>CP045891.1:19157031-19172489 GCA_013387185.1 Caligus rogercresseyi
ATATCAAATGAAAGCTTGGTTAACCAGCTTTAATATTTTGGTATACTAAATCATGTCAATTAATAAGTAGAGAGTTATATGTATATTAAAAAAAGTCTATCTCGCGTACAAAATGACGCATATAATGGATTATAAATGCGTTAGAGACAAAGTAAAATTTTGAGAGGATACCTTGACGCAAATCTAAGAAACACATTATTATTTATTTTTTCATAATCGATTTCTATAGGTCAATACAGGCTCTGAATCATATGATGTAAACTCAGATTGTACTGAATTCTGAATTGATAGAATGCAACCAAGGTCATTTTTGGATTTATCATCTAAAGTTTTACTAAACTTAAAAACTACTATTTACTCTGAAGCGAACAAGTCATTCTACAGGCGAGTGAAGTTAATTGATACAAAAAAGCTATGAAATAAGCTAACAATACACACTCCATTTTTTCTTTGTTTTTACTAAAACTTTGTTTTATTAAAAAACATCAAACATACGTCTGGTAGTAAATTAGATTTCCTTTAAATTAATAGTTATTATTGAAGTCTGTAACGTCCACCATTTTGAAGAAATTTGCGGAAAACTATATATTTTTACTAAATTTTTAAAACTTTGACCTCGTTGCGCGACCTCGTAATGTTGACCGATTTTGTTCAAACTTTGTATGTCGTCTTCTTTTATCACCAAGAAACCGAAAATCTACAATGTTGCTAACATTTCAAACATTTGAAATATAAGAACAACCCTAATATATATATTGTATTTAGTCCTTCATTTAGAGGTGAGTCCAAATTGACTCTAAGACGACCTACGTTATTTTTTGTACAGCCAATATGGGATTTGATATCAAGTGTTTTTACGCAGTGTATTGATGTGGAAAGTCACAGAATTTCAAGGTGAAAAATGACATTAAATGGGGTTTTCTGCTTTTAAAGGTGAAAACGGATCAAATTTGACCCTAATACCACGTAAGGGTTAATTATTTAATAGTATTTTGGGCAGTGGGTCCAATATTTCTTCATTGAGAACATAAAAGTAAAACTACATTTCAGTAATAATGTATGAAACATTTTATTATCATTAAGCACAAATCATAAGGTAATAGTGTCATATATTTAAGAACGGAGAAAAATAAATATATTACGTATATTATGGTCGACAAGGTAGTTGAAAAATGATGGAGATGTAAAAACAAATGTACCTCTTGTGATGAAAGTATATAAGAGGAAACAAGACAAATGATCAGCCCATAGATCATTTTAAGATGACAGCATGAAGAAATTTGCCATCTATCTGTATGAAGGGAAGACTCAAAGTAATGGTTTTGGAGAAGACAATATATGAGAAAAACATTGTTCCGATTGCGAATGAGATAACCTGTAACTTGTTGCCAATTAGAATAATGGGTAAGACTGGGGGAATTCACATTAAAAGCAAAGAGAAAGAAGAGCGAGAAGAATGATGCCCATGGTTTTTGTTTTAAACAAAAGAGAGAGCAATATTAACTAGGGCATATATACACTCAGAGAGTGTGTACCTCCGCGATCCCCACAACATTCCCATTCAAACATTCTCCCTTTCACACGCCCGATTTCTATCTCTAATCATTGTTATCTCATTTTGCATATTTAAAAGGGTTCTAGGGCAATCACCCCCAAGACAATCACCCCCGGACTAGCCACCCCCGACAATCACCCCTGGACTAGCACTTGTTAATGCTGGAAAACATAGGTAACTTCATAGTGGACTTTAAGAGATAATAATAATTTCTAACGGGGGGTAAAGGTCCGGGGGGTGATTGGAAGGGGGGTGCTAGTCAGGGGGTGATTGTCGGGGGGTGCTAGTCCGGGGGGTGATTGTTGGGGGGGCTAGTCCTGATACGATTAAAAAGCACTCAGAGACGGGAAGAGGAAGAAGTTTAAGCTACGTCACTGGGTAACATAGTCCCTGAGCTGATATATGAACAATAATACGTCAATGAATATTTTTTTAGCGTTTGTTCTTTCCTACTCCTGAATTCATTTAGTATTTTGCTCATTTGCATATTAAAAAAGCACTTAGAGATGTCAAAATTTAATCACTTGTTCCTTTTGGCATTTCCAACAACTCCACAAAAGTTTCATTGAATCCGTTCAGTACTTTTTGAGTTATCCTGCTGACAAACAACAAACTAACAAACCAACAAACGCCAGTGAAAACAATACCTCCTTCGGCGGAGGTAACTAGAGGCATATATACACTTAGAGAGTGTAAACCTCCGCCGTCAAGGGTCCTTATGAGCCTTCCGAGGCGGATTTTCACGACTGGGGCGGCGTAGAGGGACGGGGAGGGCTCCCCTCGACGGAAATTCCAAGAGGAAGACGCTCCAGGCACCCAATTTCACAGCACAGCGACATCTATTGGCAGAGTAGGCTAACTTAAAATATTTATTAGTATTTAGCTCATTTTGCATCTAAAGAAGCACTCAGAGATGCCAAAATTTAATCACTTGTTTCTTTTGGCATTTCCAACAACTCCATAAAGTTTCATCCAAATCCGTTCCGTACTTTTTGAGTTATCCTGCTGACAAACAAACCAACCAAAAACAACGCCAGTGAAAATAGAGGCATATACACTCAGAGAGTGCAAACCTCCGCCGATCCCCACCTAATGAATCACTCAACAGATTACAATCCATCATATATGTCTACATAAGTAAGTGTGTTTGGTGAATAATGAGTGAGGAGAGAGCAAAGAAAATATAAAAGAAATTATACACTCAGAGAGTGGTACCTCCGCGATCCCCACAACATTCTATTCAAACATTCTCCCTTTCACACGCCCGATTTTCTATCTCTAATCATTGTTTCCTCTCTGTTAGCTCATTTTGCATATTAAAAAGCACTCAGAGATGGGGAAGACGGAAGAAGTTTAAGCTACGTCACTGGGTTACATAGTCCTGAGCTGATATATGAACAATAATACGTCATGAATATTTTTTAGCGTTTGTTCTTTCCTACTCCTGAATAGAGACCCCATTTCATTATGATTATTAGTAGTATTTTGCTCATTTTGCATATTAAAAGCACTTACAGATGCCAAAATTTAATCACTTGTTCCTTTTGGCATTTCCAACAACTCCACAAAGTTCATTCGAATCCGTTCAGTACTTTTTGAGTTATCCTGCTGACAAACAAATAAACCAACAAACGCCACTGAAAACAATACCTCCTTCGGCGGAGGTAACATTACCTCCTTCGGCGGAGGTAAAACAGTTTAGTAATTTTCCAAAAACTCGAATACCGAAGTTTGTTGCCAAGTTTACTATATGGGAAGGACCTATTTCCACTTTTAGTAAAATTGTTCGAAGAATGGTGCTTGAGTTGTTTATATATTTTTTGTTTTGTTGAAATGGACTAATTCAATCTGTCAGTTGCTAGATTCCTTTATTGTCTTATATGTTAATCATCCAAGTCTTATTTTATGGCCATTCGTTTCGGGGACCTTTGAAATCGAACCCTTCAAAGTAGATATATTTTAATATTTTTGAAATGGTTTTATGACATAGAAATTAACTTTTACTGTTGATAGTTATTTTATTTCTTATTTAAAGGGCAAAGAATGAATAATGCCGACAAAAAAAATCCAACCTTTTGTCAATTATTATATATAAATATTCGTAGGCTCTAAATGATAGCTATAATAGCTATTGACAATCAAATGTGTTAATAAAAGTTATTACATTGTCAAAACATTGTACTATAACATAATAACAGATCAAACTTCTATAATTTAATTGATCGTTGGCTATATCTACGTACGGATCAATCATTAGAGTACTATGGATAAATTATATCAATAAGTCACGCCTATTTAATTCAAAATTTCAGCTTCACATTGAAATTACTGGTGAGGGCTGCTGTCATTTGATTATCTTAACTAAACAGATATTTAAAAAAATATATATTCATATAAATAAACATTTTTATAATAGAGTTGTTTATAATTACTCTCTACTTAGACCCTCTACCGGATGATGTAACATTTATGGGTTTTATAAGAAGTTGAAACATACTATAATCTTATTGCTATAGCTACAAAATTTAATCAGCAGTGGAAACTATTGTATTGATCGATTACTTATACTTAATATGAAGTATAGACAATTTTAACTTAAGAAATGGATGTTGTTGTATGATTTTACTGTATGGTTTAAATAAATTATTATATCATAATTGGCTTTGATAGTTTTTAAATCAAACCTGTGAATTCTTGATTGGCTTTTTATCAAATAATAATTGTACTACTTTCGCGGAAAAACCACCGAACATAATATATTTTTAAGGTATTCTATATGTTTTTTTTTTTTTTTTCATATACATTCATAACACATGGGCTGAAAAGTCCCGGGCCTAACACATTATATGGCGGTATTTTATTGTAATAACCTTTTTATCAGTTAATACTAACCTTCAAAAGACAGCTGTTAAAATTTCATGATATTCTATTCATTAGTTTTTTAGTTATTGTGTTAAGAGTCACGCTACTGTTGTTATTTTCAAAACAATGGATCAAAAACAATTTCGTGTTTAAAATTTACACTGCTTCTTAATGGGGAAAAATACCGTTCAATCGAAGCAATGACTTGAAAAGTGTTATGGGAACTCCGCTCATCAGAACCAACAAAAAAACGTTGGTTTGCTGACTTCAAACGTGGTCGTAGAGATACCAATGACGCAGAACGTAGTGGACGTCCAATGAGGCGGTAACACCAGAAAAACATCAAAAAAATCCACAAAATCGTTTTGAATTATCGAAAAGTGAAGTTGTGTGAGTTAGTTGACATCGTAAAGATATCAAAAGAACGTGTGGCTTTATATTGTATACACATTTGACTATGAGAAAGCTCTGTCCAAAGTGGGTGCCGCGTTTGATAACTGTTGAACAAAAACAAGAACGTGTTGATGATTCTGAGCAGTGTTTGGCCATGTTTAACGTAACAAACCAGATTTTTTACGTTGATATGTCACAATGGATGAAACATGGATCCATCACTTCACTCCGGAATCAAAACGATCGTCATATGAGCGGACAACAACGGTGAACTCTTCCAAAGTGCCCGAAAGCACAGCAATCGGCTGGAAAGGTTATGCCCCGGTATTTTGGGATGTGAGTGGTGTAATATTCATCGACTATCTTGAGAAAATGAAACACCATCAACAGTGACTATTATTATATATCGTTATTGGAGCGCTGAAGGTCGAAACGCCCAGATATGGCAAATATTTTTTTTGTTTCATCAAGACAACGCACCCTTTCACAAGTCAATCCAAACAGTGGCGGGAATTTAACTCCGAGTTGCTCCCACATACACAGTATTCGCCAGATTTGACTCCCCGCGACTACTGGCTGTTCGCAGACCTGAAAAAATGCTCGCCGGTAAGAAATTTTGCACGAATGAAGGGGTTGTCGCAGAAACTGAGACCTATTTAGAGGCAAAAGATAGATCGTTCTGCAAAAATGGTATTGAAATGTTAAAGCGGCGCTGGAATGATCGCATTACTCTTGATGGAGATTACGTTGATGAATAAAGCTAATTTTGAACAAAAAAAACGTGTTTTCTTTGTTAGGCCCGGGACTTTTCAGCCCATGTGTTATACATACAATATCAAGGAAATATATAGCTCTTTGATATAGCACTTCATGATTAAAACCCTCGCCACAGCACGACATTATCCCATTAAAGACGAAGACGATTTTGTCGTATAAATCAATAAGCTTTTGAGGGAATAAATTGGTATTAATCATTTTGGATATATCAGATAAATTTTTGAACGGCCACTCGGCTATAAAATCATGTTTTTGTACTTTCCAAATGTAACTTTAAAAAAAGTATTGTATATATACAACATAACTTTAAATTATCTTTTAAACTAGCATACATACAGTGTGTTCCATCAAAAATGGAATTTTTAAATTGCAAATTAGAAGTACTCAAAATTCGTCCAAATTCCCTCTTAGATACATAATTTTAAAGGAAAAGAATGGATTTTTATGATTATTAACAGTTTATTGTCCTAATCATAAGAGGTATGTACCTGAAACCTTACAAAAGTTGCTGGAAATTACCCCTCCAGCCTGAAGACAGAACGACGCACGCTTCAGGACATTCTTGCAAACGTTTTTGATTGTCTCCTGGCTATATCCTTTAGCGAAGGTTTGGACATATTGTATGAGAGACTCAATGGAATCTGGGTTTTCCCTATAAATTCGAGTTTGTACTGCAGCCCAGAAGTGGAAGTCCAAAGGGTTGAGATCTGGACTGTGAGCTGGCCAGGATTTTCCGTCCTTCTGCTGATGACTTGGCCTCGAAACTTTTCATTTAGAAATTCTAAAGCTGCATTTGTGCAATGTGGTGGAGCGCCGTCTTGCATCCACCAAAGTGAAGAACGAGTTGCAGAATGGCGCAGCCTGGGCCAAATTATGTCCTGGAGCAATCTGAGATATGAAACACCATTAACCGACGACAAATGGCCATCATCTTCAAGGAATGCATGAACGATTGGAACCATTCCATTAATAATGTCAACGAAGATCATTACCTTAACATCACTCCTATCATTTGTTTCGCAAATATTTCAAGGATTTTCATTGTCCACACTCCGTCGTTTTTTGATGTGGTTTGTGATGGAGGCAAAAGAACTTCTCGTCAGTCCAAATGATTCTATCGACAATGTTGGATTTTTGCTGCAGAATCACTTACAAAACTGCCTTCTCTGCGCTTTTTGGTTATCAGTTAATGGTTGAACTGAAGTGTAGATACCGCTTACGAGCATATTGTACTAAGTACATACTAATAGAATTAGGCATTTTGACATTTTTGTGTTTTCCTTTATCTTATCCCATCTGATGGCTTTTATAAGTGGATTTGAATATATTTATTGAGGCTACCGTGACAGCCTTCCACTATACAAGTGAAATATTTTTTGTGGATATATTTTCTATGTAGCCTCGTTCCTTTTGCATCATGGTCATTCTTAGCATCAATGGAGCTTGTCTTCTCTCAGAATGCTGTAGTACCGATTCCTAATATTGTCAATTTAAAAAAATACTTGTATATAAGTAATCAAAAAATAACATGATTTTCTGACTGTAATTTCAACTGTTGGAACATTTCCTTTACAACATTAGGACCAAGGCCAAGATTTATTTCAATATTTTTTTGTATGAATACAGCAGCATGACTCTGCGTGTAATAGAGATCCGTCAGATGAGCACACTTTAAGCCCAAAACATATTGGCTTACCAAAAATTATCACCATGCTTTCCATAATACGGTATCACATTTTCATTAATTTTGCATTGTTCTGGCCCTCTTTTTGCTTATACAACTTTTTTAAATATTCAATTAGAGGACGAACTTTATAAAATAGATATTACTTACTTTCATGCTGTCTGAAAAATGCGTATAATTTGATCAAAAGTGTCGCACATAATCGATTAAGTTCTCAGATTATTTAAACCATCTTCTGATTTTTCCCAGTACATTCGTCTGATAGCATAGGGTTGTTCTTTTGTAGGTACACCTCCTACCATATTGCAGTTTTCTGTATGAATATCTTTTGCAATATTTTCAAATCGAAGATGCAGAATTTCCCATTTGTGCGCTTTTAATAAAAAACGAGAATACGATTATTTTAATGATTTTATAAAGAACCTATAAAAACCATAACTTATGTCATAATTTTTTTTTCATGTATTTATAGACGAGTGGCAGGATATCCTGCCACTAAAAGTTTTTATGTTGCGTCACAAGTAAAAGAAAATAATAAAAAAGTGAACAAAATATTAATGTCATGTTATTTTTATACAATTCAAAAATAGCTGGGTTATATTATTGGAATTTTTTATCTGAACTATACTAATACATGCCCGTATTTTTGACACATAGCAAAACAATCAATTTGGGGGTGCGATAGCCGTGCGTGTTAAGGCGTGTTCAACTCTCAATGTTGGGGCGCAGGTTTGAATCCCGAGAGGGGATGGTCGTTTTGGTCTACCTCATTGATAGGATCCTAGGTTCGAGGGACTAATTTTAATGCTATATGCTCATGTTATATCCCTTCGGATGCAATTCGGTCGAAACATATAGGCAAAAATCCTACTTTTCAAGCTTGTGTTCCAAACTGTATTGACGAAACAATATTATATATATGGCAATGAACATTATTACATAGTTACTTTAAAAGTATTTAGAACAAGTTAAAACTAAGCATAGGATAAATATTAGATGGAACTTTTATATGTCATTTTAAGTGAGTGGCAAGAAAACCTGCCACTCGTCTTTAAGTATGTAGATGTTTCGTTGATTGAACACAATGTCTTGAATAAATTTATTTTGAAAGGAATCATAAATAAAAACACATAACAGTTTGATATAACTTATTTATTCTATATATGCTAAATCATCTATATACTTTGGTTATGCCCTAGTTGTCCGGAACAACTTCTTTTAGATAGACATATTTAAACATCCAAATAATAATAAAACAGAAGGGATAATTGGTTATAATATTGTACTGAATATTTTTTGCTTCATACCTTTAATACATATTCCTACCACCTGCTATATTGTTAACCAAGAACCACTATATTATATTGTTCATTATCTTATTAAACAATTCGTTGAGGACAACATAAGTGTACACAAAAAGCATTGTTTTCTCTATGTACCCAATTGAATCTTGGAAGAGCTTTCGTTTAACTAATATCCAGAAGAACATTATTGCAGCTATTATTATCATAAGGTAATAAAGTCAATATATTATTGCAGTCAATGACTTGGAAGCTAAGTTTGATTTAAGTTAGGTGCTAAATTGTTAAACAACCATCCGCACTTTGCAGGTCTTTTATGCAGATATTGTACACACTGCCTGTACTTTTGTTCCTATTTTGGTGAATTACTAAGACGAAATAATTAACCCGAGTAATACTCCGTTGAACAACTTTGTATTTTTGTTAACTGACCAAAATATAATCATTATATAAAATAACTTTTATGAAATGCCTTTTTAATTGAAAAAAAGTCTTGTCTCTCTTATGTAGGTGTGTATGTAGGTTGCAAGACACTAATGCGAATACTAAAGTCTTAATTAGTTCCCTTCACTACCTGCCAACATTTTTATGTAGCTTTCATTTGCAGGCTCTCTCCAAATGTCCTTGTGAAGGCTTTTTTTACTATATTATTATTTTACGCATTACTTCTGGAGTCTCTTCAGAAAAAAGGACATCAATAACAAAAAATATATCTATTAAGAGCTTTTAGAATGATTTTAGGGGCAATTGACGTCGAAAAATATTTATGGGCTCACTAAGACGTTGAAGGAATTCTTGTTTTTATATAAAGGGCCTTCAACCAATTAATAAACCTTATTAGTTGAATATTATGTCTTAACCATTAACAGTTGGCATAAATATAAACGGTCATAACGAGGAAGATATCTCCACTGATATTTTTGTTTAAAAAATGTATAACTACAACGAGTTAGTGTCCGTATTTCTGTCCAATTTTCAAGAAGCAAAAGGACCATGAAAGTCCATTCCTAAGAATTAATACCGCTTAAAAATTAAATCTCATACTCCTTATAATGAAAAAATATTGCCTTTTTAGTGTAAATCAAAAGCTCGATTGCATTGTTCAAATGAGGTCCAAGATACTCTCCTGGCTGGGAGAAAGCTTACCAGAGTGCATTTTTAAACTTGTTTTGGTTGTGACTGCTTTGATAATTCGGTATGCGATATATTGATTTTGAAGGATGTCATTTAACATATAAACAACTATTTAAAAAAATATAACCTTTCATATAAATAAGTACATTTATATTCCAAAATATTGTATTCCCAATATTGCTTATAATCTCATAAAAAATAATTTATACTTTTGAATTTAATTTTATAAATTTTTAGTCGTTCACCATCCACATTAGGTTTTATAGAATATTTGAATGAATACTTTGTGTGCAAGTATCAGATAATCAATTTCGGACAATTTTTGTATTATCAACACTTTAGACAAATATAAATAATTTCCAATTCCAAATTAAGACTCTTAGTAAAACAAATTTTACGCATAAGGTATTACTCACCTAAGATATTTATTCCTTTTGGTTCTGATCTTAACTTTATAACTCTACTATTATTTATCATTATGATCAGCAGGGTGTCAATGTGATCTAAAATTGTCTCAATTTATCTTTTAGGAATAATATTACCTATAGACATTTTTAAGAGACATTATTGATATAGATATATTCCATATAATATATATATAAACATTATAGTTTTAAATTTATTCTCTAATCTAAATCAAGCAGTAACATCCACTAAAATTAATTATTATTAAAATAACTCCAAAGATCAAAATTATTGCAGTTGGCAAACGCATAAACACCTGAATAAAAAACCCAGACAATTGACAAAAACTGAAGCTGTATTTTTCGTCCAAAGCTTAAAAATAAAACTCAAAATTCGTTTCTTCCAAGACGCTTATAAGCCTAGCTCTCTTATATGCATATCACACACTTTCTCGGCTTCCTCTATTGTATTTGTGAAAAGGGTATCCTCAAGTGCCATGATATTGGTGGAAGATTATTTCCCGCTGCTCTATTTAATTGGAAGAAAAAAAAATTCCAACACATAAACTCCCTGTCTAAATCGTGAAAACAAAATAAATAATGAAGAAATTATGTAGGTTTAGAAATAAATTCAAGGTTCAATACAATATTTATATATACATTTATTCGTATGAGATTAGGGATATTTGAAGGGAATATGTATAGAAATTGAGTTATAAATACGGAATAGGGATTTGAATAAATTGAATTATAATCTTATAGAAAAAATGGAATCAAAATATAGGATTACCCTCTAAGGCAAAAATGCTCCACCGAAAATAATGGTTAAAATGTAAGCATGAATGATCCTTCTTAGAAAATGGGTTTATATTATATATATGTTTATGTTTTAATGAAAATGTTGAAAAAAGCATCGCATTGTTGTTTCACTCAATACGATTATATGTGGGCAATGCCCTAATACTTTTCTGATTGATAATAGCATGACGGACAGTACATATAATGCATAATATATATATATATATATACCTATATATGTATATATATAATTTGTATATATATCAGACTTGTTGACGTTCGTTGAAAATATGTCGTTCATCGTTAATTTTAGATTGAATCAATTGTCGTTCATAGTTCGTTTGTCGTTCGTCATTCTGAAAATATTGACGACTATTTTTAAGAAGGAAACTTTTCCAACTAAAAAGACAATTTTGTGTCTCTTTTTTGGTGCCGAAAACAAACGACAACGATAAGGAATTTTCCTTGTTGTTCGCAAACGACAACAATGAACGATAATCAACAAGGCTGATTTATATATATATATACTACGAATGTTACCCGGCGCTGCCCGGTATTTTCCAATTTGATAATAGTCCTGGATGGGAAAAAATCACACCAATAATTTTAGTGATGTCATCGCGTGTGATTTTCATATTAAAATAATCTTTAAAAAGTCGTCATAAGGTCTTCATTGCCTTTTTTCCGTTTTGTATTCCTAAAAGCTGGGTATTTAAACATCATAAAAGAAGAAATCACACGAATAGTTTCAGTGATGTCATCGCATAAGACATTTCATATTAAAATCAGTTCCTTCAACAGTTGTCATTGGGTCTCATTGCCATTTTTCCGTTTTGTATTCCATACGGCTGGGTATTTAAACATCGCACAAAGAAGAAATCACACTAATAATTTCAGTGAAATCATCGCATGTGACTTTTCATATTAAAATTAGTTCCTTAAAAAGTTGACATTGGGTATTCATTGCCATTTTTTCCGTTTTATACTTTACGGCTGAGTATTTAATCATCGTAAAAAGAAAAAGATCACACGAATAATTTCAGTGATGTCATCGCAAGTGACTTTCATTTTAAAATCAGTTTCTTAAAAAGTTATCATTGGGTTTTCATTGCCATTTTTTCCATTTTGTATTCCTTAAGGCTGGTTATTTCAACATCGTAAAAGAAGAATCACACGAATAATTTTTGTTGTCATCGCATGTGACTCTTTTTTTTTTATAATATTTGTTTATTTCATTCTTCTAGGGTATCTACATTCCGTACGTTGCAAACGTACATTATATCATTTTGTACTCTCAATAAACACTATAAAAAGCATAAAGAATACGCCATACAAGAAATTAAGAGTAATAATAAAAATAAAGGGGAATTTAAAGATCTGTTGATAAATAGTGGCAGCTTGATCTTCTCAGTCACCGAAGGGAAAATAGATTGTTTACATTTGTACTCCTTATTGTTGTCGTTTTGACGCACTAGAGACCGAACGAAGAGCTTCTATATGTCTTCCGACGAGGCGATGGAGACCCACAGGGAGTCCAGATCCGCCCGTTCTTGATGCATAGAGGACCCTTTGACCGTGGATACCAGATGCTCTATCTCATAGGCTTCCTGAAGGTAGGCGAGGTCGACACAGCCGTCCGGAGGCGTTAGCATCACCCCATATGCTCCAATATTACTCTTCGCATGTGATTCTTCATATTAACATAAGTTCCTTCAACAGTGTCATGGGTCTTTCCTTGCCATTTTTTTCCGTTTTGTATTCCTTAAGGCTGGGTATTTAAACATCGTAAAATGATGAAATCACACGAATAATTTCAGTGATGTCATCGCTTTCTTTTCATATTAAAATCATTTCCTTAAACAGTTGTCATTGGGTCTTCCTTGCCATTTTTTTTTTGTTTGTATTCCTTACGGTTGGGTATTTAAATATCACCAAAAGAAAGAATCACAAAATAATTTCAGTAAAATCATCGCATTTGACTTTTCATATTCAACCCAGTTCCTTAAAAAGTTGTCATAGCTCTTCATTGCCATTTTTTCCTTTTGTATTCCTTAAGCTGGGTATTAAACATCGTAAAAAGAAGATTAATAATTTAGGGATGAACATCACATGTGATTTTCATATTCAAATCAGTTCCTTAAAAAGTTGTCCTTGGGTCTTGATGCCATTTTCATTTTTCCGTTTTTTTTGTTTCCTTAATGGAGAATTTAAACATCGTAAAAAAGAAGTTATTTTTAAGTCGTTTCTGCCTATGTTATTTTCTTATGAGAAGTTGTTCCTTAAAAAGTCGCCATTGCATCGTCATTGCCATTTTTTCCGTTTTGTATTCCTTAAGGCTGGGTATTGACATCCCTTCTCCATCTCTAGGCATTATTGAAATTTGATTAGCACGATGTTGCAATATAAAAAAGTGTTGTTATTTTCCACAAAACTTAAATTTGGGGGGACACATACAGGGACAGAAGAAAATATTTTTTAAGTAATCATGTAGAAAACGAATTTTCCGGGGAAACACTCAATAAAAACAAAAAACGTTTTAGTACCTCAGTCTTATCCACAGAAAATTTGGGCTAAATCTAACTTGCAAATTTAAAAAATCAACAAAAAACGTTTTGGCGAATAAAATAAGCATGTCGATGACGAATTTTCGGGAGTTGACAACCCCACTAAAACACTCCCTGAGCTCCCCAAAATATTCACTGAAAATTTTGTCAAGATCTATGCACCGTTCGGGATACAGGGAAACGAACGAACGAAACGACGAACGCAAACGAACGAACGAACGGAATTCTTTTTTATAAGTATACTAGCGAATATTACCCGCGCTGCCTGGATTTCCCAACTTGACAATAGTCTGTATGAAAAAAAATAACACACATAATTTTAGTGATGTCATCCCGTGTGATTTTCATATTAAAATAATTCTATAAAAAGTCGTCATAGGAGTCTTCATTGCCATTTTTTTTTCCGTGTTGTTTCCTTAAGGCTGGTATTTAACGTCATACAGAAGAAGCACACGATAATTTCAGAGATGTCATCGCATGTGACCTTTCATATTAAATCAATTCCTTCAACAGTTGTCATTGGGTCTTCATTGCCATTTTTCCGTTTTGGATTCTATACGGTGGGGTATTTAACATCGCACAAAGAAAAATCACACTAATAATTTCAGTGAAATCATCGCATGTGACTTTTCATATTCAAACCAGTTCCTTAAAAAGTTGCATAGCTCTTCATTACCATTTTTTTTCTGTTTCGTATTCCTTAAGGCTGGTAATTAAACATCGTAAAAAGAAGATGAAAATTTTAGTGATGTCATCACAGTGTATTATTCATATTCAAATCAGTTCCTTAAAAGTTGTCCTTGGTCTCATTGCCATTTTTTCCCGTTTTTTTTTGTTCCTTAAGGTTGGGAATTTTAACATCGTAAAAAGGAAGTTATTTTTAAGTTCGTGTCATAGAGTGTATATGGTTATTTTCTATGAGAAGTAGTTCCTTAAAAAATGCGTTATTGCATCGTCATTGCCTTTTTCCGTTTTGTATCCTTAAGGCTGGGTATTGACATCCCTCTCCATCTCTAGGCATGATTGAAATTTATTAGCACGATGTTGCAATATAACAAAGTGTTGTTTTTCCACAAAACTTAAATTAAAACAGGGACAAAAGAAAAAATATTTTTTAAGTAACATGTAGAAAAACGAATTTTCCGGGACACTCAAAAAAAACAAACACGTCTTGTACCTCGGTATTATACACAAAAATTTGGGCAAAATCTAACTTGTACATTTTAAAAAGCGGCAAAAAAGTTTTGGCGAAATAAATAAGATTGCGATGACGCAATTTTCCGGTAGTTGACAACCCACTAAAACACTCCCTGAGCTCACAAAACTATTCACTTGAAATTTCGTCAAGATCTAATGACCCGTTCGGGAGTACAGGGAAACGAAAACGCACAAACGAATAACGAATTCTTTTTTTATAAGTATAATATACAGGGTGATTCACTTAAATTGAGACTCACATATTACAAACTACAATCTTTGTATTAAATTTTACATAAATAATTTTTAAACAAAATGATAGCACATGGTAATTTACAAAATGTATTTCAATAAATTTTTCACAATCCTCCTTTGGACTTCACTACAGCTTTGAACCTCCTCATGGTGGAGGCAACACAGGCAGGATCTCTTCCTCAGACAAAGATTTTCACGGTCCAGGCCACCCACAACAGTCAGAATGACCGGTTTTTATCTTGAAAAAAGGAAGACATCCCCGTGCAGCTGAGGACTCTCTTCAGAAGGCAAAAGCCACCCTCAGTCATGGTCTGAGCTGAGAAGAGATTCCTGCCTGTGTTGCCTCCACCGTGAGGAGGTTCAAAGCTGTAGTGAAGGCCAAAGAGGATATGTGAAAATTTAATGAAATACATTTTGTAAATTACACATGTGCTATCATTTTTGTTTAAAAATTATTTGTGTAAAATTTAATACAAGATTGTATGTAGTTGTAATATGTGAGTCTCAATTTAAAGTGAATCACCCTGTAAATGT
>CP045891.1:19172589-19202374 GCA_013387185.1 Caligus rogercresseyi
ACATACTCTTAAAAAGTTTTACAAAAAATTTGCAGCGGCGTTTTAAATTATTCACCAGCAGTGCTTATAAGTGTTGTTTTGATAAAATAAGATTGTTTGCATATCATTTTTATCTTTGTAATATATTGTAATAATAAAAAAGTCGCACCAATCAAACGTGAGGTTTGATGCTCACAACAGAGCGATTTGATAGAACGAAATCACATCATATGGATACAAATAGCTTGTTGGAAAAAGCAGGATCATTGGAAAATATTAATTATTTAATAACCTATCGATGGCTCTATTTTTTAAAGGCTGGAAGCCTCCCAACACAGAAGTTCTTGTATACTTTTATATTTAGAATAAAAAAGAGAAAAGTTGTGAGTCAATCCTGCAGCATAATTTCAGAATTTTCAACTTTCACTCTATGAAATCACAAGCAACTTGTTTTCATTGAAATCAATTTAATATAGATTTATTGATAAAAAAGATGCTCCAATCATAAGTTAGTTCGTTTTTCTTTAATTTATGACGTTCGGATTGATAAAAAAAGGCGACTGATTTTCATAAAACTATTTTCAAAAGCATGCTTTAGGCTAGAACAAGATGAATAACTATGTATTGTGTCTCAGTAGTCTGCAGACAAAAATAAATAGAAGAGACGAAATGAGCAAGCTCTATAATAAATACATTTCCTCAAATATATACCATTTGTACTTTCCTTCTGCACAATGGTTCTTTTTTAAAGTAAGTACGATAAATTGAAGAGCATTGAAAATTCTTTTGATGTTTAATGATGCCTCAATGTATGTAGTTACTATTTTTTTTTGTACATGAATGAAGACTTCACTTTAAATGGAGTCTCTTTTTTACCAACGTAAAAAAGAAGTATACATTTATATATGCTTGAATAATATTCTCAAGTCCTATCCTTGAGATGAATATAAATTGAGGAAGTCGGAGAAAGCATTATTCCCCACAGAGAGATAATCTTTTAATTTTTTTCATTCATGACATCAAGTATTTTATGTACAAGTAAACAGTTAGATGACAGTCATACTTTAAAAATGTGCCTTTGTTTTTCATTGATATATTTCAAGAATAATGAATAAAAAACAATAATATTCATATCTAAAAAATATTTATATTAATTAACGTGCAAAAACATGAATTCATAAATTTAAATCGATTTCAATTTAATGCTTTAAAGTATTAAGATGATTATAAATGGGATTCAGCTATAGCCCTTTAATAGATAGGCTCTACTAAGCTTAAATTAAACTTTATTTGTTATATTTTTATACAGTTTTAAACATATGTACTGCACTAAATTATACTTACTTATTACTTCAAGCTACAACTATATTAACAATTACATTTTTTTCTTCGAATTGTCATCTATTTTTTAGTAAGACAGTTTTAATGTTTTGAATATTAAAAAAAATTAAGTAAAAAAGTTGTATAATCCTTGATTGTTAGTAAATTGAAAATATATATTGTTAATGCATCGCACGTATTGCTATATATTTTAATAACATAATTATTATAATTGAAATTGTATCGATCATTTATTATCAGGTTACTAATAGTTATAATAACCTAAGACAATTATCTTATCAACAATTGCGATATTAGATGTTCCAAGCAACTAAATTTGATTAAATCTTGCAATGGGAAATCTGGTATGTTGTATATTTTGTATTCACTTATGAAAAAGATCGTTCTTACTGTTATTCAAATACTTTTAAGTATTTACGCCTTGAGCCATCTATTTTCATATAAAAAAGACAAGCATTTATCATTCATCTTCTTGGAGTGGCTAGTGACGGACTGGTTATGAGCATCTTGTTCAGGAAAGACAAGGCTTTTTATAGACCATCAAGCGGAATCGTGATAAGGTCATATACTTGAGAGGCAAGTGAGGGATTGAACCCTTTTTGCCTCTTTGGACAGGTGACAAGCAGTTAATATGTTTATCCATATACATATAAAGATATAAAGAGCTGATTCCTTTCAATAGCAGAGAAACATCGTCGTTCAGCTGTATTCTGTGTGTCCACTATAAACAAAGTAATTTGTACTACGTCATCGTAAGGATCAGCTTACAATGACGTAGGTCAAATTACTTTGTTTATAGTGGACATAAAAATACAAATGAAGGGAATAAGCTCTCTATATATTTTATCTCTATGGGTTATCCTGGGCCTGCTTCCACATAAGCCTTCATAGAGGACAACATCCTTATTGGAGAAAGCTTAGCTAACCTCAAACTCATCCTTACAGTATTATCTCACGGCTTCAGGGTCCCCTACTAGGCCTCTTTCCTTATACAATGAAGTAAAATAGCTTTATTACTTTGCCATGTATGGTCTCTATGGAGGGTCAAAACACATCTAACTCTTCCAAGTATGAGAACCGCCAGTCTCAACGATGTGGGTCACCATCTCCAAGGGAGGAGAAGAGAGGCTTCCAAATCTTGACTCCACGGATATCCAAAACTTTATAGACTGTAGTTTTCGATCCTACAAAATAGGGTCCTGGATCAATGAGATTCACCTTCTTTTTACCCGTCATTGCTTCCAATACATTCCACGTTTTCTACTTGGTGATACAATCCAAAAAAATATTCTTGGCCGACAGACGTAACTATATTTCAGAGTGAACAAAAAATTTAAAAAGAAAAAAACAATAAAATATACAACTTCCACAATTAAAAAATACATTGTAGAATACTAGTAAAAATAATTTAAAAAATTGTAAAACTTTGGTATATAACTTAAAAATAGGTTAAATCATTGCTACGTTGGGTCCTCCGACGATCTCTTCGCGTATATAATTTTTGTACTTTTTGTGATGATAGCATTGACTTTTGACTCCTCTTCTCCGCGATAGAAGGTTAAAAAATACTCCCTTATGATCTCCGCTCCAAATTTCTTCTTGAGAGTTTCTGAGACAGAGTTAAAGATTTCTCGAAGCGAAGCGCAACTCCAAAAGATGTGCTCTGTTGTTTCAGGGTATTCGTTGCAAAAGCGACACATACTCCTCTGCCCTTGAAAGAACTTGTCTGTCACCTGCAGAGTTCCCGAGAGCGGACGGTATTTTAGCCATTTTTCTGACGTGATACAATCTGTATTTATTCGAAGGCTTATAATCGACCATAGAAGACCATAATTATTCATCATTCGTGATTATTAAGGCTGATTCAGTTATTTTTTAATTTAACAGCTACAAAGATGTATATATATATATTATATATATATATATATATATATATATATATATATATATATATATATTATATATATATATATATATATATATTATGATATATATGGATTATCAACAAATGGACAAGTTCTACGGGATCAGAGAGAGACCATGTAGATCTGGACAATAAAACAATCCGAAAACAATTTATAAAATTATTTTTTTCCATTCCATTGTTTGAAAATATAATTTACTTTCCTCCTTTCACAACTTTAATATAAGGATTATTTTTAAAGTTTTATATAAAAGAAAAGGAGATTTTTCATTGCTTTTACAATAAAGTAATATTGAAAATATCAAATAACATCTTTTGTCTGCAATCTTGAAACTAAATGTATAAATATAAAGGTATCAGTCATTGATTTCAATCAAACTTATCCATTTTGATCATCAAATAAATTAAATACGACGAGGGGCTGCATCTCTCTATGTACATACATATAATATTGAACTTTAGTACATTCTTCTATGTAGATATGTGTTGAATCAGATTGAAAAAAAATTGTTTCTAAACAATGAAAAGAAGAATTTGCAATTCAAATCCTTAAACATTACCATAATAATTCATGTAAATATTAGTGAAGTATTCATAGGGAGTATTTATGAAATAGGAACGCACAAAATATAATTTAATATATATTTAAATGGTAATGAGGTATAAATAGAAAATAGGAAAACAACAGGAAGTGTGAAACTTCATTACTTTACTTGCAATTTCTCCCTTAAACCCAGCACAAAAAGATTTTAAAAATGAGGATTTTTATTATTAAGGAATAAGGACACAGAATAATTTCAAAAACATTATAAACCAACTGTAGGAATTTCCTCTATTAATGTAGTTTATAACATGGATGACTTGCAAGAGGTTCAACTTATAAAATCCTACAGTTGTTAGGCCAATAAACTATCTTAACAGCTATTGAATAATGAAATTATCTTATTTATGCATATGATTGATGTCCCCCGCTAACCCAAGAGAGATATGAAGTCATCTAAGGGGTGCGAAAGCCGTTAAGGCATGTTCAACTCTCAATGTTGGGGCGCAGGTTCGAATCCCGAGAGGGGATTTTTGGTCTACCTCATTGATAAGACTATCCTAGGTTCGAGGGACTAATTTTAATGCTATAGTGCTTATTTATATCCTGTCGGAGGCTGCAATTCTATCGAACCATATACGCAAAAAAAATATCGTACACTGCGAAGCTGATATTGATCTTAAAGCTTATAAAATGTATCAATATGGAAAATATAATGTCAAATAATGATTATATTTTTAACAAATATTATAAAGTAATCGAAAATTATATTATCATTATTAATATAGCTAACTCGCAGTACTTCTAGAAAGGTCATTTCCATCAATCACTTTCGAGCTGAGACGCCACAACTCTACAATAGCCTTTTAACATGCTACAATAGCATCAAGTATATAGTATTTTGAAAATAATGGAATGAAGTCGACCATTAAGCACTTTTCAGATATGTACAATAAAAAATTACTCAACTACAACTACTACCCTTCCTACTGATGCTAAAAGCATGTACACTCAAATACTATTAAAGAGTCCGCAGTGCTCTTTCTAAGTAGGTATATAGATCGTCGTAATGTAATAAACACCATCGTTTCCTTCTCTAGGGGGAAAAGTAAGGTGTTTGCATTTCCCTTGCATGAAATAGGTTTTGCGTATAGCTTTCGACCAAATAATAGTAGTATTGATAACATATGTTTACTATGTAACATTCAAAATGCCTTATGAAAAGATCTGAGTGAAATCTTCTACAAATCGGATTCTGCAAATTGCAAGGATTAAAGTGTTCAAACTATCGACTTATATATAAAATGAATGTACTATAGAATAAACAGAATAAGGAAAGAAGAATACTCAATGGCGGCCATTTTATGTATCTTATATGTTTCAATTATTATTCGTAAAGGAGACCAAACAACTAAGTGTAAGAAGGAGTGTTTGTTATCCCTTTAGGAGTCAATGTCTTAAGGTATAGAAAAGGGATCAATAACAGTAAACCAATAATGTCGTTTTAATGAACTTTTTTTAAATATGCTAACATTACTGAAATTAATTGTAGGATTTCGTTTATCTACATATTTCAAGATAAATTGTCTTATCTTGAGGAGAAGTCATCTTGGGTTACTCTAAGTCATAAAAAAAGTCCAGCAATTTGTTCATCTCTGTCGTGTATCTAGTTATTATAGTGATCAGTAGATAAAACGTAGTACCATTGAACCCTTAAAGTTTGGGTTTCAATCTATGCAATATCGGGTCCTTCAAGTCAGCATATTGGTATTGCGAATATACCTCGTCATCGGGTTCTGCGTGTCACGTGTAATGTTCGTGATATAACTACATGTGGGCTCTATTTTACGTTATTACCTCCGCCGAAGGAGGTATTGTTTTCACTGGCGTTGGTTGTTTGGTTTGTGTGTCAGCGGAATAACTCAAAAGTACAGAACGGATTCGGATGAAACTTTGTGGAGTTGTTGGAATGCCAAAAGGAACAATGAATAAATTTTGGCATCTCTGAGTGAAGAATTAAGATGCAAAACGAGCTAAATACTAATAAATAATTTAAGTTAGCCTACTCTGCCAATAGATGTCGCTGAACTGTGAAATCGGGTGCCGGGAGCGTCTTCCTCTTGAAATTTCCGTCGAGGGGAACCCTCCCCGTCCCTCTACGCCGCCCCAGTCGTGAAAAAATCCGCCTCGGAAGGCTCATAAGGACCCCGTGACGGCGGAGGTTTGCACTCTCTGACTGTCTATATGCCTCTAGTCTTATTATTACACTTACAAACTGATATGCTGACTAGTTTATTGACTTATTATGACGGTTAAGAATAATACTAATCCAATAAATCCCTCTATACAATGTATGTTTAATATCTTTATTTGTTTATTAACACTCGAGGTAAAGGTTCTAGTTGGTATCCCTTTGCTTCGAAAAGGAAAAACTTGAGCCCTCATTACTAAAAAATCTTGAAGGGAGTTTTTATAGAGTTTTGAAATTCTTGACTATTTGAGTTTGTTCTTTTTCAACTATAGCTTGCCCAAAGACGAGATATATTTTTAGAAATCCATTTTCTGACAGTAAAAATCTAAAAATATAATGAACTAGAGGCATTTATACACTCAGAGAGTGCAAACCTCCGCCGTCACGGGGTCCTTATGAGCCTTCCGAGGCGGATTTTTCACGACTGGGGCGGCGTAGAGGGACGGGGGATGGTTTCCTTCGACGGAAATTCTAAGAGGAAGACGCTCCCGGCACCCGATTTCACAGTTCAGCGACATCTATTGGCAGAGTAGGCTAACTTGAAATATTTATAGTATTTAGCTCATTTTAAACCTTAATTCTGCACTCAGAGATGCCAAAATTTAATCACTTTTTCTTTTTGGCATTTCCAACCACTTAACAAAGTTTCATTTGAATCCGTTCCGTACTTTTTGAGTAATCCTACTGACAAACAAACCAACCAACCAACAAACCAACGCAAGTGAAAACAATACCTCCCTCGGCGGAGGTAATAACACAACTGCTTGGTAGTTGATACTATTTTCTATGGTATTTTTTCTTTTTTAGATAGGATTATATAGTAAAATTATAATTAATGTTCTTATTCAGCTCAATTGATTTGTATGTATAATATTAGATATAAGTTTATATAAGATTAGGCTCATAACTAGCTCATTTTCAAAGACGGTTGAATTGTTAAGGAAGAATCACTGTAGATTTTTTCAGTCAAAGCCGATACTTAAATCAATTAGTAGGTACGATTTAAAAAAATGAAGACACTTGTTAGTCAAGGTCTAATGTATATGTGACTTTTTAGCTGAGCCGAAATAATTTACTTTACCTTGGTATATGCATTTCTTCTTCGATACATCACCATCTCTCATCCATTCCTAGTAAGATTTATGAGGTGACACCATTTACTTTAACTCTCTGACGTCATAAGCGACATCATTATAAAAAAATGAATGAATTAAATTGTTTTTTAAGCAAAAACAAAAGAAATGCAATATCATTAATTATATTGATAATATTTATTTAGCGTTAAAGCACATTATAATTGAATCCATTGGCCTCATAGGTATAGGGAATAGTATCCGAAAGAAACGGTCCTCAAAAAAAAATTATCTAAGAACATACGTCATGAAAAAGAAATAGCATGGGAAAAAATGGTCTGACGTAGGAAAGGAAAATAATTGCATATGGAAAACGGTCCAAAGGCTTGTTTGGTTTATGTACACTGTGCGGACGTCTTATTTTACTCTTTAAATGTCCTTTTTATATTTTTTTAAAAGTGGTCAAAATGCTCAGAATCATTTATTGACGTATAACCTTCGGAGCCCTGGATTTGAAGATTATCTCAGTCTTCGTTGGTAATACAGAAGGAGACGACATTGGGATTTTTACCATTTTTATCAATCTTCGAGTCCTTCTTTCGTTAGAAGAAGGATTTTTTATTTGCAGTCTGTGAATAAATAAAAACATATAAAACTTGCGTGAAATTTTGTATTATTTTATTTGAAAGAGGTCGCTTTTACTTCCGGACAAGCCTCTGGATGAGGCTCGTTGGATTTCAAGGAAGATATCTTCCAATAGCACAAATAATTTTTCTTCGATGTTACGCAGAAAATATGTAAGCTGGATAATAAGTAATGGTTCCACCGATTCGGAGAAAAATTAAAACCATCTTCCGAAAAGGAATCCTTCTGATGCGAAGGCTAAACATCGGATCTATAAGGTGTGGAGGGGCAGCGACTACATTGTCAACATTTTTGACCCAGACCCAGCGTATGTTTCTCAAATTTGGTAATTTGATCAATGTCAAGTTTGCAGAAGTTATGTTTTGAATTTGCCCCAGGAAAAGACTGGGATATTTTTTTTGCCAGGAGCGGGCCGGGACTTTAATATATATATATGCGTTCCTTCGTCATTCTGAAAGTGACAATGTTTTTTTTAGTAAATAATTTATATATGAATTTTTAAAATAAAAAAATTATTTTCTTAGAGAAAGTGAATTTTTTTAAATATTTTTAAAAAATATAAGAATTATTTTCTAAAAAGACGGGCCGGGACGTTCCAAAAACAGCTGGGAACCTGGTCGTTTCCTGGTTTGCACACTTAAGGACTTTGATTTAAAGTTTTAAAAAATGTGGTAGTCAAGTTAATTATGTGTCAGATATTTATCTTGATGTCTAGCATCAAGTTCATTAGTCTGATTCGTATTAGGAAGAGGGGAAAATACTATGTTAAGTTACAGAGGAAGTCCAGGAGGATGCTCCAGATATAATACAGTTAAAAAAATTCCTAATGAGCATATTGGCATTCAAATCGAAGATGATCCGTCAGTTGTGAAGTTAAATCTTTTGGACATCAATATGAAGACACTCCGGAAATGGTACAGAAGAGACCTCAAAAGTAACTTACCAAGAAGGATACAGTAATGCCATCAATCATGAAAGCGCTAATCCAATCACAACTACGCCATAATTTTCTTTAGGAAGAATATGAAAAAAAGTGTAAAGATAATAATAATACTCAATTGAACTTTAATGCGGGACAAGACTACCGCATTAGTTCACATTCAACAGGTAAGAGAAGCAGTCACTTTCATCTCACCAGTCAAATAAGGTAACCAAATCTTAATAGATGAATTCTTGTTTGATGTTGACTAAGATTTCGGACTATTTTTCAGAGAATATTTCTGATGACAAGATCTCTAATATGGGCATGAAATGTTTTTGTCCTTGAATACAAGAGAAAGAAAATATGGAAATATCGCCATACACGATTATTATTCTCAACGCCGGCATTCATTGGCTAAAAGATGTTCAGAAGATTGTTCCATTTTCTTTTAATTTGGACTTTCCATTTTGTCTCTCGAGTAACTTTTACCACTTCATCGAGCCGATGAGTATATCTTTTATAATAAAAATCTGCCCGCTTTCTTGTGTTAAGCAATATACGGCCAACAGTGACGAGCATAATATTTGTTATATGTTGACACATAATAACATCTAAGCGGACTTTTGTATATTTACTGAGCAGATTTGGGTCAAACGAGAAAAGTTCTGATTTTTGCAAGGTATTATTAATAGCCAATGGCTCTGCACTATTTTCCTACTTTTGATTGGAATCTCAATGTTTACTTGTAAATAAGAACTGTTTCGTGTGAATTTCTTGATTCTTAAGAAGACTATTTTTTGCATAAAAAATGGTGTCCTGGGAGCTTTTTCTGGTCCGGAGAGACAAAACATCTGGATCTTGCCTTAGCTTCATCATCCAATGTTTCGTTGGTCAGAAAAGTATTGTTGCGTCCTAACCCTTCCTCAGACCATAAAAATATCATAATTAAACTTGTTGGCACCATAAAATATCCTAAATGGGCACTAAGTGATAAAACATATTATCATACACTTATTTATAGCCTCATTAGGAGCTTTAGGAGTAACTTTTCATCACACCCGGCCAAAAATAAAAGCACTTGAATCACTTTTGCAACTATTTTAAGATATACAGGGTGTACATGGTAAATTGGAACTATTTTTAAACGTCATCCAGATCCATAATGTGGATATCTGGGGTTTCATCATACTAATATAAAAGGTTGCATGAACAATACACTAGAACTTCCACCACAATTCTTTGACAACAAACAGCCATCATGGAACAAGCAGGAGGGACGCAATCCTCGAATTGGCTCTCGCGGGACACAAGCCCGCTGCTATCTACAGTTTTGTTTATGTATTGCTGGAGGGAAGACGTGTCTTTTCCTCCCTGCATAAAGAAAAATAATTGTGGAAGGCAGATACAGTTTCAGTCCTTGAAATTTGCATCTACCGTTGATTAAAACATTCAGTGACTTGTGGAGTGAACTTGAGAGTGATCAGTGAGTTTTGGGGTCCGTAATTAGTGTTTTTTTCATAAATTACAAGGACTCTGATTACATTACATCATAAACATCTTCGTCCGCGTGCGCGCTCCTTTTTTCCTTTTAAAAAGGAGTGAAGCAACACCCTGCAGTGGAGCAAGCTCGTGTTGTTTTTTCATTGACTTCTTCTTCTTTCTTTACTGAAAAAAGATGGAAAGTCAGGAGCCACCACATGTGAGACCTCCGGATCAACAGGATCAAGAGCTGCACGATCAACAGGGTCAGGAACTTCACAGAGTGAATAGCCAGCAGGCCAGTCATCAAGCTAAGAAGGAGGGAATTTTAACATCTGAAAAGCAAAACTATGAGGAGGCACCCAACAGGGCAGGGAGGGCCGGCCCGGAAAATTTGGCGGGAGAAAGAGAGGAAGAAGACAAGAACATGGAAAGCCGCGAGGCAAGAAAAGAAAAAGAGAACAACTCATATTCCTCTAGACTAAAAAAAAATAATGCACCTCCTAAATCTCCCAACGAAAACCCCTCCTGGTCAAAAATTGTTATTGATTGGAAGGACGAAAAAGGAATGAGTGTGAAGGGATTCTGTCCAAAAATATCACACTACATGAAATTGTTTAATAGACTAAAATTGAATGAAGAAGACGTTATGAGGATTAATGACTGCCGTAGTGGAGCAGGGTATATTATAATCTCCCTGAAAAGGCCCATCAACATTCTGGAAAAATTCAAGGGTGAAGAGAATAGTTATAAACTGGAAGAAAACCTATTTTTTGAATTAAGAGGTCTTAATAGACTCCGATTAATTCAGCAACCATTGGACGTAATCATTAAAAACGGGTCCGAAACAAACCTAATGGCATTAAAAGAAGTTATGGAAAAATATGGAACCCTTGTGGGTAAAATTGAACAAATTACTCACGCCTTTACTTCCGAGGATAAAGCAGAGTTGGATTTTATAAAGAAATTTAATAATATAATGACTGGAAAGCTCAGATTTAAGATACGGCCAACGAAACTTCTACCGGCTATGATACCGCTAGGAGGGAAAAAGGTGGAATTAATATCGAGCTATCAACAAAAACAGTGCTATAATTGTTTTAAAAGTGGCCACATCAGAGGAAACTGCCCATCTAGGGAAAAAAAATCACTGCGTGAATATGAGACAGAATTCCGTGAGGCCTTAGGCCTACCTAGGAGAATCGTGAGTGAAATGAACTCGTGGCAGGGAGACGAGGAGGACGATGAGGAGATCATGCCGGAAGTGATTAAAGGATCTGAAATGTCAACTTCTGTGATAGAAGAGAGTAACGAAACAGATGAAACTCAAATGTCTGTTATTGAGAATGTGGATATTGTTCCACCCAATGATACCAACGTTGAAGGAAACGCATTGCCAGAAAGGAAAAGCGGTACTTTAAGAGAAGACTGGAAAATGGTTTTAAGAAAACGACCCGAAAATAAGGAACCGAAATCATACATACCGGGGGAGGAGAAGATTACTTCGAAGAGGCCATTATCCTCTCCAGAGAATAATAAGGAAGATAAAAGGACACGGGAAGAAGCGGACAATACAGCCTGATTTCAACGTTCAAATTGTGAGGTTTATTACTGTGTCAAACGATGAGGATAATAGACAAGATTCTCCCCGAGTCCACCTACGGTTTTTCCTACGAACGTTGGATTGGAAATTTTGCCACTATTTCGACTCTTTCAAGCCGCTATAATTGCCTATGTAAGTTACATTGAAATTAAAACTCCTTGTCCCCTTCTTTAGTCAAACATGGCAACCCCTAATCTTAAATTAATATCTGCAAACGTAAACTCTATTAGTGACCCGGAAAAAAGGAAAAAAGTTTTTAACCATTTTTTATCTTTTAATCCAGATATTTTATCCTTGTGTGACACACGCTTGAGGGAGATAGATAACAAAGAACACCATTATAACGGATACGAGATATTTTATGTCCCGGCTGTTAATAAACTTTCCAATCATCCGTCGAGAGGAATTTTAATTTTGGTAAAATGTAAGTTAAAACCAAAACACCTAATGGGTGACGTGGGGGGTAACTATTCTGCAATATCATTTGACTGGGGAGGTAAAATTATTAAAATAGTGTCCGTTTACGGACCAAATAGAGATGACCCTAAATTTTATAAATCTTTTAACTCCTTTTTTTTATCCGATGGGGAAGCCAAACAAGAATCTTACATATTTATGGGGGATTTCAATATAGCAATAAACCAAAAAAGAGACACATTAAACTACAAAAGTATAAATAATGCACAAGCAAAGAAGGAATTATCAAGACTAATGAAGCAAAACAAATTAAAAGATGCTGCTTTAAAATTTGATTCATGCCCTGAACATACCTTTCATGTAAAGAAGGGGAATGAGTTTGTGAAGAGCTCTAGACTTGACTACTTTTTTATGACTGATGAACTTTTACCATACACTTATGATTATCAAGCATTACTTCCTTTTATGTCTGACCATAAAGCTATTACTCTCTCCTTATCTCACCAAAGGAATTATTTTAGACAACAGTGGCATCTAAATACGTGCTTACTGGAAGATGCAGCTACACACGATAAAATATATAACCTTATCGTAGATGTTTTGTCCAGATTATCAAACAAACAAATATGGTCTCCTTCATTTGCGTTAAAATCAATTTTAACTAGTTCAAAAAAAGAATATATAAAACTTGGAGTTCGATTGGCTGACGAGAGGAAAATAAAACATACAAAACTGGTAGAGGAAGTGGAAAATGGAAATAAACCCGTGTCTTCAGACGAAGAATCAGAAAAAATTATCCATACTCTCTCTCAGGGACACCTAATCAGGTCAGGCTGCAAATCGATTTCAAAGGAACAAGTACTATATAAAAGAATTAAGAAAATAGAAGAAAATTCTAGGTCTAAAAGAGATTTAAAAGTTATAGTAAACAAAGACAATGAGATCATCTCTGAACCAACAAAAATCTGTAAAGCTATAACCAAGCACTTTAGAGATATTTTTACCTGCAATGACTGCAATCCAAAGTCTTCTAGGCGTTGTATGAAATGCCTTTTTAATTCTGCTGATTTTGTAAATAAAATTCAAGATGAAAATATTAAAAATATTAAAAAAATCAAAAAATGTGACAAGGATCTTTTAGAAAAAGATATCCAGTACGGAGAAATACAAGAATATATATTGAATTATAAGAAATCAAATAAATCACCGGGCCCAGACGGATTCCCAATAGAATTCTACAAGAAATACTGTGCTCTATTGTCACCATTACTACAAAAGGTGTTTAAAGAGGCGG
Source organism: Caligus rogercresseyi (assembly GCA_013387185.1). Lineage (NCBI taxonomy): Eukaryota > Metazoa > Arthropoda > Copepoda > Siphonostomatoida > Caligidae > Caligus > Caligus rogercresseyi. The sequence goes on from CP045891.1 coordinate 19,186,059, forward strand.
AGCTCAAAGGCTATTTTGAACATCATATTTCAGTAGGCAAGCTCATAATTATCCCAAAAGCAGACAGGGACCCCAGAAAAGTAGAAAATTATCGGCCTTTAACAATGTTAAATAGTGCTTTTAAAATCCATAGTGGAATTTTGGCTGAGAGGTTAAAAAAAGTTGCCCCTAAACTTCTTCACGTTTCTCAGAAAGGCTTTGTACCCGGAAGAGTTATGGAAGATGTTGGTAGGGGTATAAATGATTCAATTGCAGAGGTTAAAAAGCAACAAAGTTGTTTTGCAATCGTTGCATTAGATTTTCAAAAAGCCTTTGACACCATATCGCATGAGTGGATTGTGAAATGCCTTAAGTCACACGGCTTAGGGGAAAACATAATCCGGAGGATAGCAGTGAGTCTTTGTAGTGTTCAAAATTATTATGGGAGAAAAAACAACACTTTTCAAATAGATAGAGGATGCCGCCAAGGTGATCCCGTTTCTCCAATTTTATTCGCCTTTGCAATCAACCCCCTTATAGAGAGCATTCAGGCAAACGAAAATATTAGGGGTATAAAGATAGGAGAAAAGGAGAAAAAAGTTGAAGCCTTTGCAGATGATATGAGTATTCTCTTGTCTGGAAATAAAAAAGTTATTGAAACATCTTTTAATGAGGTTTTAAACACACTAAAAAGTAACGGGAAAAGCTCCGGCCTTTATATAAATTTTAATAAATCCAATATTTTAGCCAATTTTAAAATACCGTTTGATTTGGGGGGTTTAAAAACATGTCATTTGATAAAAGTTCTTGGTTCTTTTATATCCTTAGACATGAGTCACACAGAGGAAAATTGTAGATTAATTTTAAATAAAATTGAGAAATCGGCGGGTTTCTTTTCATTTTTGTTAAAAAATAATATTCCAGCAAGAATAAAGATATGGAATTCTATTATTCTCCCCCAAACCACCCACATTTTGAAACAAACGTCTTTGTCAAGCTCCATATGTAGGGACGTCCAAGAAATATGTAAGAAATTTATTATGCCAGATAGTTATAATAGAACAATTACTTGGAAAAGAATAACTACTCCCTGCAAAATGGGCGGTCTTGGGCTAATAATTTTTGAGGATTTCTGGAAGACAATAGTTTTTACGTGGTTTAAGCGAATCGTTGAAGATTCAACAGTTTGGAACGATATTTTAAAAAATAAAATGAACGTCGATATCAGCAATGAATTAGTGGAGGTTAAAGGAAATGGTCCCAGTAATATTTTAGAAGAATCTACCAAAATAAGTCCATTCTGGGAGGAAAATTTTGAAGTGAATAAGGAATTATCATACAAAGCATTGGAAAGAATGGGGTGGCAAGAACCAGTTAAGGAGAACAAACGCTTATGCTTTATGTCTTGCACATCAATAAAGAAAAATATTGAGTTTTTGGGAGAGATTTTTAATAAAGAAAACAACTTCACATTAAATGAAATTTTAGAGAGAGAAAGAATTTTAACTAAAATACGTTTTAAAAAGAGAATTATAGGGCCAAGGGATAGCTTTTACAATTTTTTAAGTCATTTGAGGAATGCAGAATTGAGGGCATCTCTAATTGATAAGTCCAACAAAGACAATTATTTTAACCAAATAAAAAGGAAGAAGGAAGAGTATGGCATAATGGCTTCAGTTCCCAAGATTTTAAATTGTCTCAGAGCCAATAATCTTACCTTTGAACTCTACTGGCTCAAATACAGAATAGTTACCAACACACTTCCGTTGGGTAGTATATTTGGCAGGACGCCAGATGAAAGAATGTGTTTTTTCTGCAAGTCGTCTCTTGAAAAGTCAAGACATTTTTTACTTGAATGTCCTATTGTGGTAAAATTTCTGGATCTTTTAAAAAATGAGTTTTTCGAAGATTTTAACTTGAGCTTGAGGTCTAAAGAATTTGTTTATATTTATATAGGCCCACACCAGAATGAAATAAATTTTATTGTTACAAGATTGCAATTTATTTTATATAAATTTAGATGTTCTAAATCCCCCCTCCCAGAAAATGTTGTCCCTATTTATAAAAATATAATTAAAATTTGTACACAAAATTAAAAACTCTATTAAATGACATGATAAATTGAAATATATTTGTACCGATAGGTATATAAAAAAAAAAAAAAAAAAAAATAGCCATCATGGAACAAGCAAGGAGGGACGCCATCCTCGAATTGGCTCTCGCGGGACACAAGCCCGCTGCTATCTACAAGCTGCTCAACTACCCCAAGACCACCGTGTACCGGGTCTTCAATGCCTGGGAGGCTGAGGGGAAGGTCTGCCGCAAGCCCACAACATGAGAAGTGACAAGATCTGCACCCCCCGCTTCTTCGCATGCCTCGAGAAGTCCATCAAGGCATTCCTTGACTTCCTTGTCCAGGTTGGACAAGAACCATGGAGTGAGCAAGCAGCTGGTCTCCAAGGCTGTGAATGAGGACCTCGGGTATATGTCATACCGAATGGCCAAGCAGCACATCCTCACGGCATCCATGAAGGCCACCAGGCTCACCAACGGCAAACGTCTCATCAATGGCCTGAAGAGCCATGGAGGAAGAATCATCTTCTTCTCCGACGAGAAGAACTGGACTGTCGGTAGAAGCTACAACGTTCAGAATGACAGGTGGCTTGCCAAGGAGAGAGAGGAGGTCCCCGCGGTCTTCACCACAAAGTTCCCGGCCTCCGTGGTGACCTTGGGTGTCATCTGCAGCACCGTGAGGTGATGCCCCCTTCTTCTTCAATCCCAAGGAAAGGGTCAACGCTGAGAGGTATTCGAAGTCATGGAGGAGGTTGTCATCCCCTGGATGAAGGATAATGCCGCTGGGAGGGAGTTCATCTTCCAACAAGACTCAGCACCCGCACACATCGCCCTCAGGACCACCAATCTCTTCAACTCTCACGGCATCACATTCTGGGATCGGAACACCTGGCCCTCCAACTCGCCCGACCTCAATCCGTGTGACTACTACTGGTAGGGGAAGTTGGAGAGGGAGGTGTGCAAGGTCAGCCACAACAGTATCGAGGCCCTGAAGAACTCCATTACGAGGGAGTGGAATGCTGTCGATCCCGCGGAAGTCATTAGGGCATGCAAGTCTTTCAGGGGCAGGATGGAGAAGATGGTGGCTGCTGAGGGAGGCCATATTGAAAAATGTCTTGTTTAATACCATATATAACTTTCCATATTGTCAAATACACTCCAAATGCCCTTTTTATCAAGCTGGTTGAAGTTCAAAATAGTTCCAATTTATCAGTACACCCTATATGTTTGAGCAACGAATGAATAAGGATATATATGAAAATATGATTGATAATATGCTAAACAAAAAGTTTTAATTTCTTTGAGCTTGTATGGCTTCTTCAGTTAATTTATTCCGAATCGCGGAGGTGGCAGAAGCCGAAATGGACCAACTTCTATATTTTTTTAATACATATAGGAATGGAATTTAAGTTATTTAATAATTTTAATTTGATTGATTTGCTTTCACGGTGATAAAAATGTATTTTATATTTAATGACATTATTTTGGACATGTTCAGAGATAAAGTTTTACACTACTAACCTTATTTTACCACACTCATGATTTGGTTTTTATGTATATATTGTACTTTTATAGTTACATGATAAATGAACCAGCGTAAAAAAAACTAAGAGTCCAAATTATGAGTAAGCTAGTATTTTTTGGAGTAATGCATCTCCCTATTGCCCAGAATATTTCTTATCTAAATCAAGTACGTATTGCCATAGAAAGATTAATGCTTACATGTTATTTTTTTAAGTTACTCTAGAGAATAGAGACGGTGTTGCATTATATATAAGATACATTACGACATAGTAAAAACATAATACAGTACAATGATAAAAGAGATTTAGTTTCGGACACTTTGCACAAATACATATATACGTATGTTTATATATTGTAAAAATAAATACTAATCATAACATATTCAATTGTTTTAGGTTCCTGTTTCAAAGCAATGAATAATGAAAAACATGACATTCATATTTGTTTTTAATTATTTATTTTTCTATGTTAATCCTTTTTATTAAATAAAAGTATATTTATTTTTAAACTATACTGTTTATTTTAAAGTATAATGTTTATTTATGCACATGTGTTTTCTCAACTGACCAATGTTTTTATTATATTTATTACACTAACAAACAGGATTTTGCCCCCAGGTTGAAATTCCTAATCTGAGTCCCCTTTTTACGTATATTCCAAAAATGCTACTTAATATATCGTCAGAATAAAGGTTTGGCCTTGATGGCCATTTTTGAATATCAGGATTTTCTTCATTTTTAATATTTCACACCCGGTTATCTTCATCCAAATTAAGAATAACCGCGAGTGTCAAATATATTTAATTTTTTTCTAGTATGTCAATGTATTTTAAATCAGTTTTATCATTCTAATATATTTGATACTAATCGAAAAAAAGGCTCTATATTTCAAAAGGTGGATCATTTTTTGTGTTCTATTTAAGTGGCTATATATTTTTTGTTTCAAGTCTATTGAATATAATCAATAGTTAATAATTTTTTTGTATATATCAATGCATTTCAGAACAGTTTTTACAATTTCGATATATGGGATGATAGTTAAAAAAAGATAAATTTAGTATTACCATATATTGATCATTTAAAAAAAATACATATTGGTATTTTCGTTGAGGTACGTAACATATATTATGATTTGTTACGAAGAAAGAAACATTTTGCCTTTGTATTTGCATGTTCATTATATAATTTGATAAGATTATTTGAATGCCATTTTCCAAATCACAGTAACTCTCCAATTATTCTGATTATCTAAGAAACTAGTAAAAAATTACATTCAAATATAAATTACATTATAATATATTTTTTTTCTTCGTAACAAATCACAAAAATATTTAACGCAACCTAAACAAAAATACCTATAGATATTAATTTAATATGATCAATACTTTGTCATACAAAAATGTTTCTTTTTTTAACCTCTCATCAGAGATATTGAAAAAATAAAAACTGTTCTGAAATGCATTGACATATACGAAAGATTTAATAGATATAGGTTATAGTCAATAAACTTGAAACAAAAAAATATAGCCTCTTAAATCAAACACTAAAAAATGATCAACCTTTTGAAATATAAAAACTGTTTTGAAATGCACTGACATACTAAAAAATAAATACACCTGACATTTGTGGTTAATCTTACTTTACACGAAGTTAACTGGGCGTGAACCAATAGAAATGATGAAAATCATGATTTTCAAAAAAGGTCAGAAAGACCAAAAAAAATTTGGACGATATTTGAAGAAGTATTTTGGAATCTACGTAAAACTCACCATCGAGTTTAGTGTATATATTTGTATTTTCACTTTTATTGTTGAAGGAAAACAAGAATGTAGAAGCGAAAAAATATAAGTATTAGTTTAATTTTGGTTAATTTTGATTGGTGCACATAAACATTACACCACACAAAGTGGGACACTTCCATGACCTAGCCAAAAGAGGCGTGTTGAAAGCAATAACAAAATGCTAATCATTTGAAATATATATATAACTCTCAGGGAATGAGTAATTTTATATCAATTTATAGCATCATAAAAAGAGGTCATGTGAGATAAAACTTAATTATTATTTGGCATTCACGCAGGAGTCCTGTATACATTTTATGATGCATCATAGAATATAAAATTATGAAATGGTCAGAGTTTATTGCAACGAGCAAAAAATGCATTAAAACAGTGTATCTCAAGAATGGGTCATAACGAATGCTTACAAAAAGTATGCCTAACTAAAAAACAGTGAAACCTGTGTTAGCGGTCTCCTCATCACTCGTTCATAGTGGCCAATAATTATTGAATACTGTAAGCTTCTGTGTAATGCGGCCACCTATATCCAACAGTTACATTCTTGGGTGCCCTTGAGTAAGCGTTATAGACAGGTTGAACATAATAAGAATGAGAAGCATAAAAGTGAGATCAAACAAAAGTAAAGTAAAATATTAACCATATATGGTGTTTATATGGTTTTTAATTATTTGTTAAGTATTTTAGCATGCCATTGTTTAATTATGTTGGTTTAATGTCATACAAATGGACCAGTCCACCAGGCCATGAATACTTGTCGACTAACAGAATTAAACATTACAAGAGGGTTAAATGAAAATATTTATCATTTTTTTTCAAATATAAATATATTTTTATGTGTTGAGTTTTTGCAAATGCTGCAACAGAATTTAAAATAGTTGTATAATAATATGGAATACATATTAATTTGGTTTTTGTGTATCGAGACAAAAAAATCTAGAATTACAAAATAACAAAATATATCAATAGTAATGTATAATTGTTTCCTAACAAATAATGTTTTATATAAGCATATTTTTCGAGCAACAATTATAGTTTTGTAAGATATATTTCATTATTTTGTAATTCCAAATGTCCTTCTCTCGACACACAAACAACAGAATAATATGCATTCCACATTATTTATACAACTATTTCAAATTCTTTAACACTTTTGCATAAACTCAACTCATAAAATGCAATCTTTAAAAAATCTATTTATTTTTGAAAAAAGTACTAAATTGCCTGATAAGTAAATAGGTGGACCCCACAGCTTTAAACGTCACCCTTTCTTGTATGTCAATAAAATATAACAATTAGACCACAAAATATAATTCATGTACAGACACAAAATCTTATTGGTTTCAAACCTATTTTTCGTAAAAGTTATTATCAATCAAAAAACATCACTTTTTATTCATGCAAATACAAAACTGTTCTTAATTTGTGCTTAACTTTTAAAATCCAGAATGATACTTAATATCCATAATTATAAAGTTACAAAAGTTTATAACACACTTAGGCAATATTTAGTTTTTATAAACGTTCATTTATCCAAAATAAAAATTACAAGGCACATTTTTGTTAAGGTACTCAACAGATATATATATATATATATATATATATATATATATATATATATATATATTAAACTCCACTTCTTATTAAATAAAAAAATCCAGTTTGATACAAATCTATCGAGCCATACAGGCACAAAAAAAAAATTGATTCTACTTTTTTGTCGAAAATATGGCGTAAATGTGATGTATGGCAAGATGTTTATGCATGTTGTTTATCGTTGTTCCATTTCTAATATGTTTGTTAGGTCCCTAAAGGAATTATATTTTCAATTCATTTTTTCAGCACTATTTTTCTTTTTAGTATTTATTTATTGAATGTAAATATATGCTAAAAAATTATTTCATACAAATGTTGTTATTTTAACTAGCCCATTGCCGCTACGCGGCTGAGGCTAGGCCCTCCGGGCGGGTGGGTGGCCTACGGCCACAGCATTGTACATGGTAACATATCTTTGGATAATATGTTGAGGCAAGGGTTGAACTTTGCATCAAACAATGAAGTTTATTAAGCTTATGATGATGGAGACGTCGTATAGAAAGTAGTTTTATGATATGAGAATTTTTCAATATAAAAGGGAGAGGGATTTTTTTATTATTATCCTGTAAATTCTGATTAAGTTCCTCTCCTTATAACTACAAATATATACATTTGTATTTTTTTCTTTTTTTTCCTCTTCTTACTTTAAAAAACCTCTATCGTCACATTAAAAAAAAGTGGGCACAGATACTTAGCAACGTTCAGCGAGGCAAATATGAAGCAAAAGACTTATGCACTAAAAAGTTTAAGGAAATTATATATACCTTATACTACATATATTTACTTCTAATGAAAGAACGCCTACTTAAAAAGCCTCCTATGTAAGCTAAGAGGCAAATGCTCTCCTCCGTAAGACCTTCTTCATGATTTGGAGGGAAAATCAACATTATAAACTTTGCGCAGGAAACTGTTTTCATGATGTTATCGTATTCATGAGTACATGTCAAACATTCATATACATAAAGCTTCTCCCTTCTCTTTCTACTTCGGAGCGCGTTCATCTTTGTCTCCTGTGAGAAAAGGGGGAAAAGTTTGAAGTATTCAAACTGGTTAATAAGATTGGTGAACCCGAGGTTGGGGCAATACAAAAACAAACATTTAGCAGTGTGATTACTCAATGACGTCAATGGAGAACAATTATATATATATATATCAATCAATCTCTCTATCAATCTATATATATATTTATTTATTTATAATTTTATTTGGGGATATTTCTCAAATCACCTATGTTTACAAATTTAGGTTGTTGTGATGACGTCTCACACAGGCTGCCAACTGCATTCCTGGAAGAGTATTAATATAGCAAACTATTAAAGAAAAGGAAAAGAAAGAGAGAAAGAAAGAAGAGGAAAGAGTGATTGACGTCACAAATCAACTATCGAACGTTATCCCTATTGTTGTTCATTTCTCCGAGCCCCTTTTAACTTTGAGCATTGTTCTTATTTTCATTAACTTATATATCATTAAAGGATTGAGTTATGTATACGTGTATAAATAAATTAATAAAATAAATATATTTATATATATAAATTATATAAATATATTTTCGTTCCCCAGTGACGTCATTGAGTAGTTATACTGCTAGGATTACATGTTTGTTTTGTATTGCCCAGACTTATTATACAGACCTTGGGTGAACCGTGGTGTTAATTTATGACGTCATATGGTGACGGACATTTATTTCACAGACTTCATTTTTTTGCGAGGGCTTCATTTCGTATATTCTCAATAAAAATACTCCTGAACATGCTTGAAGGCTTAGTATATTCCAGGGTCATATTTTGCTTACACAAATATAATAAAAGATCATGACAATAATTAAGATACATTTTCTTTAAATATTCACTCCATAAAATGTTGTATTATATATAAAGCTCCCATATAGTTTGAAGCCTTATAATATGCATTAACAACATTAGCATTTATAGATAGACCTTCAATAACATCAATACATAATACTTGTTGCGACAGTTGCAAGGTTGGGGGCAATACAAAAACAAACATGTAGCAGTGCGACTACTCAATGACGTCACTGGAGAACGATTATATAAATATATATATATATATATCAATCCCCTCTATCTATCTATATATATATATATATATATATGAATATATAAAATAAATATACATAAATATTATATAATATATATTTTCGTTCTCCAGTGACGTCATTGAGTAGTTATACTGCGAGGATTACATGTTTGTTTTTGTATAGCTCAGACCTTATTATACAGACCTTTGGTGAACCGTGGTGTTAATTTATGACGTCATATGGTGCCGGATATTTTTGTTGCGAGGGCTTCATTTTGTATTTCATAATTTAAATACCAATTATGCAGTAAAAAGTCTCCCTAGAGGTTACATTAGATTCATAATTTAGAGCGCCCCCTAGGGAGCAAAAAAGAACTAACATTATAGCCAACTCCTATGCTAAATATATGTAGCATATTACTTATGAAATAATGCTTACCAATAAAACTTTTTGCTTTTCATCCATTTTAAAAATTTCTTCACATTTGCATTATACTCTCCCCAATTAAAAACAACTATATTTACAAAAAAAAAAAAATGCCAAAAATCCAGTGGTTTAAGTTTTTTGAAAAAATCAGTTTTTTGGGTTTTCTGAAAAAATATAAAACAATTGAGAAGAACTTTTTTATAATGTATTGTCAGGCTTTTTAAGCTCCTTCTTATGAACTCAAGTTGAAATCTGTGAGTTTCCCAGGAGCGGAGAAAAAAACCCTTTTCCATTTTGCCAGTTTTTATGTCAAAACTCAAAAAATTATTAACTAAAATTCATTTTTTATCTGACACGAACGTATTAGAAATGCAAAACTCTATAGATACTATTTTATAACTTGATGCAATCAACACAGCAGACGACCCAAAGAAGGCCTCCCAAAATTTAGAATTTCAAAAATATTCCGCTTCGTCCATGAAATTTGACCTAATATTCAATCCCGGATTTGAGGCTCTTAATGACCTGGATCCGGATACTGATAAGATCAAAGTTGCTCCCTTTGTGCAGCTGAATATGATTGTGCAAAATATATTGCGAAAACTTGCAAATTGAAAAAAAAATCCGGATCCCGGCCCGAATATGCCCCGGAGGCTTGACATTGACTTACCAACCTAGGCTTATTTTGCAAGGCCTTCATTTCGTATATTTTGTTTTGAACTTTTTTTTGTTTTAAAAAGTCGCCCAGAGGTTTTCTTGATTTTCCCGACAGGCCGGTCCGGTTTTCCGGAATTTTTTTTGGGACCCGATTGTAAACCCTATTTTTGATGTACTTTTGGAGTAGCTTTTTTTCGAAATGGGAAAGAATCAAAGTTAAGGAAATGTCATAATCCGGGTCCGGAGTGTTTGGATATGGATTTTTTTCCGGATCCAGGTTCTTTGGGCAGAGATGCAGATAACTTTTAGTTTGCGTTCTGTCTCTAAAACATCTCACTTACGAACTACGGACAACCAAAGTTTTCCAAGCCTTTTTTGAGTCCTTTGCAAGGCCGCTAGGCCTTAGTTTTTGTTATACCAAAAGATGCCTACGGTTAAAACCCACAAAACATTTAATTACACCCCGAGCCTCCTTACCTTCAAAAACTCATGCAAACCGCAAAATCCTCTCACAGACCCAAATTTGGTCTGATCAGAATTTAACCTACCCAGAACCATCACAAGGTCAAGATACATCTGTGTGCCAAATTTCAGGTCTCTAGCTTCTGTAGTTTCGGCGTTATAGAGGACAGGACGGAACGGACAAACTCCAATTTATAATATAGACAAGCCCATTGCCGCTACGCGGTTGAGGCTAGGCCCTCCGGGCGGGTGGGTGGCTTACGACCACAGCATTGTAAATGGAACAAGTATCTTTGGATAAATATGTTGAGGGCAAGGGTTGAAATTGCATCAAACAATGAAGTTATTAAGCTTATGATGATGGAGAGTCGTTATAGAAAGTAGTTTTATGATATGAGAATTTTTCAACAAAAAAAAGGAGAGGGAATTTTTTTTAATATCCTGTAAATTCTGATTAAGTTCCTCTCTTTAAACTACAAATATATACATATGTATTTTTTTTCTTTTTTTCCACTTCTTACTTTAAAAAGCCTCTATCGTCTCAGTTTAAAAAAGTGGGCACGAGATACTTAGCAACGTTCGCGAGGCAAAATATGAAGCAAACGACTTATGCACTAAAAAGTTTAAGGAAAGTATATTACCTATACTACATATATTACTTCTAATGAAAGAACGCTACTTAAAAAGCCTCTATGTAAGCTAAGAGGCAAATGCTCTCCTCCGTAAGACCTTCTTCATGATTTGGAGGGAAAATCAACATTATAAGCTTTGCGGGGAAACTTTTTTCACGCTAACATAAATATGTAGAGCACAAATTTCATGGAATAAAATAAATTTCTCGGGATATTACACTTTCTGATTTTTTTCGGTATTATAGCAACCAGGACTCAAATAAATACTATATAATTCCACAACTAAGGAGTCGATTAAGACTTAAGACAAACTGATATGTAAACTAGGAGATAGGTAAACTAGAATCATGTGATTCCTAAAGTTGGTGGATTGGTCTTTATATCTATCATTTTTACATATGGCCAATAAAAATGGAAAGAAATACGCATGTGAGCAAACATATCTTTAGTCTCAATATTGGATATAATTGTTTAAAATGGTTAATACTTGTAGCCAAAATATTTTGTAGCAATAGATAAAAAAAGTATTATTGAATTATATTGTTGCGCCTTCGTTGAAATACGAAAACTGAAACTCCTATCAATTGAGTACATACGAAGATCAAACAAGTTAATAAAAATAAATCATTCATTATAACCGATTGTTTTGCAGGTGATAATGTATATTATTCAGGTACTAAATTATTTACATAAACATATTCCATGTAACACAGAGTGTATACAACTTTCCAGCAAGCAACTACCGAGTCTCATCTCATATTAAGATGTCACTTGCAAAATGTATGTGTGTGTATATATATTTTTCTTACATATAACAACCTTTCTTGTGTATGATCCCATCATCAAGAACATAATATTTAATTGAGCTATTTGCACACATTGAGCATCACAGCTTGCCACTTGCACTGTTTTAAACGAGACTTCCACTCCCATTTTTTTACTTTAGTTTTGCAGTCTTATGAGATGTACATATATACACACTATACAATTGTATTAAGTCAACATAAGTTTAAAAAAAAGCTTTGTTTATATATTTTGAAAGAAATGATTTAAAATAGTCTGCTTTTGTCCTCAGAAAAGAGACTCACATTTCAATTGCAGATCCTGACTGAATTTTTTTTTAGTTGTATGCCTCCCTTAGTCTTTTAGTTGTTAAAATTTATTTTACAAGAATTCGGTGAAAGCAGTGTCAATATTTTATATATAGCATTTGTTGGATCTAATTTACCTTATTTTAAATATCAGTTGAAAATTTATAACGTCCTAACATTCGTTCCTTGATGGGTTCCAAAGTGAAGGAGGGTAAACAATATGATGAAAGTGAATATGTGATACAGGTAATGAGCACAGATCGTTAATCGATTCCACTGGGACCATATGCTAAACCTCAATCCGTACTCTTGAATTCTATACTCACAAACAATCAATAAAGCATAATTACCTCCGCCGAAGGAGGTATTGTTTCATGGCTTTGGTTTGTTGGTTGGATGGTTTGTTGTCCGCAGGATAACTCAAAAAGTACAAACGGTTCGGATGAAACTTGTAGAGTGGTTGGAAATACCAAAAAGAAACAAGTGATTAATTTTGGCATCTCTGAGTGCAGAATTAAGATGCAAAATGAGCTAAATACTAATAAATATTTCAAGTTAGCCTACTCGGCAATAGTTGTCAATGTGCTGTGAAATTGGGTGCCGGGAGCGTCTTCTCTAGAAATTTCCGTCGAGGGGAAACCTCCCGTCCCTCTACGCCGCCACAGTCGTGAAATATTCGCATCGGAAGGCTCATAAGGACCACGGGACGGCGGAGGTTTGCACTCTCTTAGTTAGTATATATATATGCCTCTAGTTACAATTTAATATATATCGAAAAAATATGACGAGATTTCATGAATTCGGTATAGAAACAAGAACTATGTAATATATATATATATATATACTTATATATACATATATTATAGTTCTTGTTTATACTCGAATTCATGAAATCTCGTCTATTTTCGATATATATTAAATTGTAACTAGAGGCATATATATATATACACTAAGAGAGTGCAAACTCCGCCGTCACGTGGTCTTATGAGCCTTCCGAGCGCGAAATTTCACGTAGTTTTTGAAAAAATGAAAACTTCGAGGTGCGCCTGATAGTGCGGAAAAACCGGTATAATATATATATATATATAGGTATAATATATATATATATATATATATATCTTATTATATATAACGGTTTTTTCGCACTATAAGGCGCACTCGAAGTTTTCATTTTTTCAAAAACGAACAAGGCCTTATAATCCAGTGTGCCGTATATTGGATCAAATACTTCAAATATCTCGGAGAAAAAATTAAAACTGGTGGTTAAATTTATTAATAAAGTTTGACTGACTTATCTTATTGGTTTTTTTTGTGACATTTCCCTTTAGTTCAGCAGCATTAGTGTATGCATAACGTAACCCCAACGTTTACTGTAGCGCCCTATAGTGAAGAAAAATACGGTGTATATATATATATATAAATATATATATATATATGGTGATAACATAAAATAATGAGGTAATAAAGTGAGTTAAGTTTTTTTTTGAACGATTCTAAAATATACAATATTTTATACTTTTGATGTTTATACAAACTGGTAAGTTCGTAGAAACTGTGAGGTCATAATTTTATTTCTTATGGCTGTTTAAAGAAAAGGGATGCATATGGGATTTCTTGGAATCCTAAAATAAAATTAAAATGCATTGAGGGCATTTATTGAAGCATTAAACACGCTTTCTCAATAAGCAATTAGTTGGCAAGGCAAATAAGAAAGCCAATAGATAATCCATTTCCGAGTAACAAGGATTGTTTTTCGAAATAAAAATGCTTAAAGTAAGATTTTATTTAAAAAAACCCAGAGGTTATTTTTTATTTTTATTTATTTTAAAATATCCAATATAATTTCAATACAATTTTTCAAATACATCCAATTACAATCAGACGGTTCCAGTTTGTTCCATAAGCTCTTACTATTTCTTCTTCCACGGCACGGATAACTGGGAGGATTTTTTGACAAAGTAAAAGAAGTGAAAAGATGTCTCCTTCACTTCTTTACACCAATGACAGACCTGATCTTCTGGGTTCGCCCTGGATTTACTCAAGAAGAGCGAGGAAGTGGCTAGCCGGTACCTCAGCCATTTTTGTCTTGAGTCGGTGTATGTATTTCGCATAATAATTATTGGATCAAAAAATGACATTTCTTTTTCAATCCTAGGTTTCTCTTCGTCTTTTTACTATCGCAGATGGGCCTGGACTTCGCGTGTCTATAAGGGATCTCCGAATGGCTTGGTTGGTTTAGAGCACCAATAGCTATATAAAATGGAATGGGCGGACCTACAATGTTTATTCCAAACGATAAAGGTTTGCAATATCTCTTAACTCGTAAGAATAGGATATAGTTTTAAGAACCTTTTCATCTGAATGAATTGCTATTGAAGTCGCTTGACATTCTTCTAAAAATTCGAGGCACTATCAAAACGACTGTTTTATTTAATGGCTCATTTACGCAAGGAGAGGAAGGATCTTATCCATGACTGTTCCATGACCTACTCATTTTCTTCCAATGAGAGCCACACCGCTTAAGAGTTTTTAAAAGCTCTGAGGGGCCCATAAAAATTCTTTCGCAAAAGTGCCGTCCTATACATCATGGAATTTGTTTTTGATTCTCTCTGCCCAAAATCATTGCTTAAAAGAAATCGCCTCAACCATGATAAATTCAATGACTTCCACATTAATTCGATACTTAGGGATCCAAGACCCAAGAGCAGACACTTGAGTTGAGTCTTTTTCTCGAAATATATGGTCTAGAGCTTCCCCATATGAGGCTATCCCTAAGTTTATATATTTCTTCGCAAAAGTTTCCTGAGAATGGGATGTGCTTTAATATATGGAAATTTCTGGGAAGATGTTGCGGTTCCAAGCAGTAAGTTCTCGTATCGCGAAAGGGGAGTGTTTCTATAAAAATAAGACTTTTTTCCTCAGTGACTCCAAGATTTTGTTTTTATTTATTTTATCGGATTCATTCGCTGAAGTAGAAACACTCACTCCAAGCAAAATCTGTTGAGTTAAAATAGGCCAAGTCATTTGATATTTCTCTTAACGAGTCTTCACAATTTGTAATGATTTGACTTTTCTTTGTATTTATAATCAGTCCAGAACGATATTTAAAATCCTCAATGATGTCAAGAGCTTTTTTAATGAACTTTTTAATTTACTTACAGAAGGACATACAGAGTGTAAGATCGTCGGCGAACATAGAGGATTTGAGAGTCGTACTGCCCGTGGTTATGCCCTGAATTTCACCATCTGAAGACAAGCGTTCCAAGAGTCCGTTGACGGCAATGATGAAGAGAGTCGGCGATAAAAGGTCCCCTTGTCTCGCTCCTCTATGGAGATGAAACGTTTCCTGCCCTCCGGAAGTTGGATTCTTGAGGAAGCATTACGGAGTATGGACGATATCATTTTAACGAAGTTGTCGGAGAAGCCATATCATAGAGTTGCTCTATATAAATTTGTGTGAACGTGTCTCGAAGGCCTTTTCGAAATCTACCATCAGTGTTGCATAATTTACACGAGGGCAAGCAGTGATCAATGGCATCCTGAATGGAACTAGGACAGTCTTCGCTGTGACGTCCATGCATAAAGCCCCTTTTGGTTATGGGATAATCTTAGGGAGGATCTCTGATTCTCTGGTTCATTATTCCAAGAAGTATTTTCAATGAAGTATTCAAAGAGAGATGGTGCGGTAATCTTTCCTGTCTTCACCCTGTTTCTTTTTTTAAGGACTAGAGCCAAGTCCAGGCTATGGAAATCCGGAACAAGTCCTCTTTTAGACATCGGAATAAACTCTCTCAAGGATCGGCGTCAAGGAATCAGCGAAACATTGATAGAATTCAAAAGGCAATCCGGACGGACCAGGAGTTTTAATTTTTTTTATGCCTTTGATGAAAGTATAAATTTCATTTTGTGTGATGGGAGAGTCGTTATGTATTACTGTCTTTGCCCATAAATTCACTCCGCAAAGAGAACATTGTTATTTAATAAGTCAGTAGTAGGCGGTTTCATTTTGTACACATCCTTGGGTGAGTCTCCAGGAATAACAA
>CP045891.1:19202474-19220817 GCA_013387185.1 Caligus rogercresseyi
TTATATAATAACATACTGTATTCTGAATAATAATGTATTCCTACAAAACTTAATAACAAAATATTAAAACAAAACAAATAAACAAATATTAACTCAAATTAGTTATTTCTTTCGAATTTGCAAGGTCTTAACTTCATTTTTTAAATATATATTTGTTAAGTTTAATTTTTATAATAGAGCGAAAATTGTGCAAACATTTTTAGTTCCTTCCAATCTGTATAACCATTTGACCGAGAGATGTCAAAGTTTAGATATTGCAAAGATATTACGTGATTTAGAATAAGCATCGAAGGAAAAAAATATACAGTTTGTTAATTAAAGTTAGTGCTATAACTCTATTATTCAAAATGTTCAAGACCAGCAAACATATCAAAATGTCTATAATTTTTGGAACTATTGTAAAAAAGGTGTTGTAATTAATTATTTAATGAACATTTACAATGATTAGATTTGTGCTTTAGAGTAGGAGAGTCTGGACGCATGACAGCTGAATCAGAACAGTTTTGTCAACTCCATCTTATGATTCAGCAGGCATATGCGTCTCAGACTTTATACTCTAAGGCACTGGATTAGATCTTCAATTCTCATAGAAACAAAGTCTGCTACTAAGATAAACACAAGAGTCAAAACGTTCTCAACATGCAAGTACTAATTTCAATCACCAACAAAAATCTACTGATCAAAATCGATGAATAACTGGCTTCAGCGCACACCAGCTGAAACGATTATTTGTTACTTTATAAGAATATTAAGTTTAAATGTATTTTGTGTCCTGAAGCTCTGGCCACCGTAGACTCAAAACTGAATACTCTGAAAATATCAAATATAATTTGATAAGCAAAGTTTGAACAATGGAAATTTACATTCACGTCAGCTAGAGTATGGAATATATTCACAGAACTCAGATCTCCCAGAGTCTGGAGGAGTGGCTCGAAGAGTAGCCACGACTAAAGCTTTAAAGTAAAGTAGCGCATCGGGGCAGGTAGCTTGGAAATATTCCATTGAGTCTTTTTTCTTTTTTCCAGCAGATGTCGCTTTGGCATTTAAAAAATATGACGTCATACCGGGGTTTTTTCGATCACAATTCATCACCCCCTTTCAAATAATGGAATCACTACTACTATATTTTTACTTATTTTGACAACGATAATTAATACTTCAGTGTATTAGGTAACTGTATTATGATTTTATGGCTCTACAAAAATGCTCTACATATAATCTAGGGAGGTGAGGTTCATGTAGAGTATCGAGTGCGGAAGTTCCGCGGAGCATTTAACATTTGAATGAAATGTTAAATGGATAAGCGGCACCTATTTTAAAAAACTAAACTACGGTTTTTCCATCCTCTTTTTGTTTACATTTTCTTGTCGCGCTACTTTACTTTAACGCTTTAGTATTTATAACTTACCTGCATCGACATCAACGCCTCTAACGGATAAAAAAACGAAAGGAAGCCAAGAAATAATCAAAAAAAAGAACAAAAAGCTTTTGCCACGACAGCTCCCAAGTAGTCATTTTTTCAGTATTTTTTATTTTTAACGGTTTTCTAAGAAATCATAATGTTGTTATTATTTTTGCTTCACTATTTATTCTGTTTTTAAATTCGTTATTTATAGATCTTAGACCAGTTCAAATTTTTATAGGTGAACATTTATACCTCCAATAGTTTCAAATAAATTGGATCATCCTCACTTTGTCGCTTTATTTGTTTATATAAAAAGTGTTGCAAATTGTGTGAGAATGTTTATGGAGGGAGGGAGTGACCTTCGTCTGTTTCAAAATATCATTATTGCTCCATACACCCCACGATTATGTACAGTTAGTTTATTTTATTATAAATTGATTTTAGTGTCATTATATGTCGTTTTTTCAATAAAATTTTCAAAGTTATGAGTCTCAAAGAAAATACTGCTGGAGTTATATGCGTTCAATATCAAGCCCCATTTGCTGCAGCATGCCTTTGAAGCATACAAAATATGTCAGGGAAAGACAAATGAGTAAAATGAAGCATTAAAGTAGTATTTTTTTTCTTACATATAAAACATATTTGTTGGGATCATACACTCACGTTAAGGGATTTGAGGCTGAAATCTTTTACTTTCTTTTTTCATAGTAGTAAAAATAACCAAATAAACACAAAAAAACTTTTATCTTATGTATTTACGTATTTCGTCCTTCCCCCTTTATTTCCTCTGTTGTATATATTTTTGGTGATTTCCTAGAGTGTGCCTGTCACAAAGAATTAACCCTTGTACTTAAATCCCAAATGTCCCTCTCAATTAGAGTAAAAACAAAAAAACTTTTGTTGCGTTTATACAACACGCTTTATATATATATATATATATATACATATAACAAGGATGAATCCTTTTTGTGTAATTAAGTTAAGGATAAAAGTTCTATCAAATAAAAATATGGGAAGAAATAGAGATAAAATTTGTTTGTAGCCTTAAATGGAGTATCTCCGAGCATAGAACTCATTTTTATAGATTGCCGAATTGGATCGGTGTGGATATGAATAAGCATTATCATTAAACCAAGTCTTATTTATTTGTATATATATATATATATATCAGGAAACGACCGGGACACCTTTTTTTCACCGGGACCCGGGCCGAGCCGGGACTTCATATATATTTGCGTTCCTTCGACAATCTGAAGTGACGAATTTCCAAATAAATAACCACGTCTTTTTAGAAAAGAATCTCCAAAAAAAGTGACGACGTTTTTTTAGAAAATAATCTCCGAAAAAGTGACGACATTTTTTTAGAAAAGAATCTCCAAAAAGTGACGACATTTTTTAGAAAAGAATCTCCAAAAAAAAAATATCAAAAAAAGTTATTAATTTTTTTTAGAAAATAATATTCCAAAAATTATTTCCGAAAAACTTTAGGAATGACAAACGAAAGAATATATTTAAGTCCCGGCCGGGCCGGGTACCCGGTCTTTCCTGATATATATATATATATATATTGCTTATTTGGTTCAATTCAATTGATTTCGTGTGATAAAGGTAAGCATTAGAGAGATCAGGGATCTCCAACCTACACTCTCCATGGACCCTGTGGTTCTGCCAATTAGGACTATAGCATATGAGTGTTTCAAACCCACTACATCTGAGCCTTCGAATTCCGATGATCACAATTATGACATATTGGACTTTCAACGAAAGACCCTGCGAGCCCTCGGGCTCTGCTAATTATATCTTTAACATATTAAGGGTTTCAAACCCACAGCCCATTAGCTCTTGGGTTGCGCCGATCCCATCTATGGTATATTTTGGTTTCAATCCACCCATCAATTGGCTCTGGGATTTCAACGATCACAACAATGGCATATTGGGGATTCAACGAAAGACCCCACGAGCCCTCGGGCTCCACCAATTATATTTATAACATATTAGGGGCTTCAAATCCATAGCCCATAATCTCTCGGGTACTGCCGATCCCATCAGTGGTATATTTTGGTTTCAAACCCACTATCCATATTGGGGTTTCTAAGCCACTGCTTAAGGTCCCTCGGGTTCTGTTGACTTCAACTAAAGAATATGAGGAATATTAACCCACAGCCAATAGGCCCTTGGTTTCCATCACTCAGAACAATAGCATATTGGTCCTCGAGGGTCTCTATGCAGTGACTTTGAAACCACCAAGAGCCCTTGTGGTGGATTTGAAGCCCCAATACTTTATTGTTTTAATCAGCGAACACATATGATTCAGTGGCTATGAATTTGAAATTGCAATGAGTGAAATCCCTTAATCAAGTATGGGGGGGGGGGTCGAAACTCTAATGTTTGAATGATTGTAACGGGATATCAAGCATTTATATTGTGAATTGAGGGCAATTGTCCAAGCACCGAACATATGCACGTTTTGGAATTTAGATTTTTTTGGCGTTTTTTGGAACTGAAAACTGAATTAAGCTGAAGGATTAATTAAAACCAAGACCTTCATTTTCTATGATCTTCTTCGACATCAAAGGAATGAAATATATCTACTGCTGTTCTTCTTCACACCATGAGAAGAAAAGTATAATTCAACTGTTTATATCTTCATTGGATATTATGTTCTTAGGCTGAAATTCAAATATAAAAGATAATATAGAATATATTAATACTGTTTTATAAGCAAACTGTCTGCACAAGGTCTTAGATAATTTTTTTTTAAAAAGTTATCAACAACAATCCCATAATTTGCCGGACGTCTCCATATTATCTATCTGTAATACGTTACTGACAAATGTCAAAGAGTATTCAATAATATATATATACATTAAAAGGACGATGCCCAATTATCGTATGAAGATGTATATTTAGATAAATATATATCTGTTAAACAATATTTACTTTTTGATTAAAATTCTATAAACTATTGCATTCTTCGAATTTTTGGGGGATACATCAATATTCAATATTATTTTCAATGAACATATAAATGTATTTATGTTACAGACTTTTGCTTTTTCTTCAATACTTTTGGAAGGAAAAAAATCCGATTAATTGCAATCTCAATCGAAAATCTATGTTAGAACGTCTGATGTTCTCTCGCTTAACATTTGCTTAAGTTCAAATTGTATTTAACCACTACATAGTTTTCAAAGTGATTTGTTAGACCTAGGGCAAATAAACAATTTGCTCTTAAATATATGGATAGAAAATACCAAGAAAGGTTATTCCTTTAGTATTGTATAAAGCGTTAAAGTAAAGAAGCACATGCAAGGAAAAGTAACCAAAAAAATTGGCCAAAATTTTGGTTGTTTTCTTTAACGTTAGATGTCGCTAGTCCATGAAATTACGTCACAATCCTTTTTAAAACCAGTTTAAAGGGATTAAAATTGATGATTTGAACTATATATCAAATCACTACAACATCGTGCGAGATTCCAAATATAAATAATAAAAGGACTTTGTTATTATTTTCAAAGAGCTCTAGCACCAAGCGCCCCTTACGGACTAAAGAAGAACTAAAATTTTGGCCAATTTCTTTTGGGAAAAAAGGAAAAAAATTATGTTATGCATGCGCTACTTTACATTAACGCTTTAGTAATGTAAAGACGATTCACCTCCCCCTTCTTTGCCGAAAAGGCAATCATGAACGAAGATAAGTGGCTTGTATCATTATTTCATCATTCGTATATTAAAGCTTTCAAAAGAAAGGGCCCACTTGCAGGCACATAATACATTTTTCCCTTATAATTGCCAATATGTACTTAAAACTCTTCCTTAATACTTCCCAAAACCCTCTTGTAGAGTGGCGCAGGTCAGTTTCGTTGAGTAATATTTGAACTTGGGTCTGAGTTAACGAATCTTCAAACCAGTTCTCTTTCACAGGTTTGGGGTGGTACCAAAAGAATTTTATGGAGAAATGTTCCTGTGTTTGAAGGAAAATCAAAGATATAACAAGAAATATCCAGAAATATGGAAAGTGCAAAGAAGAAGTATCGGAACATTTGAAACATTATGGCATATCATTCTCCTCATTGAGCTAAGGTATAATATGAAACGGACATAATAATGAATGTATATAAGGTCTCCTGAGATCACTCGTCATACCTCGTATCCTTGAGTCTGAGGTGCAGAGGACATCGCTGAGAGGGGAATTTGGAAGCTTGCCCGCCTTCCAAGCAGCATCCCTAACTGCCAAAAAAATCGTTCATAGGTGGGATTCATGTTCTATAAAGAAGATCTCCCGTCCTCATTCTATTTGACCTCTGGACGCCTTGGAAGATTCGAGAGAGATCGTTAAGAGCGACTTGTCACAGAGACGTGGCTGTTGGTCTTGGCTCTTACAGGTTCTGCATAGGTCAAGTTTCCCAGGCACAAGTGAGGGCATTGCCGATAAGAATGACCATGGCTATACAAGTCCCCATGGCATTGAGACTCCCAACCGGTGGACGGTTCCGATTCTACTCCTTAAATCAGTAACATTCCTGACGTGGTGCACTCCAAAGTCATTACATCTCGATAGGATAACACCGATGGTCTCTAGGGGTGACAATGTTGAGGAGCTATGTAGTAGAATCTATTATGTCTTTTGGCGTTTAAAAAGAGTTCAGTCATATTGGA
This sequence comes from Caligus rogercresseyi, assembly GCA_013387185.1. Lineage (NCBI taxonomy): Eukaryota > Metazoa > Arthropoda > Copepoda > Siphonostomatoida > Caligidae > Caligus > Caligus rogercresseyi. Next base: position 19,208,539 of record CP045891.1, read on the forward strand.
GTATTCTGTGATGCTACGAGATAAATCATCCCTCGACCTCAGACCACGAGGATACAGTGACTAGACTTTGGACTTGAAAGCAATGACTTGAAGGCAAAAACTTGAGCTTTGCTTTTTACTTGCAAAGCAATGACTTGGTGAGAGCAATCATCTTTGGTTATAATCAACAGTACGTGATTCCTCTCACACCTCCGCTAATATGCAATAGAATAATTATTCATGAATAAAGGATGAATTGAATAATATATATATTATAATATATCATTGGGGCAGGACAACATTGTAAGGCAATTTATAAGACTAAATCTTAGAGGTGTAACGGAAAAATATATTATTCCCATTCTTTTATTCGGAATAACTTGTAAACAACGCTCAAACAACCCAAAGTCACAAGCCATTGAGTATGCTTTGTCAAGCATCTGAAGTCTTTTAGCTGAGCAACTGAGTACTTCTCATCCCCTGGATCCATTAGAGCAATCTTAATTTATACCTCTGCACGCTATTCGGTTTTAGCAATGAAGATTCCCTGTGTTTCGGAGACCCAATGGACTTACGCCGGCGAATTAATAAAGTTTTGCCCTGATGGCGAGCATGGAGCCTGAAATTACTTCGACGACTAACCCGTCAAGATAAAAGCTACCAAAGATTTAAAAAGTATAAGCCAATGTTATTTCTAAATTCTTTTTTAATTTATTTTATTATTGCGTTTCCTTCAATATATGTGAAGTGTTTTTATTATAATGAATGTTTATTTAACAGTTGTTTGACTTATGTTTAGAGTTTTAATGTTAAACTATAATGTGTATTTCTGTATTTTTATTTATGATTACTCTAAGCAAATAAGGTTTCTTTTAAAAAAATAAGATCATTGGCTAATTGTATTTGTATTAACTTGATAATTTATATTCTTCATAATGCCATTTCACCTACATATTCCCTACATATTCGTATTCAAACGTGTGTACACATTGTATTTGAATTTAACAAGGAAAACTGTATTGGGAGGTTACTTGCATAAATATATTTAATGCATTGAGCATATAGCTTTTTGCCGCAACTTCATCACATTTACTTCACACGAGGTGCATACTATTTGTTGACATAAATGAGCTCACTGCATTCTATTAGAATCATGGTATTCTTTGAAATATGATTAAAACAAACTTATCCTTGCATCCATGTTCTTTTACTTGCCAAGATCACGAAGAAAAACATTTTGTGCAATTTTATCACTCCGGCATTTTTGTAATTCGATTGCATGTACAATTAGAACTAAAAAAGAACACTATACGATGATAATGATAATTTAGGTATAAATAGAATATTAAAGACATGGGAGCACAAGAATGTTTTTCATCATTATTTCAACAGTTCATAAAAGAAACTATATATATATATATATATATATGTGTGTGTATGTACATATATACAGAGCGTATACGTATAATCCGGACTAATTAAAACAAATTTTGAAATGTTGATAACTTATTTATTTATCCATATTTTTCAACAATTTTTTGTTAAATGAAAGGCACACATATAGATATTTATTTTTCAATATAGCCCCCATCAGCGGCAACGACCATCTCGAGGCGGTGCCTGAAGCGGCCGCAGGCCTTGGCGACGACGTCCTTCTTCATATTGGCGAACTCCTCCACGATGGCGGCCCTGAGGGAGTCGAGAGTGTTGTGAGCGTGCTTGTTGGTCTTGTTATCAACCCAGAAGAAATAGTCGAGGGGGTTGCAGTCAGGGGAGCTGGGGGCCACAAGTCCGGGCTCCAGTGGTAGAGGAGGTTCTCCAACAGCCACGCCTGGGTCTCCCTCGACTTGTGGACTGTGCCTCTTCTTGTACGAACTGTAGCCCAGGTCCTTGTTGATGGTGTATGCGATGGTCTGCTTGGAGCAGCCCATCTCGGCAACCAACTTGGCGTAGGACTTGTTGCCGTCCTCGTTGACCTTCCTCTTCACCTTGGCGAAAAAACTCGTCGGTCCTGGTGGCCTCTAGGGACCGAGAACGCTTTTTGCGATGAGCATCATTCTTTTTGAAAGAGTTCCAAGCCTTCCACTGGTCGTAGATGGTCGACTTGGGGTAGTTGAAGAACTCTATCACCTCCTTTGGACTCCTCCCGGTACGGAAGGAAGCGAACATCGCATGCCTTTTCTCCTCTTCCATGGCTAAATGTTGACTGATTTTCAATCTGTTTTTTTTTTTGCAGATAGATAAGATGCAAGCGCAGTAACGTACATATGTGCGTTGCAATATCTCAAAAAACAAAGACGACATAACCGATCAAAGTTAGTCCGGATTATACGTGTACTCCCTGTATATATATGTACAGATTTGTTGATTTGTCGTTCATTTGTAATCGTTCGTCATTAATCATTCGTCGTTCGCGAACGTTGAAAAGACAAATATTTTTCCTTTTCATGGGAAAAAATGTCATCCCTTTCTTTCAGAATAACGAGAAAAAAAATCCTTTAAAAAAATCGTCAATTTTTTTCAAAATGACGAACGACAAACGAAGGATGAACAACGAACGATTCAATCTTAAAACGAACGATGAACGAGGAACAACAAATGGTATATGGTTTACTGTAATTTCATCGCGAGTAAATTTTCGCGGAGCTTTTTATAGCCGTTTTTTTGTCGCGGGTAAATACATCGCTTGCTCTTTTATAGTCAGTCAATTTTGTAGTTCTTCTTTTTGTCGTGGGTAAATTTGTCGCCAAGCTTTTTTGTAGTGAAGTATTTTTGTCGTTCTTCTTTTTTTCGTAGGTATTTTGTCGCCAAGCTTTTTTGTAGTGAAGCATTTTCCGCGCTGTTTATTTTTTACTTTGTGGACCTATTCATGGGGACTCTATCTGGGGTCCCATGGGGTTTGAATCTACCGCTGACATTTTTAGGGAGAAAAGACACGCGGCTCAAGGGTTGTCCACACCTTAGCCTCGGGTGTTCCACCGCGAGTTGAAATCTACGCAGGGTCAACGGTGGATTTCAACGTTATAGAACCCCCGGCTGAGACTGGCGAACCCCCCCCCCCCCCCCCGAGATTAGATTATACAAAACTCTTGGGCTAAATGCATTTTCCTCCTTCTAAGGGTCAGCCGTGTATTTCTACATAGTCTTCTCGGATGAGGCATGCATATCTTGCAAGGGCTCCAGGACTTTTGTTAGACAGCCATTTCTTAGACAGACACTTCTTAGACGGACACTTCTTACTCACGGACACTTCTTAGACAGGGACATTTCTTAGACACCCATTAAAAATGTACTCACAATTAAAATAGGCCCTCGGTTCCGCCGAACACCATCGGGGTGTTTTGGGGTTACAAATCCCCCGCCAATGGGACCTCGGGTTCCGCCAACCTAATCGGGGTGTTTTGGGGTTACATATCCCCCGCCAATGGGCCTTCGGGTTCCGCCGAACACACTCGGGGTGTTTTGGGGTTACAAACCCACCGCCAATGGGCCCTCGGGTTCCGCCGAACACAATTGGGCTGTTTTGGGGTTACAAATCCCCGGCCAATGGGCCCTCGGGTTCTGCCGAAAACAATCATAGTGTTTCGGGGTTACAAATCCTCCGCCAATGGGCCCTCAGGTTCCGCCAAACACAATCGAGCTGTTTTCGAGTTACAAATCCCATAAGAAATGTCTCATAACATACCGCCAATGAACCCTTAGATTTTTATCTTGCGACTATTAGAGTTTTAAACAAGCTCCAAACAAAATATCGGGATATGCCAAGTGTATATATAACATATTGAGTTTTAAAACCTAATCCCACGTCAATTTCCCTAATTCAAACCCACCGCTTAAAGAATCTGGGGTCTTATCTGTGTTATACATTATTTGGGTCTTTTTAAGTATGGATGAATGATCAGTTGGATTTTATTTCCATGGGGTAATTAATTTTTAGCTGTTAATTATTAATAATTGTGACTGAGGAATCAAAAATTCTAATTTGCAATTGATGCTGCTGGCATTCATTTATGTTGAACATTTTTGCGAATATGTTTTTTACTGCACTACCACATACAAGAGTATAATTGCCTAGCATAGCCTAAAAATATAGTTTTCGTTTCTTGTTTCTTTAAAATGGCTTTACGCTTGCCTTTTCATGAGGAATAAATGAATAAATTTTTGTTTGTCACACATAACTTTATTTTATACATTTATACATTGTAAGTAATACGTTCAAGGTAAGAGAGAATAGGAGTTTGAGGTGTGTAATGGTCCACAATGCCTCTGAGACGTTGTGTCATAACTGCATATTTTTTTCTCTTTTCCGGAAGAACCCGTCCAGACCGATACTGTGTCAGTCGGGCTTCTTGATACTTTTGCTCATCGCAAAGAAAGCCAAGGAATGACCATATATTAGAATGGGCACACATATCCGTCTGGAATCCCCATCCTTCAACACAGTTGTTGGTTTTGGGGAGGTTCAATCGGATGGTCTGGTATACGTTCCACATTTCTCGGGGAAACCTTGGTGCACGGATTACTCCATGAACATCTCGGGCACCAATCCAAGTGCTTTCAACGTAACGCAAAATGCCTCGGGTACTCTGAAAAATAATAAAGTAACGTTAATAAAATTGTAATTAGTTATATAGTCTTAATTTTGATTGAACTTACTTCTGGGAGAAGCTCGGCATTTCGAAACTCTTCAAAAGCCTCTTCTACTCGATTGACGGGCACACACGCCAGAGCACCAAGCATATTGATATGCTTCCTGAATGATCCATCGGTCTCGTACAGACCTTTCCAGCCTCTCTCCTGTACCTCACGAAGAATACACTGCTTAAAGTGAAAAAAACATCCTTGATGAGAGGTTGTTGGGAAAATCTCTCCAACAGCTCGAATCATCGCCTGCTCGTAGTCCGTCGTGAATGTCGTGGGTGAAAATCCCCTCACTGCCTCCTTGAGCACGTCAAGCATTGCACGATAGGCGTCTACTGTTTTATTTGGAAGCAGTGCAAAAACCAGAGGGACGGATGACGTACCAATGAGGCCATGAATGGTGAATGTGCCATCAGCATACCAGTGATTGCATTGGCGCAGAAATGAGATGTTGTTTTGTGTGGCAAAAATAATAATTCGCATATTATCTCCACCCGAATCAAAGTAAAGGAACTGCTCTTGATCAGGTTTTAGAAGAGTGAGTTCGGGAGGAATAACGAGGTCTCCTCGTGTAGCAGGTAGTGCGGGCGCATTGTAGGCGTTTGTCCGCTGCCTTCTCACATTTCGCTTCATATTATCGATGCCAGTAAGTTCAGTTACAGAAGTTCGATGACAGTTGCTGAGGGAAGTTGAGACGATTGTCTTGGGCTTGAGCCGAGTGTTGAGGGCCAGTTGCCGGGCAGTCGCCTTGGCTCGTTCAGCTTCTACCTTATCCATATTTCCAAAATGGTTGTGGTTGTCAACACAGTGCTAAAAAATAAGAATTGTTAAAGATAAACCGCTTTTTACATACCAAGTGTAACGAGATACCTTTTCTAAATCATCCTCTCGTGTAACGGCGGTAGCTCGACAGTTATCCTCTGAGCATCTCCAATACCTCTTTTCCCCTCTTGTCTTGTTCCGATAAAATACGAAGGAACCAATTATGAGAATTGGTCGGTTTTCGAGAAATTAATGGTTCATTGTTGAAATTAAAAAAAATTTGATATTTAATAGTTGAAGGACACTTGAGTACAGAAGCATTTCAAGGGGGAAAATGAATAAAAAAGGGGTGATTGAGACGCGTCTGAAAAAATAAATCTTGGCGCTATGAATTATAATTTGAAAAGTACTCAGATATTCAAATCATGGGAAAATGAATCAAAAGTTATTCATGCCTTTAAAATGAATTTGTTACTTTTCATAATGATGTTCTTAGTTTCAATTCTTAATTTTTTTAAATAATGGTATAATTAAATACATGAGACATATTTTTGACATTACTTTTATATATGCGTCAAAAAGTAAAAGAGCTCCGTGGCAACGTGGATAAGACTCCAATTTGCCTAATAATGTCCAGCAGAACCCACAGGTTCATGAGGACTCACTGAAAGTGGATTTGCAACCCCAAATTTGCCTTACTTGTGTCTGGCAGAACCCGAGGACCCATTGGCGGGGAAGTTGTAACCCCAAAACACCCCGATTGTGTTTGGCAGAACCCGAGGGCCCATTGGCGGAGGATTTGTAACCCAAAAACAGCTCGATTGTGTTTGGCGGAATCCGAGCGCCCATTGGCAGGGAACTTGTAACCCGAAAATATAATAATTGTGTTCGGCGGAACGAGAGGGCCCATTGGCGGGGGATTTGTAACCCCAAAACACCCCGATTGGGTTTGGCGGAATCCAAGGGCCCATTGGCGGGGATTTGTAACCCCAAAACACCCCAATTGTGTTCAGCGGAACCTGAGGGCCCATTGGCGGTGGATTTGTAACCCCAAAACACCCCGATTAGGTTTGGCGGAACCCAAGGGCCCATTGGCGGGGGATTTGTAACCCCAAAACACCTGATTGTGTTCGGCGGAACCTGAGGGCCCATTGGCGGTGGATTTGTAACCCCAAAACACCGCGATTGGGTTTGGCGGAACCCAAGGGCCCATTGGCGGGTGATTTGTAATCCCAAAAACCCCGATTGCGTTCGGCGGAACATGAGGGCCCATTGGCGGTGGATTTGTAACTCCAAAACACCCCGATTGTGTTCGGCAGAACCCGAGGGCCCATTTGCGGTGGCTTTGTAACCCCAAAACACCCCGATTAGGTTTGGTGGAACCCAAGGGCCCATTGGCGGGGGATTTTTAACCCCAAAACACCCCGATTGTGTTTGGCGGAACCCGAGGGCCATTGGTGGAGGATTTGTAATTCCGAAACACCATGATTGTTTTCGGCAGAACCCGAGGGCCTATTTTAATTGTGAGTACATTTTTAATGGGTGTCTAAGAAATGTCCCTGTCTAAGAAGTGTTCGTGTCTAAGAAGTGTCCGTCTAAGAAATGGCTGTCTAAGAAGTGTCCGTGTCTAAGAAATGTCCGTCTAAGAAGTGTCTGTCTATCAAAAGTCCAGTTCCCTCTTGCAAGATGTAGGTCTGAAAACCACTTAACCCGAGTTTGTTTTACATTTAAGAGGAGTCGGCGGTGGACTCCAACCCCTTAGACCCTCAGATAAAGCAGAGGGTACACGCGAAATTAGTGTCTGAAAAACTCTTGAGTTGTTTTTTACGACCCAGAAGGGTCTGCAGTAGATTCTGAACCCATGGGGCACCCGACTAAGCCCGGCGCAATCCTTTAAATTAGGGTATATTTTTTTTAGGCCGGGTGGTTTCCTTTTAAGAAGGGTCGGTGGTCGATTTCAAACCCATAGGACTCGCGGAGGAACACCCGAGGCTAAGGTGTGCACAACCCTTAAGCCGCGTGTCTTTTCTCCCTAAAATGTCAGCAGTATATTCAAACCTCATGGGACCCCAGACAAAGTCCCCATGAATAGGTCCACAAAGTAAAAAATAAACCGCGCGGAAATGCTTCACTAAAAAAAAGCTTGGTGACAAAATTACCTACGAAAAAAAGAAGAACGACAAAAATACTTCACTACAAAAAGCTTGGCGACAAATTTACCCGCGACAAAAAGAAGAACTACAAAATTGACTGACTATAAAAGAGCAAGCGATGTATTTACCCGTGACAAAAAAAAACGGCTATAAAAAGCTCCTCGACAAATTTACTTGCGATGAAATTACTGGACACCATATGGTACCCATCAATTTGCACAGTCTAAATTACTTACTTTTTAGGCATATAAACAAGGAACCCCAAAGAAACTGATTCAATATAAGGGATGCATATTTTGTGATAAGTTTATTTGTAACGTGCCATGCAGTAACAGTTTTCTGGTTTTTTTCATTGAAATTCTGGAATGTATTTTCTTTTTATTTTAAAAAAATAATATAGGTTTAATTGATCGCCAAATTATATTCATAATTTCTACAAAGTTAAAATATAAACATGCAAATGCAAAGTAAAGAAACAATAAAAACTAATTTTCTTATTAGATGGTCTGATTTTTTTACTGCTGACGTACAGGTTATCAAGTATCTAGAGTGAGAACAAGGGCAATAATTTTTTAATCTCTTTAGCTTGGAATTGTTGTAGTTGGAATACTGCAGTTTTTCAGAGTATATATATCTGCATAGAGTAAATATTCCTCACCATCCAACGTGCTAGGTGAACTATGCCACTTCTCTATTATCAGCTCTAGGACTGGTCTTTTCTAGGATTTTTTTTTCAATTGCAGTTTTATTTGCCTTTATTTACTTAAATTCTGGCTCCACTTCGCCTTAAGTTTTGGGGTTGTTTTTATCCAATGTATTTTAATTATCCTTCACGTAGTTAAAAATGTCGTTGTTTGACCTTTTAATCTTGCTGAAAAGAGCCTCCCAAATTCAACCAATTATAATTTTGGGAATGTGTTAGCGACAAGCAAAATAAACTTCTTTTTCCAAAGTGTTTCCTAAATTAATTTTGCCGTACCCTTCCTTTGTTTTCCTTTTTTATCTTTTCACTTTACAAGTGAATTGTTTACGGTAAAGACGTCTTCCATGTAGCCTCGTTCCTTTTTTATCATGTTCATTCTTGGCATCAATAGAGCTTTCTTTTGTATATTTCTCTACGAGTCCCGATAGCAATGATTCCTATTTTCGTCAATTCTCTAAGAAGGAGAATACTTCTAAATAAGTTATGAAAACCCACATGATGTCCAAACTGTAGTTCCAACTCTTGGACCATTTCCATCTCAACAAAAGGAACGTTTTAGGTGGAACTTTTTCTATTTCATGTTGAAGTGAGTGCCAGGAAAGCTACCACTCGACTTTAATTATTGGAAGTGTAAATCGTTTTTGATTTATATGTAAATTTCTTTTAAAAGTGTTTTGCTCCCTGGAATGCTCTTATGTATTATGTTTAAATTGTCCCTTCAGCATGGTGAATGTCATCTTTATATTGATTTAGAGATCTACAAAAGGTTTGCCATGTAATCTCTTAGAATTCTAAGGTTCATCTGATCACGTGCTCGAATAAAAATGTTCGACTCCCCAGAATGGGTGTTTTTATTAATCAACTTCATTGAAAATATCCAAGAACCAATTAAGCTGTTATGCTTATTCACTCGGATAATGCAACTCCATTTAACCAAATATGAAATTAGTATGAATCATCAAACAAACATGAAAGTAAGGAATGTTTCAAATTCCTAGATTATTCTATGGTCGCTTAGTTATCTTTAATTAATGTATTCGTTTTGTGGTGCTAATGTTTAAATTATGTATAAAGAAAGACCCAAAAATGGCGGTATTTTTAGTATCATTTAGTTCCTTTATGACGCAATTTTCGCGGGGGATAAATTTTGATATCTTAATATTAGGTTTCTATAATACCCCCTAATGCACAACCTAACAATATTTTCGAGACAGCGTAACAAATATATACAGTCCAAGTCAATCGCATTAGGTACGTTCTATATATGAAATATATTTTATTCATAATAGTGCATGGTAAGCTATACCATTGTTTAAAAAATATATATTTTGGACGTATATTCATATAAACATTTAAATTTAGGACAAAAATATTATTTTTGAGAATTTGAAAACCGATTGAAGTTAGATATATAGTCCGAACAGTACTATCGGCAGTAAAATAAATTTTGTGTAGACGGTTGCCGTCGAATAGCATAATAAATGCGAATCTTTTAATGATTATAAAGAATCGACATTTCTAAATCTACCGATACCCATTTCAACTGACAATCTTGTGAAAAAGTCTACCGGTACCTCCATTTCATCAATAGACATTTAAAAAATCGATTGACATTTTGTTAACTACTAACAATACATGCTGGTAGATTTTTTGTCTTCGAATTCTTGCTTCACAAATTAGATACAATAGAAGCAAAGGCTTTAAAAAATGTACATGGTTATTTAAAAACTAAATAATTTTTCTACGAATCATTTAACATTTGTCCATTTCCTCGGGGTGGAACACCTGAGGTTAGTATTATTAGTTTGTTTTTTGTTAATAAATATATTGATTCCAGGAGATATAGCATAAAGATATAGAGAGCTGATTCCCTTCAATAGCAGAGAAACATGGTTCAGCTTTATCTGTGTGTCCAATATAAACAAAGTAATTTGTACCACGTCATCGTAAGGTGATCATAGATATAGATTTATCTCTATTATCAGCTTACGATACGTAGTACAAATTACTTTGTTTATATTGGACACACAGAATATAAATGTAAAGGGAATAGGCTCTCTATATTTTTTATATCTATGGGATATAAGGACTACAACTGTGTATGTTAAAGAGTAAAGAAATACTTAATATTCAACATTGTTGTGGTTGTATTAGTTAAGTTAATTCATTCATACGATTTCTAAGGTTTAATATCTTTATTACCTCCATTGAAGGAGGTATTGTTTTCACTGGCGTTGGTTTGTTTGTCAGCAGGATAACTCAAAAAGTACGAACAGATTCGGATGAAACTTTATGGAGTTGTTGGAAATGCCAAAAGGAACAAGTGAATAAATTTTGGCATCTGTGATTGCAGAAATAAGATGAAAAATGAGCTAAATACTAATAAATATTTCAAGTTAGCCTACTCTGCCAATAGATGTCGCTGTGCTGTGAAATTGAGTGCCGGGAGCGTCTTTCCTCTTGGAATTTCTGTCGAGGGGAACCCTCCCCCGTCCTCTACGCCGCCCCAATCGTGAAAAATCCACCTCGGAAGGCTCATAAGGACCCCGTGACGGCGGAGGTTTGCACTCTCTGAGTGTTATATGCCTCTAGTTAAAGAATGTTATTAATGTGTTGTGTTCAATATACTCTGTGTATAGTTCTATGAATGAATTAATTTAGGCGGTTGATGTGAAATTCACTTCAAAGTAAAAAAAATATATATAATGTGAATGACCTTTTTTTTTACTCTTCATTTTTCAATTACAATTACATATAACCTAATATGCATCAATAATCATGCTAAAAGAAAAAAATAAATAAAGCCAAGGCATCCTCCCAACCATGAAATCGTACTTTCATACATAAATGCCGTTTCTTATATCATGCAATCCTTCTTAATTAAAAGAGTTAAACTTGATGTAACTACTATAAAGTACCTCACTAATTGCTTTTACTTGAGTCCTTTTTACGTCCTCATTAACCAAAAATTACCTACTTAGTTGAGAGTAATAAGTAGATAAATGTCAATTAAAAAGAGATTCATTTTACTTTTGAAGAATTATATACTTTAAAAAAAATAATAAACTTATTATGCTGTTTCTTCTTACTAATCCGCTTCAAACATGTATTAACCACAGTATACAAATATTTACCATTATAAACATATATCAAAATTAATAGAAGAAGTATATAATCACATTTTACCCAATTTTAATGAACACAAAGATTCTTTGTAGGCTATGAACCCCAATCAACAGTTTTCAAGCCATGTTTTGAATAATGTTACATAAAAACATATTTCAAAATATAATATCTTTATAATATTTTGCTAACAATTAAATATATAAATCTAATAGTTTCAAAGTTAATCCCCAAAACAAAAGATGCCAAGGTTAGCTTAGTTTGTTTATTTGCCTTGTTACAACTAATTTTATCGATTTTTCTTGTATATTAGCTTCGTTATAAGTATGAAATTTCTAATATATGAGGATTATCTAACTTGGGATACTACAGTTTCTGACTCAAAACAAAATTACTTTATAACGATAGAGGAATAACATTTTTTCATAGTTAGATGCCAATATTTGTACAAAAAATACATATTTTGTCTGATATTTAAGTCTTTGTCCACATATATTTTGATATGAAAATTTGCTCCGGACGTTGAAAGAAAGAGACTCTCATGCATTGTCCTATACTCTTAATTGGCTCAAATAATGAGTGGTTACTAATGGTCTGTCCTTATGGAGATAATTATCGAAAAACCTCTTCGGAAAAGTTTGCTTGCGCGTAAAGAAAGTTGAGACTGCCGGGCACTTCTTAGTAATTAGTGTCCATATATCTTTATAAATTTGACAGCCATTTAGATGCATGTTTAACGAGAGGAAGACACTCCCGGCACCCGATTTCACAGCACAGCGACATTTTTTGGCAGAGTAGGCTAACTTGAAATATTTATTAGTATTAGCTCGTTTTGGCATCTTATTCTGCACTCAGAGATGCCAAAATTTAATCACTTGTTTCTTTTTGGCATTTCCAACAACTCCACAAAGTTTCATC
>CP045891.1:19220917-19242086 GCA_013387185.1 Caligus rogercresseyi
ATAAGATTTCGTACTAAAAAAAACTTATCCGTCAGTTTTATGATTGCTTGATTCAGTATTGTTGAACACGCGTCACAGATGGACATAAGCAAAGAGAAAATTCGCCCATATTTTACAGTTTTTCTAGATAACGGAAAAAAAAAACCAGCCAGGCGGCTGAAGATGTAAATAGTGTCTGATACTGTAACAGCCAATCACGCGCAATTTTGGTTTCGTCGATTCGTTCCGGTAATTTTGATGTCAAAGACGCACAACGCTCTGAAAGACCAATGTCGAACATGTCGATAAAATAAAGGAAATCGTTGAGTTCGACCGTCATGTAAGCACTGTTTCGATTTGCAAAGAACTAAACATTGCACAAAATACCATTTGGAACCACTTAGATAGGGCTGTATACAAAAGAAGCTCGATGTATGCGTGCCACTCGAGTTAAGACAAAAAAACTCATAGGACTGAATTCACTTGAGTAATTTTTCTATAAAAAATATATACAAAGTATTATTTCAGAGTTTTCAAAACATATGGAGGTTGTTTAAAAGCTTTTTCAATGCTTTTATGTACATTTAAAAAGAAAACCTGCTTCCACGTCATCATCTTAAAGGCCATAAAAATCGTGTTGAATACGTCCATGAAAGCCTATTAATATTGTATTTGCAGCTCCTCTGATTATTTCCCTGCAATAAAGATGATTCATTGATTTTTTTCGAGCCTAAGAAGATAAGAAAAAGAAGCTGGTCTTCCCACATCATCATCAACCATAGAGGGTTTTGATATAATGCTGATGAAATGGACGATAAGAAGCTTCTACTATTTAGTTAGGGAGGTGGCAAAAGGTAGTTCTAGGCTTGAAAAATATATGTAAAAAAAAGCAGATCATATCAAGATATAAAGCTCCCGAGCAGAGGTCATCATGATGTAATTCAAGAATAAGTACGTCTCAACTCACTGTGATATACTGATTATATATCTCAAGAACATAAATTAAGGCTGTGCCCATGGTGCAGCTCGCTTTTTAATACACTTCAGATAGAAGAAGCGTGTGTTCTTATAATGCCCGTTATCAGGCACCCATGGATCAGAGGATTTTGAAGCCATTAGATTGGCAGTAAACACTTTTTCATAGAAAAAATATCATATTTTTTATTATAACATATTTGAGTGCGACGCCTTCATACAAATTTGGGTTTTTGAAAGGATCAGATAAAAGAAGGCTCTTTTCCCCGCCCAAATTTGAGCGAATGGTCCTTGGCTTGGGGTAGACAGAAGGATCACCATCATCTCTAAGCTAAGCACTTCTCTCTCTGGAGAATGAATATAAGTATGCCCATGATTTATTCGTGTTGCATAGATAAATCATTCCTTAAGCGTTTTGAGTATGAATATTAATTTGATAATGAGAACAAAATAACGATGATGAAATGGAGTGATTTTATTTGTTCTGGTAGGTGATCCATCAATGGACTAACAAGGGTATCTAATGGAGTATAAATAAATGTGGATAGATAGGCATGTGTGTCTGATGGTTAAAAAGAGGGAGACAGAATCTGTAGGTATGATAATATTTTTCTCTGACGAGGATCATTCATTAATAAAGTGTGGTCGAGGGTAAAATAATATATAGGATCTAAGAGTATATATTTTAAAAGAAAATTATATAATCTTCACTGCACTTTTAATCACAATTAATTCAGTGTTATGAAGTCTGTTACCAAACTGTGCAAAATTAAAGGTAATTATTTAGATGTACATGTTTTAAAATTACTAGGTATAACTGTTATTTTAGACTTAACATCACCTACCTCTATATAATAATATTGTGCATTGTTATATTTGTATATATAGCGATATTGCAAAACATTTTTGGTATTGTTCATTATATATACCTATATAATATATATATAATAAATAATATATATATATTATTATTTAAATCCAATGGGATACATAGATTATTCAATCAGTTAATAAATTCTTATAATCAACAAAAAAGTACCACGATTATACAAAGACTAAAGGAGAAAGACATGTAATATTGAATTTGGTTAAAAAAACACAAGACTTTTAAAAATTATAATGTAAATGCATCTTTACAAATGTTTCCAGAGATATTATCTTATTTTAAAGCCACCTCGCTATCCTTTTTGAAATTTTGTGGTTCTTGAACCTGGCCCTCGCCAGAATAGATTGAAGTTTTATTGCAATGACTTTCGATGCCAGTCTCAGTTTAGGATCCTTACTTAGAAAGCCATATAGGATCTAGTTGGGCTCAGATCCCTGCCAATTTATCCTTCAGACCTTCTTTTATAATTTTCATATATATATATATATCTATATATATATATATATACATAGAGAGAGAGAGAGAGAGAGAGAGAGAGAGAGAAAAACAATTTTAATATTATATATCACCCTAGTTTTGCAAAAATTCGATACAACTGTGGGTTGATTGAACTTGGTACGACATCAAAGATGTTACCGAAGGATTGACCCAGGCCTTCTTAACGGTACGTTTTAGAGTAAATATATTTTTAGCCTTTCGACTCGACAATTTTGGGATGTATAGGGAATTATAATAAAAAGCAGTCAATAAAAAAGGAGTCATTATTTAAGAATACTATTTTTTCATTCTGATTTAATCACAAATTTTTTAAGCTTCACTATGATAAAAGATGCTATAAATGGGTTGCAAAAAAACAAATTATCCTCAACTGTAATATTATTAATAAGTATGTACTTAATATTAACATATTTTTATGCTTTTTAATATCCATAAATTTCATTCCGACAATAGAACTTGTATATAAAAAAATGTTTTTCTTACAGCAGGCACGCTCTGTAAAAGCCCCAATTAAAGACGCCAAAAAGTATCTCAATTATGCAATAAAACATGGCGTTAGCCAAAGCTCGTTAATTTACTCATATAATAGAGCAACTATTACATGGCTAATAGTTAAGACACGACTACTTAATTATTGACCTTACGTATAGACATATTTTAAGGGTATACTAGAAGCTCAATCGTTATATGGAATTGTTTGAACAGATACGTATAATATGCTTACATCAAAACAGCAAGTATAATGCATATTTACTTGTTAAAAATTGGATTTTGGTCTTAAGTTAAAAGGCTGTCTTTAATTTATTATACGATACAAAACCTATTCCTTTCGTTATGGGAATAGTTTAAAAAAACCCAAAATAACATGGGAAAAATCACATGAATAAATAGTTTATTTTGTTTTATTACAAACTCCATATTCAATAAGAGATGTTGAGTTAAATATAGGTATATGCTCAATACGTACAAAAATACGTTTTGCATTAACGTAGTTAAAATTTCATGGGTCAATACGTAACTCCTTCTGTAGCCAGAGTCTTTGAATCAGTGAGACATTGAATAAAACATTCAAACTCAGAGTCTTCTGCATATTTATATATTTTATTTATAACATTTGTGTACAGAGTTTAAAATATTTAATAGTTGGTTAATTGATTGTAAAATGTTTTTGGAAGAGAATTTATTTTATTTTATATTTGGATTGTATTTAAGGCAAATATTATCATAGGAAGGAATGAAATTACTATGGTAGAAAAAAATAGAGAGAGAATATATATTCTCTTTCTCTTATTCAGAGGAAGAGCTAAAAAATCAATCAGTATAATGATCATAATCATATATAACCTTAATTTGTACTTGACGTTTAAAAATGGAGAGATAATATTATTTTTGAAAGGGATAATTATAATGAAATACTTTTCTTTCTTTTTGAGGAGGGGGGGTAAATGGATTCAGGATATGTATAATTATAGACGATTTGAAGACATTAGGAGAGGAGCTCAGCCTTTTCTCATAGAGTCTCATATCCCCCCCCCCCCTTTTAATGAGAGTGTCTTAGAGAGAGAGAGACAGAGAGACTAGGAAGGTAAAAAGAAGGGTGATTTCCTCAGAAATAAAATGGTGAGAATTCGTATAAAGAGTGTCTTACTTTTATAGAGCGAATACATATATAAAAAACCATAAGGGGCCAAGACGCATGGCTGTAATTAAGCACTGAGAAAAAGGGGTGGTTGCTGACTTGAGCGTTGGCTTCTCACACACAATGTGTGGTGAAAGAGTGTTGATGTGAAAATGTTACAGGGCTCGGAGTATGAGGGTTTATTGGTTGTTTATCACCTGATGGCTTTGATGACTCTTGCATGAGAACTTATGCTTATATATGTGCCCAACGGAGGAAATATGCTATTTGTATATCTACATATTTGACCTTTTCATGTTTCTTAACTAGGATTTCGCCATTTTATTATTGATATGGATTTACAATTAATTGTATTTAAGGTTGTAAAATAGATATAATTTTATAAAATGAAAGCATATTGGAGTTGATTCATGAAGTACAATGTATCGTCATATAAAAATAAAGACATTACTTGTTTGTTTGTTGTTTAGCTCCTAGAGGAGCCCCACCACAACGGAAAACTCAATCTGGTATCAGTCGGTAATAAACTGCTAACATTTATGCGAAATAAAATTAAATTGATACAAAAGCAAAAAGGCTCTTGAGATACTCCTACATGGCTTTTTCCTCTTTGCATCTCCTCGGCCAGTTCGTCGTCCATCTCCATCCTCGTTCGGGGGACACGCGCAGATTAGGTGGATGATAGGGGTTTCATCTTCTTTCTCACACAGTCGGCAAACCGGAGTAGAAGACTTCCAATCTATCCATACTTATTAAGATTTGTAGAAACAAGTAAAAAATATTTATATATTGTTACTACATCTTTTAAAATTGTCACTATTTAATAAATTAATTAATTATAATACAAGCTAACGTACAGTTCTATAATCGTAACCTCTTCTTTTTTAAAAGGTGTTAAAATACAGTCAAATATCTTAGTTATCTATAATTTGATAGGAGTCTTTTTTACAGCTAATATTAACACATATCTTTTTTTATAAAACATATTATTGAAAAAATCATTTGAATATCCTCATACAAAAGGTCCATTTCTTTTACAATTTCCCCAACTAAATAATTCCCTAAAAATGCACTTTTGCCAAAAATAATAATTTATTTAATTACAAACTCTGCTTAAACACTACACTTCCACATGTTACATAATCATTTTGCATACATTCTGAGTGTAACTCATATAAGCAGTATGTAATAGATATAATAATGAAAGTCTGACGCCTCGGGAATGGGAGATGCATTTCACCATTTAAAACTAATTAGCATATTAAAAATCACTTATTATTATATTACTATAGCTAAAAAAAATATAGAGTAGAAGTAATGAATGTAATTGTATAAAATTACAACTGTACAAAAGACAAAGTTTTTCAAAAAAATTGCGTCTTATTTATACCATAATTAAGTTTTCATAACTTTACAGCAGGACGACTACACTAAAGAAAAAAAATATATACGATTATTTCATATATTATATATATATATATATATATATATTATATAATATATATTTAGCTATACAGGGGGATTCAATTAAAATGAGATCACAGAGTATAAACTACATACAATATTTGTATTACAAGTTTACACAAATAATTTAACCAAAATGATAGCACAATGTGTAATTTACAAAATGTCTTTCATTAAATTTTCACATATCTTCTTGGCCTTCACTACAGCTTTGAACTCCTCACGGTGGAGGCAACACAGGCAGGAATTCTTCTCAGCTCAGACCATGACTGAGGGTGGATTTTGCATTTGAAGAGATGTTCCTCAGCTGAATGGGGATGTCTCCTTTTTTCAAGATAAAACCCGGTATTCTGGACTGTTGTGGGTGGCCTGGACCGTGAAAATTCTTGTCTGAGGAAGATTTATTCCTGCCTGTGTTGCCTCCACCATGAGGAGTCAAAGCGTAGTGAAGTCCAAAGGAGGATATGTGAAAATTTATTGAAGCATTTTGTAAATTACACATGTGGCTATCTTTTGTTTAAAAAATTATTTATGTAAATGTCATACAAAGATGTAGTTTGTAATATGTGAGTCAATTTAAGTGAACACCATGTATCTATATTATATATATATATGTCGCAGCAGAGATGGAGATCCAGTAAAATCGTTGACTCTCCTGGTAGATATTACGATCCCTATCTCTTCTTGGAAGAGGTGGACAACTATAAACATGGAGATAATAAAGATCTTGTACAAAATGTTATTTCATTTGCGATTTCTACTCTATATTTGGTGTGAAATGATTTCTTTTTGGTGTTCAAGGAATCAAATACAACACATTTTTTACTAAAATTATATCTATTCATGACAATATAATCAATTAGATACACATCTGAGAAGTCATCAACCATAAAAATTGTTTGAATAATATCGTCATACCCTCTCAATATTTAAGTCGTCATTCCTCCCCTAAGAGAAACACGCTGATACTTCTAGCGGACGTTGGTTTCTGATATAGATCACGATTGTGGTCGTCACTCCAGGAGAGGATACGATCGGGATATCTATAAGGAGAGGTCAACGATGCTATGGATCTCCATCGCTACTGCGGATATATATCTATATATATATATAGCAATTGTTGGACATGGAGTATTGATTGGATTTTATCATGTTATGAAGGGAAATTCAAGAGTACTTATACCCACCTCAGCAAACAAATGAAAATAAGTCAATATGCCGTTTTTGCTAAGGCCACTTTGGCAACAAAATTGATGCATGCTATGCAATACTTATAGCATACATTCTTCACACAAAACACATAGTGTTTAGTGTGCTGCTGAAGGTTAGTTTGTGAACGTACTAATATAATTATCATAAAATACCATTTACTTGAAATGTGTTCATCGATTATTTAAATAAGAGATCATTCCTATGCTGTTGGATGGATAATTTTGAAGAAAAAATATGTTAATAATAATTTATTCAAAAGATTTTTTCAATTCCTTTTTCTCTTATTACGGAATTACCTCTTTTACTTATTTCTATCTCGCCAAGTTAGTAGAAAAATGTTAATTGCAAGTTGAAATAAAATTATGGATTCGTAGGTTTTTTTGTTTTTTTGAGGAATACATGCGTAGATGGTCTATGTTATTAGAAGGCCGTTTTGCTGTGAGAATCCGAACTAAAAGGTAGCTGTTATAGTAGTAGTAGATACTAGAGCATCTTGGAATACGAGTGATGTTATAATTAGATAGTTTTTTAAGGCCAAGAATTGGAAAGTGGAATGGGGTATTAGACGGAGATTTTTTTTAGGGAAACGAATTGTTGTTTCCTATATATTATATATATATATGTGGTGTGTGTGTGTGTATAGAACGAAATATATATTTATACCTGTCTATAGAGACCACAAAAAGAACGCAAAAAGTAAGATACTTTTATATTTTAATATAGAATAAAAGAAAATAAAGTTTTAAACGCATTTTTGTTGAAATCACTAAAATAAAATATTTTTCATTAATCAACCCAGATAAAAGACATATTTCCGACTATTTTGCTCATAATTCTACTCAGTTAGCATTTTGGAGCACTGATCTACTAGCTTCAGCTATATATATATGTATATATAGATATATAAGGGGTTGCAGGCGAAATTCTAGACTAACTTTGAGTACTTGTATCTCAGAAGAAAAACCAGTTCGGGTAGAAGCTTAAAAATGTATGAACTGGTTAGTATATCCTATGAGCTTTGTTTAATAAACCAAAAGATTGAAATGTACCCGGAACTTGAGCGCAGGACGCCATTATTGTGGCGCTCCGTTGCTGCGTGCGCCGAAGGAGATCATCGACTTCTTCAAATTCCCCAAAGTTACTGTTTACAGCATTGCCAAGTCCTTAAAGGAGTCGGAGGACATCGAGGAAGGATTCTTAAACACCGGAAAGAAAGACTCCAGACCGAATTTGGTGCAAAAATGGTGCTTAGAGAATCTTGACATGTTCTGGTCAAAAGAGTTCTGCCCCCCAGCAGCCCTGACCTCAACCCCTGCGACTACTACTTGTGGGGCGTCCTTGAAAGGGACATTAACAAGCGTGCTCACAACACTGTGGACTCTTTGAAAGCTGCCATCATCCAGGTAGTGGCCAACTTGTCCAGGGAACAGGGGGTCATGCCGTTGCGAGTTCAGGCACCGTGTGGAGGTGTTATTGTGAAAGGAGGAAGTTGGATTGAATGAACATTAGAGAAAAAGTCATTTAAATTTGTGTGATATGAAAAAAGTCAATTAAAAGGTCTTGTTCTTGGATATGAGTATCTTGTTCCGTACTTAAAAAAAGTCTAGATTCGCCTGCACACCCCCTGGATATATATATATGTATTATATATATATATAAAGTTAATTTGGTATGGTATAGAGAATTTAAATAATAAAGTAACGTAAAAAAGTAGATCATTGATATGGAGGGACAATTAAGAAAGTTGATTGTAGCCATGTTTTTGAGACACTGAAGTTACCAACTGAAGCCCATAACGCCCAGAAACATTATTTTGAAATCCAAATGTCCCAAAAAAATAAGTTAAATCTTACCGTCGCAACCAACTTGAAATCATGAATGAATATAATGCATTTTTCATGAAACTTAATTAGATAAAGGATCCCTTTTTCTTATAATTGGAATAACACAAAGACGTTGTTGCATTCAGAGCAAATTAGACCACCTCGGCGTTTGGAGATTATAAATAGAGCCGCATGTAGCAAAATGGAAGTATGTAGAATTACGTGGAGAGGTGGTGGTGGTGGTGGTGTATTTAATGGCATGATGGAGCGTCGACAGCTTAATGGGTTCAATATACATGAAACTGAGGACTCACAACTCGTCAAGATTACAGCTCATGTAATTTATACTTAGATGGGCTGGTATGTCCCTGTGTTGGCTGAAAAATTTTATGAGGGATAGTAAGTATTACTAAAAATAAGAACAATCAATAAATACATCCTAATTTTGCATTATGAAGAAATTAAATAGAATTACATGAATAAATGAAAATAAACTAAAAAAGTTTAGTTTTAATCGTGCTCGACTATTAATGTAATTACGTTATATTCTAGTCTAAATTCAATATTTTGAGAGTTATTTACAAAAAAAATAGGGCAAAAAACGATCAAACAAGAATATTAATTAACAAAAAGTTACATATTAATATTATCTTCAGCAAGAGTCTGGAAATGATGGAATCTTCAGAAAAAGATGTCGTATATGCATCGGATATTAAAATTGTCCATTGGTCCCGTTGTTTTATTTTTGTATTCTACTTGGTATCATGTGATATCCTATACATGATGTTATTTGACACGATATATATACTTACTTTTTACAGTATTGTATACGTATTGTTAAAAATAATATATTTATTTGTAATTTAAAACATTTTTTAAGTATAAAGCAACTCAGTTTTGACAAAATGTATGGCTTTGAAGGCTCATATACAACTTAATTATTAATTATCTGAGAGGCCTTTTATGTAAATGGAACGATGTTGGACCCAATGTTTCTTTGTTTGTTTAGCTCTAGATCAGCCCACTCCACACGGAACTCAATCCGGTATTAGTTGGTATAAAATTGTCTAGAAGCTAATCTTTATTACGAAATAAATTATATTTATATAAGAGTAAAAAGGCTTTCAGAATACATTCCTACAGGGACTTTTTTCGACTCGTCCAATTCCATCCTCGTTCGGGGCACGCGAGGATACAGTGGATAGGGGTCTCATCTTCCTTTTCACAGAGTCGGCAAACTGGTGTAAAAGACTTTCCCATCTTGTATAAGTGTGCATTTAGCCTGATAATTCCGGTAGTCATAGCAACTATCCTCGCGACACTTTCTTATAATGAAAAATCTCTGCGACAAGTTGCTTTGATTGTCTGCAGGAATCCATAGTCAACAAATGGATCTTCCATATCGTCAAGGGCGTATTCTTTAGGAATTCTTTGTCTGGTTGACGGATATCGGTACAACCACTTGTACTCCTGATGTGCGCTTTTTTGTGAGGAAATCGGCATATTCGTTGCCCTTGGTATTGTTATGGACCCTTGCCCATCCCACTGTGATGTCACATCTGGAGGATTCAAGGGCTTTACTGCAGCCATCCGCATCTGTACTAATTGTATTTCCTGGCATAGTGTCCGAGCTATCTATGGTGGAAAGGCTATCGAATAGGATTAGTAGTCTCGTAGCCTCAAACCTCTGCCTGTAACATAGTCTTAGTGCCGTCTAACTTTAAGGATTGCTCTATTTTTGAGCCATCAGTGTACCCAATAAATCAAAATCCTCAATGCATCATTTTCTCAAGACATTAAATCCTTTTTTTATTGACCGAACTGTCAAACAAGGACTAGGAGTTGGTGAATTATATTATTCTAGGAACTCATCTATATATTGGAGATGGCCTCTGCTTGAAGGGCCTCAACCAAGAGTTCATATCCCTACCCAATGTATGTGTCTTTTGAAATAATAACTCGGTACTATTTTAATTTTACAAAATATACTTAGATATTCTTATGATTCTTACATACTACATTTGACAGAAGTATATTTATTTATAATTTTCATATTATATATTAACAACTTTTACAAAGCATATTTTGATATTCTTATGATTCGTACTTAATACATTTTACAGTAATATATTTATTATAAATATCCATCTTTATATGTAATATATATTTAAACTATAATGTTTATAATGTATTTTTTACGTATAGCATCTATTTGATACTTATACTTGGTTATTGTATAAATACCGTGAACTGTAAAATAAATAATATATATATATATATATAATTAATGATTTTCTTAAAGACTCCATGGTTTTGTTTGTTTGTTTGAGGATAGGATCCAAGAGGACGAATTGAGGTCTTGGATCCAAGGCGGAATCGAATACACGATCTGTGCCCATTCCCTAGAGCTCACAACCACTTTAACCAAGTTGTTGTCTCATTCCACCACGATAAGCCAAACAAGTGATGACTCTATGGTATTATTATGTCAATTTCCTTATGATAACGACGACGGAATTAAAATGCCAGCCAATAAGCTTCTTTGCAGCAATTGTCATCACTTTTATTATCCTGTTTTTTTTAGTATGAAATAAATTACTTTAAACAGTGTTACAATGTTTTCAAACAGCTATATTTTTTTGGCCATTTGCATAATATATATAACAATACGGAGCTTTTTCAGGGCAAGGAACTTAAAACACTCCAAATAATTATATTTTACCTCATACTTTTTCCCTGCATTATTTTATTTTTATGAGATTTAACAAACCAAATAAGCACCTAAGACAATTCTGTAGGTGGTACTAAAAATTTTATAATGCCTCGTAAAAACTCTTTTCCGTGTCTTAACTTATTCAATTGTATTTACTTTTTATGATACATTTAATTGCAAAAAAAATAGTATTCATATACACGAATATTTTTTTCCATATTCGTATCCTGGATCATAAATAATCCAGACCATATCTGAATGTAACTGTTTGGTATGTATTTATAAATAGAAAGGTAAATGATCTCAGATTAGTCTTTCTTATATTTGGATTTTGTTTTTCAATAAAATGTTATTATGTTTTTTTTACAAATATGTGCATATTTTTTTTGTTTATGGTCAAAGATAATAGATAATACAAGATGCGCAGAACGCAATGTTTAGATTCCTCTGATTAAAAAAGAAAACTGATACGTCACACAGACGTCACATTATCGATTTGTTATGATTTATGGCATAAAAATATTTATATTCTCTTTCTTTTCTCTCATTATCTTTCTGTCTGTTTGATGGAAAGGACTACTACTTTCATGGACTAGTGAAAATATAAATAATCAAACCTTTTCAGATGTCAATAAATTGGCTGAGTTTTGGCCTGAACATTGAAAACTAATACAAATAACTATTATTAAATCAATTTCATTTTTTTGCTGAAAATCATGTGAATGTAGTTACACAGAGTCATAAAAATCTTATTTTTATATGAAATTATATACGAGGTTGTGTGGCTTCATCGATATTAGTCCACCATATTATTATTTATTATTGTAATTTATTTAGATGGTGTAGGTATTAGATATACAGGCAAATTGTCTAAGTGATGACGTCACATTTTGTATTTTTACTATTGGAATATCCCTCTTTGTTTACATGAGTTCTGCCCTCCCCCCTGGTTTATGGTAAAGTATCATAGAGAATATTTCGTTGACTGAACTATTTTAGCTCTTTAGTATTCATCGTCGTTTTTATAACTATATGAGTATAATGTTCCTTTGCAGAAAGTTTATATTTTGTTTGGTTTATAAATTATGTGTGGATTTCATATGTATTTAATAACTTCTTTGAAATGGATCCATGTCTCTATAGCTAACTCCATTTTTGTACACACTTTGGTCACTCCCATGTGTCATCTAGATATTCATAAAAAACATTATTTTGATTATTGATTTTTTTAATAAGGTCTTTATTTCAATTGTAACAGAAGATACAAAGTAAAAATGGCAGTAGAATTGTGTATAAAATAATACATCGCAGAGCGTTTATCTTCGGGAGAAGCTATTCAAGAGGGAGACCTTAAATCCATTGTCATATCAGCAGCAGCTCGATACATGGCGCTCTCCATCAAGATTCCAGAGGATTCAAGCTGGAGATTTGCGAGTGACATCGTTCGTTACGTCCCCTCCTGTTCTGAGAGGACCTCTCATCATCTGAAGTTTTTAATACGATTTTACAAAAATAGTCTAGCTTTAAATAAATGACACCTATTTATTCCAAATCACGTTAATGTTATTTTATAGTCAATCAATTTAAACTTGTTTTATAAGTTATTGTAATTTTATGTGATCGTTTAATGTTTTGTATTGACTTTATGTAGTGTATAAATTTTAAAGTATAATGTTTATATAGATATTGTATATATGCATTTACGCTAAATTCAATAAAGTCTTAAAAGAATTTTTTTTAATACATAAATAAACATTATGGTTTAAAATTAGACAACCTAACAAAAGACCTAACTACAATAAGCGTTATCAAAGCTTTACAATATATATACTAAATTTTGTTGACAAGTTAAAAGACGTAATATAAAATAACATTAAAACAAAAATAATAATAATAATTTAAAACTTTTGTTTGTAATGGTAAAAATACTGTTTCACAATTTTTCTTTAGATGGCTAAGATATCTGCACGAGTTCGTCCAACTGAAATTCACCAAGTCGATGGCGTAGTTCCATGAAGACCCGCTTTATTGGATGTTCTTCTCCAGACTCGAGAACCCTGGAGTCTTCTCACATGAAAGCAAATCGTAGAATCCTTGTGCATCAGCTACTTTGTGAGAGGCGTATTGGATCCCACACACCATCTTCTACCGGTAACTACGCCTATTTTGAACCGAGTTTATTGATTACATTATGGTCAGCTGCACCTAACATGTCATGGTATTTTATTGTGTTACAGCTTTATCTTACTACCTGAACATCTCGAACATTTGTTTTGGACTTAATCTAAGTATTTATTTTATTGGACAATATCAATCTGCAAGGATGGAATGCCATCATATCCCGGTAGGTAGATTAAGACAACCAAAAAGTCGAGTCACCAAGAGAACCATGGTTGAAGTCAATGATACACGAAAGGATTTCGTCTTTGCTCTGGAATTGTTGACACAGACAGCTTATTTTGATTGATTAAAAATCATACTTATAATTTGTTAAATCATAAATATTCTTTTGAAATGTTGGAATATTGTAATTATTTTTTAGATAACTTAAAGTGATTTTGGCATCAATATATTTATGTACTTACTCAATTAACAGTCAGAATGACGGGTATATCATGATATAAAACCCTTGTCACGTATTTTATAGATGTCAAATGATAAATGGAATTATATATCTGGAATATAGCCATCAAAAAAATATAATAGAGACACCTTCACCTCAAGAGACATTTTTTGATCCAATAAAAGTCACTTTCTTATGTCATATCTCTGAATTTCATTAGGAAAAGCAGAGGTTCCCTTCCATGTTCAACAAATATGTATTTTTCGTATTATAAGGTGTTCATCCCATACGAAATCAAAACAAACAATTCCTCTTATTTAGAATAATTACAAAATAAGAGGAAAACGGTGTTTACTTTAAGGGCACAATTATTCTAATGAAGAAGAAAAAACAAGATATACCTTGAAGTATAAACAATTCCTCATAAATATATAAATATAAATTTTTTTTCGAAAAGAAAAAAGCATTTATAATTGATTTTGATATAATTGGTATACCTTTCCCTGCTTCCCTCTTTTGAGAAGGAGGCAGGGTTTTGTGTGCGTTTATGAGAAAGCCAACAGTAGTTACATAAAGTAGCAGCAAACCCAGTTTGTAAAATGAGAAAAAATAAGAGGGAGAAAAAAAACATTTGTGGGCAATTAAAAAATAAATGCAAAAGTGTTTTCTTCTTATTTTCTATGAAGAAAAAAATATATACAAAATAGAAGTAGCCCAACACACAAAGGGCCTGAGGGCATGTCTTCCTCCTCTCTAACCTACTCTTGAATAACAATTTGCCCTGCCTCAGATATCTTTTTTATATAATTACAAATATTTCTTAGTCAAATGAATTCATCTTTTTTAGAGAAATCTTGTATTCTTGACTTAGTATTTGTTTAAAACTAAATGGATTCATGGAAGTAATGAAAATGTTAATAATTACGATTTTTTACAAATCTTATTTCATTTAAGTGATTGTGTATTAAAATACATAGATAGACATTGTAGTCTAAAATAAGACTTCAAAAAAGATTAACACAGTTATACAAATATGAAATCAAATAAATAACTTAACATAGAATGCACAACAATAAAAGAAATATTTCAGAAAAAAAAATCAATAATTATTCAATATTTTTTTTTATTATCTTTAAAAGACGCTTCGACTTTGAAGGGAAATATTTTATATTTTTGCGGCGAAACTCCAAGAGGTTTCCAGAACTTACGGTATCCGTAGCGAAAGTGCTCCATATCTCGCAACCGCTGCTCCATATCTCGCAGCCGCTATATAATTACGATTATCCGTGTTAAAAAGGTTCTAATACATTTCTGATCACTTTTAAGTGATCGACTTTTGTGCTTTGCATCGGTCGATGTAAACGTGATCGATACCATACAAGCTCAAAAAAACATTGTAAGGAAATGTAGAGATATCATACGAATACACAAGAAATGTATACTTTGGACTCCTGTCTAAGATAATTAATTGTCATTGAAATAACCGGTGGTCAAAATGGTGGGTCAGTATTTGTATATATTATGAAAAATATAATTGTAATTATTTAGTAATATAATATTTATTAATGATTTGAAAGTAATACGACACGAAATGAAAGCAAAAAAAGAAACATCTGATCAATAGACCCAATGTTTTAATCAAGAAACACTGATTTTATTAAAGATCCTCCTAAAAAATATGTTTATACATGGTAACTTAGAAAAAAATGGTGCCTGTGTGCAAAATTTTGATATCTTTTTAACTTTCTCATCAATTGCTCGGTTTTTACGAAACATAATCTAATCAACTAGACCGGTTAAAGCTGGGACAAATAAATCGCAGGGGTTCGAATTCGACTACTAAACAGGCTCCGTTCAGAAAAGCCAGGGACACTTTCATGTATCGATTCGAATATGTAAAGGCTGCATTCAAAATACTAATTCGAAAAACCAATGGGATCACTGAGAGAAGGCTGTGGAAAAGTATCAAAAAGCTATTGGAAATCATTCAAGGCATTCGGAACATCGGGAGATTAAATCTAAACTAAATTCGCAAACAAATACAAATGTTCACATAAAGAATAATTGAATAAAACTATAAAAAGTGAAAAAAAATGTTTATATCAATATTGATAATTTAAAACAATAGTATCAAATCTTTAATAAATACAAAAAGCAGGGAATACAAATCCAAATTAAACCAATAATAAACACAAAAACACTTTCGACATAATGTACTCCTTAGGGGTACATTGGGAATTAAATACATCCCCGCATAAGAGGTGCTTATGTATACTTTCTATAACTACAGATAAATAATATTCACAAAAACATAATGTTTGAACATAAACTAAAAAATGTTTTTTTAACAAGTTGAAAAATGGCCGTCATTTTATTCACCACAAAAATTATTTTTGAAAGGTAGTAAAAAAAATATGGAAGGGGGGGTTTATTTTAATGGTTGAAGTTATGCTCTATAAAATATGGGTTGAGTTATGAAGATGCTGACCATGAAGAAGGCACTCTCACACACACACACACCAAAAAGAGAATAAAAATTACTTACCACTTAACTCCTTCTTCTTCTTCTGTTTCTTCTTCTTTGCAAGAGCATGAAGTTCCGTGATGCTCTGGGCATCTCTGCAACATAAATACATACACACAAATCAGTTCATATTAATTATTTTGGCCAAACGCACTGGGTTTGATCAGGTCAGTTACTCAGCCATGAAGACTTTTTATTACACTCTGGTACTTAAAAAGAGAAGACAGACTAAGAGAGTGTTCAATAAACCAAGGAAAAGGACGCATAAATTTAGGTTGCATGCATAATAAGATCTTTTAGTCTTTTAAATAATAAGGTGAGAAAGTTTTTCTACGTAAATTATATTATTGTTTTTCTTTTTATATTCTCACTATTAAAAAAGGAACTCATAAAAGGCTTGACTCATTCTTTTCTTATCATGTTTTGACATTAGATTCAGACCTTTTTGTTGAGCTCCATAGAAAATATAGAGTGTCAAAGGTGCGCTGAATATTGGGGAAGATTTGATTGCTCAACATGGTTGGGAGAAAGACAGGGTCACAAAGAAAGGAAGAGAGAGTGAGACTACATATATTTTTGTGATGAAATAAAGAGTGAATTGGCGTTTTTGCACACCTTATTTCATGGAGAAAAATGTATTAAATGTATGAAATATCATTCTTTATGTCGCTGTCTTTCCTCCGACAATGTAGAGATTTCAAATGGTCCGATATGTAGAACTGCAATACCTAATTTCGGAACTCTATGTTCTCCATGCGGGACTCTGATAGGAGATCTTTCTGCTATACAATATGATATAATTTAAAATGAGAACTTAAGTAGAAATACGTTGCCTATGTACAGCAGAGCTTTATTCATATTATTTTCTCATAACCAAAGTATTTGTTGAATAATAGTTAACCATCAAATAATGTGAAACTAACTTTTTCATAAAATGTAAAGTGTGTATGAGATGAATAAATAAACATTTTAGTGTAAAACGTATCTTCCTTTTATTGCATTAAATATCTTGAGATAAAACATTTTTAAAAATATAAATATTTTTAATTAAACAATCTCAAAACAATTATTCTCCGCGAGTAGTTCATGGTATAGTGTACAAGCAACAAATTAACTATATACATTAATTTTGTAAACCAAAATGCTTAATTATAAAAACACTGAATGGATTTTTGGGGGGTAAAGTAAATCTCAGCCTTAAAAAATATTTTAATCCTACTTTTAGAATATAGAGTTTAATAGGAGAACTCTATGTGTGTGTAATCGAGTATATTTGCCATGGGGCACATTGTTACATTTGTAACTAGTCTAAATAAATAAATAAATAATAGTAATAAATGCCCATGCAGAATGGATTGTATGGGGACGCTGCGTCCAATGACCTAGCTGCGGTCCTGGCTGTGTGGAGGGTAGTGGCCGACCTCAAGGCCTTAAACAAGTTCCACACTGATATTGCGTGGCATGCAAAAGATGTCTCCCTCCCAAGTGGGTACGCACTGGAGTGGTGGACCTCATGGGCCTCCTCGAATGGGGAAGACGAAATGACCAACCGGTTTCCTGGCACCGGCACTCCCGTCGTTGGAGTAAAAACATCTCCAGGTCCCCATGACCACCGCCTTGGCGGCCACCTCGTTGAGGGAGGGAAGGCCTGCTCTCTCAAGGAGGTCCCCGATGTGGATGTGATCCCGTCTTTTACATCCAACGATGCTCCTGGCGGCGTCATTTATGGCGACCTGAACAGCACTGTACGCGGCATTTGGCCCCTTGCACTCATTATCGAATCTAGGAATTGTCACAGCCGCGGCGGCATAAGATATCTTGCCAATCATCAATATCAACTTCTATTGATTAGTAGTCAAT
This sequence comes from Caligus rogercresseyi, assembly GCA_013387185.1. Taxonomy (NCBI): domain Eukaryota; kingdom Metazoa; phylum Arthropoda; class Copepoda; order Siphonostomatoida; family Caligidae; genus Caligus; species Caligus rogercresseyi. Next base: position 19,239,054 of record CP045891.1, read on the forward strand.
CAACAACGTTATATATATATATTTATATATATATATATATTGATAGATAGATATTCCATGAAATAGAGAGCTCAACGATGTGAATTAACTCTTTATCTCAAGACAAAATTATTAAATCTCACTCTCTCATTAGTTTTTTTCTGACACCTTGACAAAAATGAAAAACTCACAAATACCCCCTATTCAGCACTCCTAATGAAAACTTCGGCCATTCAATATTCCCCTATGTTTTTACTCGTAAAAATGACATCCTTAGACATATATATGATCTCAGTACAAGAATGCGTTTAACTATGCGTCTCTTGAATACCTCTACAGCAGCGTCCAATATTATTATTATTATGGGCAATAATAATAATATGAGTAATTCTTATTAATATATGATATGTACAGAAGAGCTTATCATCGGGATAAAGCACGAAGCTGCTCCAGTGAGATGATCATAGAGGGAAAATACATAGACAGAAGGAGAGGGGTGGCGGTAAGGAGAAAATAAAGATGATGGACTCAGAATATATATATATATATATATATATTTAATAAGCTATAGAAAGGAGCCTGACAACTTGTATCTGGGGGGCAACTAGAGAGAGAGAGAGATTAGTGCTACTGTAAATACTTTTTATAACATATAAATGAGTATGGATGGGCTTCATAATCAATTGTGTATATGTGTGTGTGTACTCTAAAATAATAAAAAAGAGATTTTTTATATGTGCGCTCAGATTGAGCAAATGAAAGGGTCTTTGGAGAAAGATATATTCATACAATGGTAGATTAATACATTAAAAGGAGTTTGAAGACAATGATGAGAAGAAATATATATATATATATATATAATTCCATCACCCTCCCTATAAACACATTAAATTCAATTTGTCTAAGTGTAAGCAATACAATTATGTTGTTATTTAAATTGTTATAAATACGGATGTTTAATAATGGGTGACATAAGGTTTTACTTGTCATTGGAGAGACCCGGGAAAAATAACAAAACGTTATTCAACGACAAGGTCTGTATAATAAGGTCTGGGCAATTAAAAAACAAAGATGTAATCCTAACAGTATTACTACTCAATGACGTCACTGGAGAACGAAAATATATATATATAGTATATATATATATAGATAGATATTCGTTTTCCGTTGACGTCATTGAGTAGTCCCACTGCTACATGTTTGTTTTTGTATTGCCCAGACCTTATTATAGAGACCTTGATTCAACAATACCTTTCATTTAGTAAAATAAGTAATCTCTTATATACGTATAAGTTTTGATTTCCTACAAGATAAATACATAAGATGGCAAATATAATAACAAACAAGGTTTTTATCTGTTTAATAAATAACTTATTGATCCTATATAATATTTTTTATGTATCATATCTGCCATTTCCTATTGTAAACCTTTGTGAAAATAAAAAGTATATTCATTAGAGATACTTATTCTTACTGAAAATGCGGTCAATAAATGAGTTTCTGCAGATTTATAATTCGTTATTCATCCATATTAACTTATGCAAGTGCAAGACTGTGTTTTCAGGAGGGGCCTTGATAAAAAGTAAATAAGACATATAGATATGTCTCCAGTAGTATCATACATATTCCAATAAACAAATAAAACTGTATATCGTTCGTTTAGGCTTTTAAAAAAGCGACCACCAACCTTTTGCTACTTGTTACCAGAGCCCTATAAGGAAGTTACGACAATAGATTGGAGCGCCACCCCTGGTGTGGCTCAAAACAACGCATGGAATGAAAGAAACTATTATTGTTCCTATGTTATTCTTAGGATAAATAAATCGAATCTATGACAAAAACGTGCTATCAAACCTTCATTGATTGGGGGTATTGTTTCGTAATTAAATAGTCTCCCTTATGCATTTAACTCCATATTTTTACTAATTTACTAATAATAAAAATAGAATAAATCATGTGGTAAAAAAAAAATTTATCCATAAGAACGATTGTCCAAAAATATCCCAAGTATTGATACGGGATTTATCATTGAACCCGATTTATATATCCAGATTAGTGAAATGATTAATATGAATGACAAAAAACTTTTAAAAAATTTTTTTAATCATTGAAATATATTTTACAACACGTAGTAAAAAAAAAAATATATTTTATTATTATTCCTACGTGTTGTAAAATATATTTCAATTAAAAAAAATATTAATTTTTATTTTGTAATTTATAATTAGTCATTTCACTAATCTGGGATATATTAATTATTATAAAATACATGAATTTGATAATTATTTACATCATTTTCCCATGTACATACTTCTACTTCCAAATAAATTGAGGTTTTATTAGCCTATTTTTTACTATAGTCGTCTGTTCTCGTAATGTATGTGTAACGAATTTTATTATATACCTTATATATATTGTTATAGTTAATGACATTGTGGTATACTCGTATATTTAATTATGAACTAATTAGTTGAACTGCCATTTCTATTATTGAAGATCCTTTTGTTTCATTTATACTAATTCTTTTACATATAATTTAAATATTCCTTCAATTTCGTAAACTCCTTATTAAATTTATCCAATTAAATATATAATCCACCAGAAGAAGAATATTTCTTTATGAATGATTTTTTAAATAGATCTTTAGAGTTTATTGTTTTTATACTTCGAAAGTGTTGTAATTTATGGAGATACCTATGATACAGAAGGATATAGTTCATGGTATCCCAGACTCGTCGCCAATCACAGTAGGACAGGGAGCAGAAGACGTAGACAAAAGGAACATGTGTTCAGTATTAAGTGTCTTTATTAAGTGACTAGATAATAAAATATAATAATATAAGAAGATAGGTTTATGCATTAGGAGTCGGTTGGGTAGCCCATGACGTCAGAGAGGTGTAATCATCTCATGACGTCACACACAAAAGAAAGAAATTTTCAAAAGACTGTTTACTTACAACCCCCTCATAATTATAAATATATGAGCCAACCTCAGGCAGGTCTCACGACGTAACTCTCCTTATAGGGCTCTGACTTTTACAACCTGCAACGTTA
>CP045891.1:19242186-19272511 GCA_013387185.1 Caligus rogercresseyi
CTAATGATTAAAAAAGAATATGAACACTTGTGGAAAAATGTATATATATATGCCGAATCAGAGTTATGATTGGAACATTTTTCTTTTTATACTTACTCCAAGAGTATATGTTGTTGGTAGCAACATCAAGGTCGCCAAAAATGGAAATTTAATTCAGCCTTTCGTCCTAACATATATACAAGGCGAGATATGTAAATACAGTCAATGGCAGTTTAATTGGACTCCATCATAGACTTGAATGCAATAAAATCACAAACATGAAAAAGATTGCAAGAATTTGTAAAATCACAGGTGTTTTCTTCCAGTTTCATATTCGAAACATCTTCATAGTGTTATGTTTGCGACATAACATGAAATAAAGTTGTTTGTATCTTTGAATATCAACAAAGACAGGCAAAATATATGATGGGGATGTATGTTATATTAAATCATTTTTAATTCACTCAAAAGGAGTGCCATTTAGCCTGCGTGACGATCCCAAAAGATGCAAGTTTAGAAGATCAGCCCAACCTATAACTGTTACAACGCATACTTGCATTATACATTGTTGAACCATATAAAAAACCTTGAAGCAATTGACGGAATATAAATAAATAGTTTTTGGAAATCAAAAGCTTAAAAAATATAGCACATAAATATGTCGGCAAATACTATAAATGTTTGGTAAAATGGTGAAAACGGTAAAAATAAGTATTCACTATCATTAACCTACTTATCGAAAATAACATTATAGACCAAGTTAGAAGCAGATGAAAAGCACCCTTTAAGAAAAGCTTAAAAATGTTAACATACATCGGTTCAAATCCGTAAGCTTATATATATTCTCGCCCACAATGACTTCTACGCTTTCATTATTTGGGTACATGGTCAAAAGAAGGTATATTTTTCAGTCAAAACGGTAAGTAAGTGTAATATAGAAAGAAGATTTTTGGGTTCAAATTGAATGTGTAAATTCACAAAAAATATATTTCCTACTCTTAGGTTTGGATGTTAACCGGAGATAAACTCGAAACAGCCTCATGTATTGCAAAAAGTTCCTGTCTTGTGTCTAAAAATCAAGGGATTCACATTTTCAAGGACGTCGCGAATCGTGCAGAGGCTCATCATGAATGAACGCCTTTAGAAGACGGCAGGACACGACATTGGTCATTAAAGGAGACTCACTTGAGGTATTAGACATGAAGATATATTCTTTAACCATTCTTGTCTTTTATGTCAGTTATTTATCTTTGATTATCAACAAAAAATGTTTAAAATGGTATTGACTAAAATAAAAGAAGATAAAAGTACATCTTTGGTAAAAAATATTTGGATTTGTAATATAAACCAGGGCGAAAGTGAGCAGGAACGTGCGTTAACGCCGTATTGGTAATAAAATATTTAAGACCAGCTCATCGTTCTGTTAAAATAAGGAATCATAAAGTCATTCGGAATTTGAAAAAATATATTTTTGAGCAAGCAATGAATTCAATTTCAACCTTCTGGTTGTAACTTTAGTATACATATAAATTATTTGCAATTAGGACAGAGAAAACTGCAAAACAGGCAAATACAATGAAGCACTTTCACTCCTGAATATAATAAGTATATATATTACGAATCTTTTGGTTAGATTCATTTAGAAAATACGAAATTCTTCAAGTGAGTGCGATAGCCGTGTGCATTAAGGCGTGTTCAACTCCCAATGTTTGGGGCGCAGGTTCGAATCCCGAGAGGTGATGGTCATATTTGGTCTACCTCATGATAAGATCCTAGGTTCGAGTTACTAATTTTAATGCTATAATGCTTATTTATATCCTGTCGGATGTACTTCTATCGAACCATATATGCAAAAAAACAACTTATTTTCATCTAAATGTATGGAATTAAATCAAAACAAGAAATACTACTAACTGTCTTGTACTACTTTATCAACCCATATAGGCAAAACCTATCTGCAATATTATTTTTATGAATACTGAATCTTCAATTTGGTTATTCAATATAGTATTGCAAACATTATTTTTATTTTTAAGGTCTTTATTTTAATTGTAATTGTGGATACAAAGTAATAGGCGGTAGAATTGTGTAAAAGTAATGCATAAATAAACATTATAGTTTAAAATTAGACTACCTGCCAAAAGACCTAGCTGCAATAAGTACATATCTAAGTGTTAAACAATTTTCATTATATAAATACTAAATAATGTTGACAAAATTAAAAACAAAATAAACATAACACTCAAACCAAATAATATAATTATCTAAGACTTTTTGTTGTACAAGCAAAAACATTTTCTTTAGATGCTGAAATATCATTTCATTATTTTCTCTGTCATCATTTTATAGGTATGCCTTGAGTTTTACGAACTGGAGTTCATGGATTTGGTTACGGCATGTCCGGCCGTTGTCTGTTGTCGCTGCTCCCCTCAACAAAAGGCTCAAGTCGTGCATTTAATCCAACAGCACACGAACAAACGTGCGGCTGCTATAGGTAAGACATGAAATATTATACTGGATTAATTTTGTCACAGATGTTGATGAAATTACGTGATATATATTGAACACATCTTTATTTCCCCCTGAAACGGCTGTGATTTTTTTCTGCTCCTGAAAGAACCGTATATAAGTTGGTCCCCGAGTACACATTTGTAACAAAAAATATATTCATAACGGCTGTTAAATAAGTGTTACGCACCAAATTAAGTGTTATGTGATTTGTTTTTGCAAGCCAATATTTCAAATTATATTGTTGTACAAGTTGTTAATCAAATGTATTTATTATTTAGAAGAAGTTAATATTTATGTTAGTTTAACCAACAGGATTTTATGAAAAATAAACAATTTTATGCTTAAGCATAACAAATATCATCAAAACGCTCGAACAATATGCTATGAACAACTAATATTATTCTAATGTTATCTGTATTGATAATATTAAGTATTTCAAACGGCATTATCATCTATGTAATATTATTTAATGCAAGGATAAAAGGAGATATCTTTGTCCACCAAACCTCAAATTTTTGCAGAATTACTAATAAATTTGAAGCATATGAATATTCTTTTTTGGGGGGCTGTAAACGATATTTGTTTCCTTTTGAATTTAATTTGATATATTACTTTAACATTTTTTAAACGATGAAGCTTTTTTTCGTACCTCAGTACACATGAGTTTATTTATCATTTACGTGTACCTAAACACAATATCATATTAAATAACTCATAAGAAGAACGTACAAAAAAACATAAAAATGACAAATGATTGATCTGAATGTTCGTATTTGTTTTTATATCATATTGATTCATATTCTTTAGGCGATGGAGGGAATGATGTATCCATGATTCAATCCGCCTCAGTGGGCGTGGGCATCGTGGGCAAGGAAGGGAGCAGGCTTCCCTGGCTGCCGACTTCTCCATCACCCAGTTTGCCCACGTGGCTCGCCTCATTTTGGTCCATGGTCGAACTCCTATAAGCGCTCTGCCGCCCTTAGTCAATTCGTCATACATCGCGGCCTCATCATCACCACGATGCAGGCCATTTTCTCTGCTGTCTTTTACTTTTCCTCCGTGTCACTTTATCAGGGTTCCTCATGGTGGGCTACGCCACGATCTATACCATGTTCCCCGTGTTCTCACTCGTCCTGGACAAGGACGTCATCAGCTCCTTCTGTCTGAGGTTCCCTGAGCTCTACAAGGACTCACAAAGGGAGGTCCCTCTCATATAAAACGTTTTTTATATGGTTCTCATCAGCATTTATCAGGGTATGTGTGTCATCCTTGATCCACGACCTATATTACGATGATGACAATAACGGCGGGATGCAATGAATAAAAAAAGAGGGAAATCAGGGTCAACATCAAAGGGATATAATATATAGAGCACTTTATTGATTATTAAAAGGAAAGAAAGATAATGTTTGTCTTGCCGAAAAGGTCAGTTGTAAATGTGAAATAGTAAAATCCTTAGAAAAAAACTACTTGTATTTAATAAACAAAATATTACTATGTTTGTACAATTAATATATTCATATGTTGTGTTAATTCTCTTTATACATCTTCTTTTGTACTATTAACAGAGCTGTTACAACCGAATGTAAATCGGTATTCGATACTACCGACGGTAGATTTCAAATACCGACCGATTATACGATATTCGGTAGAAACTACCAAATACTGTACCGATTGACACTATCGGTACGGTATATTTGAAAGTATGACTTTTGTGACATTCACATAGAGACATAAAGATATAGAGAGCATATTCCCTTCTATAGCAGAGAAACATCGTTCAACTGTCGCTTTGCCCAAGCGCTCCCTTGTGTGAAGAACTTAAACTTTGCAAAATAAATAAACAACTACAACTTATAGGATTATAGATCAGTTACATAAATATACATTCAATAGAAGCTTATGCTAGATTTTTCTACCGAATCCCAGCTCTGACTTAATGTATAGTGAAGTTTTCATAACATACTCAGAGGGTGGCAAACGAGTGGTTGTAGAGGTCATTTAATTCTGCTAGGTCACATCATTTGAAATTTTCAAATTCTATATTAGACACACAGTCTTACAATTAATGGTTCTTTTTGTTGTTCATTTTATAATTTATTTACATACATGTATCAGTAGGCAAGAAGGCTAGAGTTGGCTCGCAAATAAAATCATGTAGGTTTGTTCCAACCATTAGCCTATAAAATAGTTCACTACTTGTAACTGAGTTCCTCCATTCTCTTTGTGGGAACTTGAAAAGCTTTGTCAACCTTTTTTTTAAATGGAATAAGTCAGTTGCGAAGTGTTTGACCAAATACAATAAAACACGAAAGGCGCTGTAGCCACAATCATTATTATGGGTGATCTTTTGAGAACCCGTTAAATTATCCATTCAATAGAAATAATATCACATAACAATAGTTTGTTTTCCAAAGTAATATCACGAATTTTACTTCTGAGAGGAAGAAAAGTCATAATGCAGTCTTGGCTTGAGCAGTTACTTGTGATTTTTAATTTTGTATGAGACAATTGCTTTTTATATCAAATTAAAAAAATATTTTCCTCTTTTCGAGATCGAGGATTTTGATATATGACAAATGATTATGTTTTTCCTTTTATATAGGTGGAGTGATCATGTTTGGAGCCCTGCTTCTATTCGGGATGAGTTCGTTCACGTTGTGTCAATTTCCTTCACGGCTTTAATCCTCACGGAACTCATTATGGTAGCTTTAACAATCAGCACATGGCATTGGTTGATGGATTGGCTGAGCTACTCTCCGTAGTGATTTATGTACTCTCTCTAATCATTCTCAAGGATTTCTTTGGTGAGGCAGTCATATCTTTTGATAAATATATACAAACCTTGTGCTAACGACCCTTGCTTACTTTGCAGATGCCGAATTCATTCAAACCTTCCCCTTCATTTGGAAGACATTGACCATCACGGCAGTCTCCTGCTTACCACTCTACTTCCTCAAGTTCCTGCGGAAGCGATTCTCACCACCTTCTTACCAAAAATTATCCTAAATGAGATTTATTTTATTTATTTCTGTGATATTATGATTCATTTCCACGAAGAGAGTACCGGCCCATGCTGCTGCGACTATTCCTTAACAAACAGTATCTATTCAAAACTAAGTCTATTTTCATTATAATTCATTTAAACATCTAATCATTACGATTGGCCTTTTAATAGTATCTTTGAATGCCTATGGTCTTAATAAAGTTTATTCAAAATATACTGCAGTGTTATTTTTTAAAATAGGAAATGGATACCTATATATATATATTTTTTTTTTTGCCTATATGGGTCGATAGAATTGCATCCGACAGAATATAATAAGCATTATAGCATTCAAATTAGTCAATCGAACCTAGGATATTATCAATGAAGTAGACCAAAAATGACCATTCCCTCTCGGGATTCGAACCTACGCCCCCAACATTGAGAGTTGAACACGCCTTAAAGCCCAAGGCTAATGAATATTTATTTTATACGGGTTCAAAATACTTGAACTGAACAAGAATACATTCTGGAAATAAGATAAATTTAGGTAGGTCACAAAATATGATTGATTGAAGATGTAGAATTATAATCGGAAGCTCTTTTTTTAGATCTGGTCCCATGTTTTAGCCATATCATACTTATAAAATATTAAACGTTTCTTATTCTTTCATTATTGTGAACAACATCCTGCTTAAGTAGAAGAAAATATTCAAATATATTAGAAATAATTCACTTACCAATGATATTATATTTAATCTGATAAAAATATTAAATTCACATTTATTAAAGCCTTTAATGTTTTTCGTTTTTAATTAGGTAAATAATATATAATGGGTGCGATAGACGTGTTTGTTAAGGCGTGTTAAACTCTCAATGTTGGGGGCACAAGTTCGAATCCCGAGTGAGGATGGTCAATTTTTGGTCTACCTCATTATTAAGATCCTAGGTTCGATAGACTAATTTTAATGATATAATACTTATTTATATCCTATCGGGTGCAATTCTATCGAACCATGTAGGCAAAAAAAGAGATATGTTATGGTTGTAGAGCGTGTAGCTAAATATTTATTATTAGTAGTTTCTATCAACCATTTCTTCTCAAATAAAGAGAAAAATTACTTTGCTAATGGATTACAGTGGTTCACGATGAAAGAGTATTTTTGTATTAAATTCATATCATATTAATGAGTAAAATGCAATAACAGTTCTCTTAAGATATAAAGAATTAATTTACTTACACACATTGTCATATTTTCAGTTGGAAAAATTAAATCATACTCAAATTAAAGGCCTCGTACTCTGCTGTAGATATAGTTCAGAAACAGAGTACTAATGTAATATTTATTGCGCCTATTTAAAAAATATATATTGATAGCGTGGTGTTTAGTAATGATGATTACCTTATATTTTTCATTATTTAAAAAAAGTATTAATATATTACTTGTTAACAAATTTTTTTAAAGCTTAAAGAAATTAATATCTAGTCTTATATTTTGTTAAATGTATGAGGTTTGTTTTATTTATCAAATATTTTGAAATTGTAATTATATTCATCGTAAAAATTGATACGAACTTTTCTTTTAATGATTACTTATTTACATCCGCTAAATTATTACTCTAATTTTATTTTCAGGAGTAAAAAGATGTATTTAAGAAAGTTATCCTTTGATTTCATTTGTTCGTTATTACGTCGGAATAACTTTGTTTGTTTGTTGGTTTGAGGGTAGGATCCAAGAGTACGAATTGAAGTCGAGTCTTGAGTCCAGGGCGGAATCGAATTTGCGATCTTAGCCCATTCCCTAGAACACACAACTACTTTAACGATATTGTTTACCCATTCTACCTCGAGAAGCCAAACAGGTAACCAATGTTACAATTCCTAAGAATTGCTGGTATCTGCTTTAACTCTGTAGGATGTTGGTTTAAGCATTTTTGAGCGATCATTCTCTTAAGACATAAGAAATCACACTCAGCCAACATGTGATAAGACGTCTCATCACTCTGCTGGCAAAAACGACACTCTCGAGCGAGAAATTTGTTCGACAATGACTGATGATATCTAAGAAAGTTATGACCATTATTATCTGTATTTGACTACATACATAGAGATTCACGACTAAGATGAATCAATCGTCTCGATGCATTAGGGTCCGGCTTCGGAAGCCACAGTTTACTTTGTCTACAGGAGCTATCCTGTGTCCATCGGGAGGCCCATTCTCTATAGAGACCCCTCCTTATCAGGTCTGACATAAAAGAATCTGGAATAGGAATGTCCTTTAATAGATTTAAACTTGATCCAGCTTTTGCAAGTCGGTCAGCTTTCTCATTTCCTGGCCAACCTACGTGAGCTTTAATCCAATGAAGGTTGACATGGTTTACACGTCCAAGTGCATTCAAAACATTGATGCAATTGTTCACTGTACGAGACTTTACGACAACCGAGCCCAAAGATACAAGAGCTGCTTGGTTGTCGACATAAAAATTAATTTTTTGGTTTGAGATTTTCTTTTTTAATAATAAGAGGGCTGCCTTTAGGATAGCCCAAACTTCAGCTTGGAACACAGTGGATTTGTCACTGAGTTTCCCAGCTGAGTTTATTATAAAAAATAAAGGATTGTACAAATGATAGCCCCATCCGATTTTGTTAGCAATTTTGCTACCATCGGTGTAGCATTGAATACCATTACTGGCGTTCAATACATCACCTAACGAAGAAGCTATCATAATTAATGGAAATTTTTTCTTCCGACTCATTTTTAGACTCGTAGAAAAGTCTCTTTTAATACAAGATGAAATTCCTAACTTTTTATTTTCACGCCACTCTTCAAGAATATGACCAGGTTTAGACCCAATGCTTCTCCCATCCATGTGGCGTGATGTTCAAATTAAAAAGTGCCTTTCTGGCCCTCATTTTGATATATAAATGTAGAGGAGGCAAATCGAAGATTACCTCAAGTCCTTTGTAGGTGTACTACGATAGATAAAGGTTGTTCTTATCATACCAAGCCGTTGGATACGTTCCAGTTTCTTCAGGTAATTTTTGGCTCGACGAGACCAGACAATCGATCCATAAGAGATCTTAGGACGAATTATGCTGGTATATACCCATCTCATTGCCCTTGGATTCGGGCCCCAGGTTTTCCCGACGGCGTTGTTGCAAGCCATCAGTAGTTTTTTGGATTGGTTGAGCTTGGATGTGATGTGGAGACCGAAGTTTAATCCTGAATCCTCTACCGGTTGCATCTTTTTCAACTTTCCTTGTAAGGACTGCGGAAAAGTATATAATTCGATCATTCACGCTTTCGCTGATTGCCATGCCCTGTCATATCTTCGTGCTTTCGTCACCCATAACATAAGTCATTTATACAGCTCTGAAAATGAGGCTAAGTTTTTATCGGCCTATATCCTATTTGGTAATCCTCTGAGGGCAGCGACTGCATCTCCTGAGTCCAAGGCTCTGAGTTTTGCACTTGCTAGCGCTAAAGCTCACATCGCTGAGTGTTTAACCTCCAATACACTCATTCGTAATGAGTCGTTTAAAAAAAATATTTATTTCTGCGGCTGCAAGATATGTAGCCTTTGCCCTCAAGATTCCACATTCTAAGAAAGTGACGTTATGGGACTTCGCCGCGAATATCGTCAAAGTTTTTTCTCAGTGGTCCTGTCATTTTTACGGAAACGTGTTCATGCAATATATACTTACAAAAATTTATTTTAGGATACTTTTTTAAATAAGGATATGTTGATATCTTATACTTATAGTTTATAATAATTCTAATTATTATATATTCGTATATATGCGAAGCACATCCCAAGGGGTCCTTACCTCCACCAACTTGCCAAGGGCATTGTTCTTGGGAAGGTCGGCTATGCTGTCTCAGCGGTCACACCCGTACGGTTTGGAGACAGTAACCCCACAGGACCACTTGCAGCTGCCCAGGTAGCTCTGAATGATGTTGCCAGGACTCTCACTGGCAGGCTCAGGAGAGAGCACATACCCGTCCGGGACCTCCTGAAGTCGGCAGGGCTTCCATCCATCAACACCATGGCCGTGCGGTCGGCAGCCATGGAGGCGTGGAAGGCATTTTGGAGTAGGGACGGCGAAGAAGGAGGGAGAAACCCACTTGGCCTCATGCTCTTCGAGACAAAAAATGGAAAGGAGACCAGATCCGACGCAGCCGGAATCGTCCCCAACCCCCTCCTCTGGCAGGCAGATACCCTGGTATGTGCTGCAAGAACTGCCTGGAATAAAAGTCCACAGTTGCGACAGGCCAGGACGTGGAGAGCTGCCAGGGATGCAGCAATAGCTCTCGCCGAGGGATTGGCGCTATAGATTACTCCGATCTCATGGCATGATTTCCCCCAAAAAATCGATGTGGTTTCTTATTTATATTTTATATATTCATGTATATATATATACGCTTATCAATTAGTTTGTGTTTTTATTATTGTTTTGTTTTATTTTAATTAAATTATATTATTATTTAGACCAGCTACTTCGTGCTGAAATATAACGGATTACACACACATTCAACTACACTGAATATATAAGTTCTTTATAATATTTTTTGGATTGTCATAGTTCAAAAAATCTGCTTGTTAAATATACATATTTGTATGTTTTATTATCATTTTGTGATTTACTGAGTAGAATTGATCATGACTTTTTGATGGATACATTTATTTATAATGGTTAATATTAATTTATATATAAATATATATTTTAGAACCTCTGTGAATGTATAAAGCCTTGGCTCCCAACAATGGTCCACGAAGGCCTGGCCGGGGGTCCACGTGTAATGATCATTTTTTTCTCTATTTCTTTTCTACAAAAAAACGTCGTCACTGAACGCTAACGGAACGCTGAACGCAAAAACATTGAACGGAACGCTATTTTTTTTAACGCTGAACGCAAAAAAGCTGAACGCTCACAAGCCTGGATATAAGTCAAAAATAAAATATAATTGTACTTCGCAGAATTATCGCATTGAAATTCGCGTTTTTGACAACATTGAGGCGGGGTCCACGGAAAGTGCCCGAAGACCGTTAGGGGTCCACGAGCCGAATCCAGTTGGGAACCACTCGTATAAAGTAAAGTAAAAAGAAACAACCATCACTAGATTAATTGCTTCTTTCATTTTCCTCTTTTCATTGCTATAATCTTGATCTTTTTTAAGGCAAAAAAGGCTTTTTGTTATTTCTTATTATATATCTTCCAAACTGTGTGTATTTTGTCGACGTTGTTTTTAAGGAGGCATTAGCATACATATATACTGTATTTACACATTAATGGGGCTAGCATATAATACTTTTCCTTCATTTTCAAGAAGTATTAAAACCCTTGGTAGTAGTTATCATGTTGTAGTATTTATGTTGTGTAGTATTCCACTGTAAAACGTTACCCTGATGGAAAAGATAAGGGAAAATAGACGAAGAAGAAGAAATGAAACTTACGTGAACAAGATGAAGTAATGTGAATAATAACATCATTTTTGCCTCGAGGATATTATATCTTCAAAGAATAAAACAAAAATGATAATAATAAGAATACAAAACAACGGATATAAATACAGGGTGGTACCCATATGCATTGATAAGGAGAACTCTAGGATCCTCATCCTCCTATCCCCCTCCCCCCATCATTTAAAATATGACGATCTTAATATTATTATAATCTATTGCCCTTATACCATATTAAACCATATGACTTGCATTTATTTCTCAAAAAAATGCTTATTGACAAATTTTTTACTTATTTAAAATTTATTCAAGGTGTATTTTTTTGTATGGGGAGTGTGCCTCCTTTAATAAATATATGTCCTTTTTCACACAAATATAGAATAGAAATAGGAAAAAATAGCTTGCATACAATTGTAATATATATGTATCATCTCCATATTTAGGTCGATAAAATGATCCAGATATCATTCGTCGTCGTAGATTCTTCTACGATCGTAATTTTTCCTAACAGAGAGATGGCAATCGTGATCTCTACTAGTATAATGAACGACTCTACTGGATCTCCATCCCTGTTGCAACATTTATATATGGAATAGAGGTATTCAACTAAGATTTGAAGAGGTCCACTATGTACATTAAAAATCGAAAGCAAAGTTTCTGAACATCACAATATATGAGTGGGTTCTGACCTTGACTATATTAAAGTACGTTTAAAAAATAATAGAATATTATGTAGGAATTGATAGATCTATGTGGTCTATTTTCAATTTCTTAATGATTTTATGAATATAAGGCAATGTTCTTTTTGGTGCGTGGGTGTAGTCCGCCACTTAGGCACCCTTTGCAAAAGACGCAATCGTTTTATCGTGTACTTTTATTATAAAAATATCTATTCAGCTAGCTTTTGCTGCTTTTACAGCATTTTATATTTAAAGTACCATGGAATTGTTGAAATATATATTAATGATAAAAAGTAATATAAATAACTACGACATTAGATTTGTATTACAAATAAAATGTTTTGACATTTCTTTTGTGGACACTCGGTCCATTCCGTTACATCCTAAAAGTGTTCTTGCGGCCTTTGTTGACGTTAGTGGACCAAAGGACTGGCCAATATACCAATTGGAAGATACTGACTTGCTCTTGGTGGTGTTTAAAAACGTTGCTGATGAGTTGTAACATTCACATTTATTGGTAAGTCAAGTATTTGTTGGCATTTTATCGACTAACTTTTGTCATTTATCTCCCTGACTATATAATTTAAGCAGTTACGAACAAGTTAGGTAATTAATATATAAATGGTGTGTCGATAAGAATAATACTTTATATTAAAATTTACCTTAAAGCTTCTTTGTATGATTCTATTAACATTAATTGAATATTAAAATATATATATTATATATATATATATATATATATATATATATATACAGTGTTGGTCGAATATTACTTTGAAAGTAGTATGTAATATACTACTTTTTACTGCGTTGTAATATTTAAAAAAAATATTAGTTATTACTTCTCAAAAGTAATAAACTACTCTATATTACATATTGCTTTTTGAGCATTTCAAAACAATATGTAAAGGCAATTCAAACAGGATTTGTGAAATCCTCACCCAACCTAGTTTGTATTTTTATGTTCACTGGGTGACGTCACATACATTCACATTTCATAAATTTTCATCCAAAATGCCTGTCGAATATTTTTTTTCACGAAAGTAATATTAGTTGTTAATTGAAAGTAATATCTAATGTTTGTTCTTTCTAGCTTGTCGCAGTAATATTACAAAGTAATATATTACTCGCATGCGCGTTAGGGAACAACACTGTATATATACAAGGTCGGCTGATAAGTCCCGAGACTAACACATAGATGGTGTCAGTGGATTGGTTTCCATATGACTGTCAGCTAGTACCAACCTTCAAAACATACATGCATAAATATAACAGCTGTCTGACAACTAGTTTGTGAGATATTGCGTTTTAAGTGAAGCTACTTTTGTTATTCTGAAAAAATGGAAAAAGAAGAATTTCGTGTGTTAATAAAACATTATTTTTTGATGGGAAAAAATACCGTCGAAACTAAAACTTGGCTTGAAGAATGTTATCCGGACTCTGCTCCATCGAAAGCAACCATATGTCGATGGTTTGCTGAATTCAAACGTGGTTGTGTGAGCACGAATGATGATAAACGCAGTGGACGCCCAAAAGAGGTGGTTACACCAGAAAACATAAAAATAATCCACAAAATGATTTTAAATGACCGTAAAGTGAAGTTGATCCAGATAGCTGAGACTCTGAAGATATCGAAAGAGCGTGTTGGACATATCGTGCATGAATATTTGGACATGCGAAAGCTCTGTGCAAAATGGGTGCCACGAGAGCTCACAATCGACCAAAAACAACAACGAATTGATGATTCTGAGCAGTGTTTGAAGCTGTTCAATCGTAATCAATCCGAATTTTTGCGTCGATATGTGACAATGGATGAAACATGGCTCCATCACTTCACTCCCGAGCCCAATCGACAGTCAGCTGAGTGGACTGCATATGATGAACCGAATCCAAAGCGAGGAAAAACGCAACAGTCAGCTGGGAAGGTTATGGCGTCTGTATTTTGGGATGCACACGGTATAATATTCATTGACTATCTTGAAAAGGGGAAAACAATCAACAGCGATTATTATATAGCCTTGTTGGAGCGTTTGAATGATGAAATTGTTGAAAAACGGCCCCATTTGAAGAAGAAAAAAGTATTGTTTCACCAAGACAATGCACCGTGTCACAAGTCAATGAAAACAATGGCTAAATTAAATAAATTTGGCTACGAATTGCTTCCCCATCCACCGTACTCTCCAGATCTGGCCCCCAGCGACTATTTCCTGTTTGCAGACCTGAAGAGAATGCTCGCTGGCAAGAAATTTAAGGACAATGATGGAGTAATCGCCGAGACAGAAGCCTATTTTTCGGATAAAACGAAAGATTACTATAAAAGTGGAATCAAAAATTGAAAGATCGCTATAATCGCTGTATTGCCCTCGAAGGCAACTATGTTGAATAATAAAATCGAATTTTGTCAAGAAAATGTTTTCTTCTTAGTTAGTCTCGGGACTTATCAGCCGACCTGTTATATATATATATATCTATATATGTATATAAGATAAAGATATAATCGGTGGTTTCCTTATATACCTTAAATGCATATAATAAAAAGTTTTTTCACCAAGACACTGAAGCCATTTTTATTGCATTGAAAACTTTTTTATGGTTCTTAACCATTGTATGTAGAACCACAATGGCCCCCTATTTCTTTTCCCCTGCTCTCCTTCTCAATACTTAGACATATATAAATTAAATATTTCTTTTATATCTTAACAAAAAATTAAGACAAGCTCTGAATTCTTTTCCCCGTTTCTCAGGACAAATTCACAATAATAACAACAAAAAAACTGAGTAAAGGAAAACCGTTGATATTAGGATAGAATAGGTTTTATTAGGTCTCTGATAACAGGTAGTTTTTTTCTTTCTGAGTCCTTCTTTTTTTGATTGTGTGTTCCGCTTAGTCTTTAAGAAGAATGTAATAATAATACTTATTTGCAGTAGTCCCTGATTCCCAGGAATATTTCTTATTATGTAAGGGTTCCCTCTGAGTCAATATAAGCCGGATATATTCTGAAAGGTCTAGAAAGGTATCTTTGTATTCTTTGCTTGTTTTCCTATTCATAAATTAATACCTTATACATATAATCGAATAAATTCATAGATATTTTTTGGGTTCTAGGAATATTTGAATAAAACACTTATGCATAAGGAATTTCTGATAATGCATTTTTGTATAATAAATTATTGAAAGTAGGAATTTTTGATATATAATCTTTTGTATAAAATACATTTGTAAAGAAATCTAGGAAGCTGGGCCCAAAAGTCAGTAGTTTGCTTTGAAAATGCATTTTATACAAATGTGTCTTTATCAAAAATTCCTATTATCAATCATTCTTTATACAAAAATGCGTTATCAGAATTTTTATGCATAAGTGTTCTATACAAATATTCCTAGAACCATTTTTTGACTATTTGTTGTCAACATCTCTTAATGCTATGAAAAGGAAAAATCCTTTAAATGAGGGAAGTAACATCTTCAATGAGCTGATGACAAATGCATATGTTATTAATAAGTACAAATATTTTTTATTATTACAACAATAATATTAATTGTTTATGACAATACTCCGAAAATTAGCCTATAGTGTTTTAAACAGAAAGTTGTGAATTAATTATTTTTACAGAATCATTTAATGAGTAACGACCGACGAAGAGTGCACTCAAAAGCCTAATTATGATAAAAAAGGACTCCTAAATGTCTAATATAAATATTATTAACCCCTTTTGTTGCTATTGAATTAACGCTCAATATAATAAATATATAAATATAATATTAGCAGTTAGAACGCATTAATAAATACTCTTTCAACATTTAATGAAAAATTAAAGGACTGACAAAAGACAATCTCAAGGACCGACGGTCCTAAGGACTGATCCCAAGGATCGACGGTCCTAAGACTGGACTGGACCGGACGTAATAAATATAACACAACACTAAATATATCACTAAGCTGAAAATAACTTTAATATACTGAAACAGTTTTTAATCAACAGTGGACTACTAAGACCTTATTATTATTATTAGATAACTTCTGTGAACAGGAGAATGGTATTATTTTAACTTAAAAAAATATATAAAATTGCCATTCCGCGGCTTTCCTGTAGACTTCAATGTGCAAGAGACCCATGTTTTATTATTGTTAAGCACACAGTTGGTATATTTTTTAGTAAGTGTTTTAGTATTTTGTTTATAAATAATAAACCAAAAATGTTTCATACTAAAATATCACATATGCACATAAATATTTTTGGAGTGCGATAGCCTTGTGTGTTAAAGCTCAATGTTGGGGGCGCAGGTTCGAATACTCCCAAGAGGGGATGGTCATTTTTGGTCTACCTTATTGATAAGATCCTAGGTTCGGCATACTAATTTACACGCTAGTATGCTTATTTTTATCCAGTCAGCTGCAATTCTATCGAACAAAATAAACAAAAAATATAAAACATTAAGCAGTATTTATGCCAAACATCTTACTTAACTAATTATATAAAATCCATACAATATTAAAGGCATCTATATTTTTCAAGTCAAAATATTTAAGAAGTTAGCTTTTAGCGTGATTTATTTTCATATAAATATATACTCTAATTTCTTATCACCATATTTTGATAATACAGCAAATATATGGTTACAACCATAATAAAGGAAAAGAAAAAATGGTTTCCCCATCAATACACATAAATAGTATACCCAAATCAGCATATTTGATCAAATTAATGTACGTAGATATTTTTTCTAGTTAAAATTCCACTCAAATTATTAAGACAAAGTGGATGGGGAAGTACATAATAATAATAATAAAATAAGTATTTTATCAGGCAGTCTGTCCCCATGGGTGGTGGAGGATATGCTAAAAAACAATTCCTATTATCCAAGCTCCTCATCCCAACATTCTTAGTCATCCCTTTTCATAATCTAATAACTAATAGCTGTGCATATATAGTGACCCATCACCTAAAAAGGCCCTTTTTGCTTGCGTACTAGAAAAAAGGGAGCGTGAAGGCTTCAGTGGCAGCTAAAGCGTTAAAGTAAAGTAGCGCATGCAAGGAAAAAAGTAAACAAAAAAAAATTGCCCAAAATTTTGGTTATTTTCTTTAACGTTAGATGTCGTTGGTCCATGAAAATACGTCACAATCCTATTTAAAAACGGTTTAAAGGGATTAAGTTTGATGATTTAAAATATATCAAATCACTACAACATTGTGCGAGATAAAAAACGTCTTCAAATATAAATAATAAAAGGACTTTGTTATTATTTTCAAAGAGCTCTAGCATCAAAGCGCCCCTGTCGGACTAAAGAAGAACTAACTTTTTGGCTAATTCCTTTTGGGAAAAAGGAATAATTTTATGTTATGCATGCGCTACTTACTTTAACGCTTTAGTGGCAGCAGATTCACAATGTTGGGAGAGCAAGTTTTGAGTCTCGAGAGGGAAAGGTGTAGTTTTGGTTCGCGTCATTAAAAAGATCCGAAGTTCCATGGACTTTTTGTTACACGATTATATGCTTATTCATACCCACAGGGATACTGTGATTCCATTGAATCAAATAGACATACAATATAGAAACAGGCTTTCATTCAAAAAATTGGCTAATAGAGGGAAAGAGGGTTCTATTAAGATCTTTTTTGAACTCTGAAACTCTTGAAATGAAGGCATTCTTTTAAAGTACTCGATGTAAAAAAGTATATATACCTTTAGTTTTGCATATTTTTTTTTTCATTAAACGGTGATTTTGAATTATAATGCTAATATTAATAATTATTATTTAATGTAATTGTTTCTAGATCCTTGTTTCTATTGAATGTGTAATTAACTGTACACTATTTATATTTTTAGTAAAAAATCATGTTTTAATCATTAATCCGATTAATACATGAATTTATCAACATTACGCTTTTTATAAACACTTTTATAATAAAAGGACCATTCAAAATATTATTTACGACAGATGTAAATAAATCATTCACAGACTTTGTTTTTAATGAATGACTTTGCTTACCATCAGAGCGGATGGAAAAATGTAATTTTTCTATTGGTATTTTTAAGGTCCAAATTTGTAAAAAAGTACTTTATATGGTCGAGTGTGTTATTGGATTTGTATGTTGTCACCATATATATTATGTATTAAATTCGTGACATACAATAATTTATTATCATTATATATATATATATATATATATAAATATAATAATAATAATATCTGTTCGGTACATCAAAAGAAGATTATATCTTAACATGTCTCTTTCCTGACTTGAAATGCTGTAAGTCAATATCGAAGTATGAAGAAGCCTTCAATTTTCACATTAATATGTATGTATATATAGTTTAAACCACCATTTATCTTGTTCGAAACAAATTAGAACACAAGAAAAAGGATAACTTTATAAAAACTACAATCATACTATCTTATGTTTTAAAAGTAAAATAGCGCTCATGCATCATGCATTCTAGAAGATGAATCGAGTTTCGTAAAGCTTTACACTATTTAATATAAATATGATAAAGTCAACTTAAACTCAAAGAGGTTATGTTAAGAAAACCCTACAAAGAAAGGCTGTGTAAAACATAATGTATAATATACAATGCTTCTTAGCGCTTGGAAAACATAGATTTGATTGCCTAAATGACATTATGTGAGATTATTTTATAAGCGTATAAATGATCACCAGTGACGTTAAGAGTAGAAAATTTACGTTGGTTATAATAATTGCATACAAAATCAATTCCCTTACTAATTAAATCGTCATATATTTTGGTCTGTATAGGATCTGGACTCGGAGCGTGATCGGACAATGAGGGATAACCTGTTATAAGGTATAAAACACATTTTTATCTTCTTCGGCCAAAGGAAAGCATGTTCAAGAAGAAACTAAGGCCATTGGTGCAGGTCTTCAAAACTGACTCAAGGGAAATGTTTCTACGTAAAATACCTTAGAGTAAATAGGATATATCTTATGCAGCAAGAATCACAGCGCTGTCACTGATGATTTCAAATGGTCCTACATGGAACTATGTACATACATGACTTTGTAAGATATTTTCGTTAATCTATTCCACGTTTTGGCGAGGGTTCTCGCCACAATCATCTCCATGAACCAAAGGGATATAACTCCAAGGACTATTGTGTTTTTAGTCACTTTTAAAGTATGATCTCATGTCCTTCCGTTTAATTACAATTTAATATCTTGTTCGCCACACTATTTCTTACATTTTGTCCGTTCTAGAATTATTTTTATATATGAATTTAGTTGGACATTTAAGGGGTTTAAAGAAGAATATAATTCTAAGAAAATGAATTCTATTTATGTTTGCTTTAACACGATATATTTTGTATCTTTTTTGATTAATCATTATTTTATAAGTTGTATATATCAAAGAAAAGAATTTTGCTTTGTTGAACGCCAAAGCACGGATTGCCAGCTCTTTAACGAAGCGAGAGTATGTGAAGCCGACAGACCTAAGAGCAATTTTGCTAACAGCCGCAGCCTGATACACTGCATTTTCCCTGGAAATTCCGTCTCTTCGCTACGATTCGTGGACCTTTGCTTCAGAGGAGGTAAGAATCTTCCCATCCCTATCTCATTTAAAGATTTGTCGTCGGATCCTGAAATATTCAAAGTGATTTATTATTTAAAATATTCGAGAAGCGTTTTTTATAGTATGACTTGTGCCATGTATTTATGTTTGATTACTTTTTATTCTATGTTTTAATTGTTGTTATTGTTCTTCTCCAGTGTATTAATTTTAGACTACAATGTCTATTTATGTTGTTTTTTAATGCAATTACTTTGGAATTATTTTAAGAACTGAAATACACATTGAAAAAAAAAAGAATATAATAAAAACCTTGCTGCAAAGAAGATAAAAATATATTTTAGTCGTCGTAGCACATATTTAGTGGAGCCTCTATAAAAGTAGATGTTACTATAGCAGCAGTAGTATTATATATATATATATATATATACTTATTCTTCTAAGCACGAGTTGTAATCTCCTTATCTAAAATTTTCATCTTCTTAGCTCCTTAAGTATGTAAAGAGATGAAGAAGCTTCTCCTGATTCTTCTTCGTAAGAGAAATAAGATTCGAACATATACATAGTATATATACATATAATATGCTGCTCTTGTAATATCTACAATGGAATGGTACCTCCTACCTACCTTTTTTTAATATGTTGATGCGTTAGTCACGGTATTAAAGATTATGTGAGCACCTCTTATCAGGTTCGATGTCGAATATCATATATACCTATATATATATATATCTGGTTGCTCTTCAAAACCACCCATGCCAACAATAAAGTCCCTCATAACTTATCATATATTATAATGATAATTAAATCTATCATATTTGTATTTATAATTAAATATTGCAAAAAGAAAAAAAAACATTGCCTCTTTATGTATCTTCTCAAAGCCATTGACTGGGGGATAGGATGGTTTCAAAATCTTTTGACGGGAAAGGTTGTCCTTGTAAGTTAATTGTCGGGTCCTATGTACTCAAGTGCTTCATTTTATTTTCATTGTGTATCGAATAACGACATTTAGTCATATTTATACATTATCAAATTATTTGTATTTAATTCTATTTGAATTCATTTCGTATGAGAATATTCTTTTAATTTTGCTTCTTAGTTCAAAAAGGCTTCGTAGGCCTTATAGGCATTATAAGAAAACTAAAATGCTTCATAAACAGCTGAATATCACTCAATTAAAAGTCTGCATCATTAACTGAATAGATACCTACTTAATTCACTGCTTTAATAATACTCAACTAACTGCTAATATATATTTGAGATGATGTTTCTGTCGTGAGGATCTCGAAACTTCGTGACATCTCCTTTAGACTTGTAAGAAACTCTTAAAGATCTATAGAGAAACTATGGAAATCATCTAGAACCACATAAGGATTACAATATCCTAGAACGACTTCAAATCATTCTACGAGGAAGAAGAAATCCCGACAAAATAATAAATGTCATTATTACCAATACATAATTCTTATATAAACTAAAAAAACTATTAAAAACAATTTTATCCATTCAATAATAAACATTATAAAAATATTTTAAATTGCTAAAAATCATAAAAAATGATATAACTCTTATATGCGAATCGAAGACCTTAGAGCAATTATGATTGGGGCAGCGGCTCGTTATGCAGCCCTCACAATAAAAATTCCCAATTTATCTGTGACGTCATGGACATGGGTCGGAGATTTGATTAAGTGTATTCCTTCAAATTCTCTCGAATACCTCAAACTCATCAAATCGACAGTAAGACGACATCAACGT
This sequence comes from Caligus rogercresseyi, assembly GCA_013387185.1. Classification (NCBI taxonomy): domain Eukaryota; kingdom Metazoa; phylum Arthropoda; class Copepoda; order Siphonostomatoida; family Caligidae; genus Caligus; species Caligus rogercresseyi. Next base: position 19,263,089 of record CP045891.1, read on the forward strand.
TTTATATTGAATAACAAATAATTTTTAATAATATGTTTATTTATATATATTTATATTTAATTACACAAAATATCAATTAAGTCGAAAAAAAAGTCATTTTATATTATGGTTTTATCTTTAGACAGAAACTTTGAATTATAATGTTCATTTATGTTTTGTTTTTAACGTAAACGTCTTAAGATTGTGTTTTTTATCTCCTACTTTCTAGTGTATTGTTATTTTTTTACACTGTATGGATTTTAGCAAATAAATAAACATATTAACAAAAAAAATGATAATGGTTTTTTTTGTTGCTTAAAATTTAATTTGAGTAACGTCTATTATTTGTTTTCTGTACTTATAAAATAAAAAAATGAATATAGATTGAGCAATTTAAATCAAAATCTTGTGACCATTTGGCTTTCACACATTTATTTCTAGGTAAGAAATCTAGTAGCCAGACAGAGTAGTATAAATTATGAAAAAAATATACCTTGTGTTGCAAACCTTGAAAATTATTCTTGGAAACTGCTGGCTCGTGTCTTCTCCATATATTATCATACTTTTGTTCACCATTACATAAAAATGCATGGCCAAGGGGGTTCATCTCATCTCTCAGTCCAAAAAGGCCTTCTTTTTCCTGCTCATTCTTCCAGGAACGCCTCTTCTTTTTTTAAATGGAGGCTTCCCATGGAAAAACAATTAGATTACTGAAGTAATTGAGTAACCACTTGTTGGAGAGGGCTTACTCATAGCACTAATCATCTGTTTGTAGGCCCAGAGTGATGATAACATAGATGAAACTTGCACGAACGAATCATTTTTGACCTATTTAAAACAAAAACAAATATATTCTAAGGAAAAAGTTATTTAGGTTTATGATATAAAGTTATCAATTGTTTCAAGACATTAAATAAAAAAATAAAATGTAGGAAACTCAATGCAGATAATAAAAATATTTCATTTATGTATAAGATTGTCAAAAATCTTCCTTTCGCCTTTTTGTCTTGGGCATTTCGCGGCTATTTATAAAAGCGCTACAGAGCTTGTATCTGGCAATATCATTTTAAAAGTATAAACGTAACTTACTCAACAACGCTAATCATGATAAGTTTGAATATTACGTTCAACAGTTATAGACGTGTAAACATGAAGTTCACTTACGCCCAAATTTGTATTATTTTGAGTAAACGTTACATGAACGTTACGTTTTGAGGGAGGACACTTTGTCACTTCAAATCGCAGAGAATTGGTTCGAACGATTCAGGACCGATGAAAAAGACATAATGGGTAAACCAGCCGACGAATACCCATCAAATCATAGAAAACATCCAGTTAAACTGACATGTTGCATCTCGTGACATCACAAATAAGATGTGAGCTAGTTACATAACAATTCTAAACCATCAGCAAAAGACTGTATCCAAAAGACAGAATCAACATTTATGATATGCTGCTGAAATGGAACGAACTAGATCCATTTTTGTGCCTATATGGTTCGACAGAATTACATCCCACAGGATATAAATAAACATTATAGTATTAAAATTTGTCTAACGAACTTAGGATCCATTTTTGAAGCTGATGGTGAGTGGCGAAGAAAAATGGATCATATACGATAATATCATGCGAAAACGGTCATTGTCGAAGGTCAATAAATAGTTCAAAACAATTACCTGTTCCCATATGGCCAGCCGCTTAATTTTACCATCTACTGCAAACAATTGGGCCACTTGAAGTAGATAATTTACCAAAAATGACCATAAGAAGGCTGGATACAAAAAAGCTTGATTTTGACGTACAAAACCGTTCTGGACCGAATCAACGCCTGCATATGCTGCTGAAACGGAACGAACTCGACCCATATTTAAAGCGGATGGTGACTGGCGACAAAAATGGATTACATACGACAAAATTAAATGAAAACGGTCGTGGTCGAAGCCCGTTGAATTCGTTAAGTGGCGAAGCGGGATTCAAGACCCGGAAGGTTTTGCTGTGTGTTTGGTGGGATTGGAAGGGAATCATCCACTATGACCTACTTCCATATGGCCAGACACTTAATTCTACAATCTACTGCGAACAACTGGACCGCTTGAAGCAGGCATTCGAACAGAAGCGTCCACAATTGGCCAACAGGAAGTATGTAGTGTTCCACCAGACATCGCCAGACCACACACTTCGTTGATGACTCGTCAGAAGCTACGGGAGTTCGGATGGGAGGTTTTATCGCATCCAGCATATAGCCCGGACATATTGCAAAGTGATTACACCAAATATTCCTGTCCATTGCGAAAGCCCTTAATGGTGTAAAGTTGAACTCAAAAGTTGTTTGTGAAAAGTGCCTGTCCTAGCTCTAAATGAGTGACGCTATCAAATTGTCGTTTAGATGAAAATTGATTATCGAATAAACAATATTAAACATTATCACAGGATTGTTGCACTTTTAAAGCATTGAATATGGATTTAAAAAATATATATAACAACGGGAGACCTGTATCTCGATTGTGATTGGCTGAAAGAATGAAGAGTAAATAATAAATAACTAGAGGCATATATACACTCAGAGAGTGCAAACCTCGGCCGTCAACGGGGTCCTTATGAGCCTTCCGAGGCGGATTTTCATGACTGGGGCGGCGTAGAGGGACGGGGGAGGGTTCCCCTCGACGGAAATTCCGAGAGGAAGACGCTCCCGGCACCCGATTTCACAGCACAGCGACATCTATTGGCAGAGTAGGCTAACTTGAAATATTTATTAGTATTTAGCTCATTTCGCGTCTTTATTCTGCACTCAGAGATGGCAAAATTTAATCACTTGTTTCTTTTGGCATTTCCAACAACTCCACAAAGTTTCATCCGAATTCGTTCTTTACTTTTTGAGTTATCCTGCTGACAAAAAACCAACCAACAAAACAAACCAACAAACCCACGCCAGTGAAAAAAATACCTCCTTCGGCGGAGGTAACAACGGGAGACCTGTATCTCGATTGTGATTGGCTGAAAGAATGAAGAGTAAATAATAAATAAAAGTAGACATTATCTATTATTATAATTATCTATATATTATAAAATCATATATCGCATTATTATTGGCTATTGAGGTGCTAAGAACAATTCAGAGATACAAACATCATTCTGAATTACACAAATGGTTTATTTTTATGTACCTCTATTACCGCCATTAAAGAATACTTGGTTTACTCTAAAGAGACATGCTATTATAGATTTTATCTCCATCGCAACGGCAAAGCAACGGCTTTATAAATGTTTATTTTATTTATTCATATCTGACGATAAATGGAGCATGTATATATTACTAATGATTTATCCATTGAAAAAATAAGTATATTGGTGAGTTTGTAAAAATTATTTCCACAATCCCTATTGTACTCCCTTGTTAAGGATTAGTTTATATTGATTTAAAATAACCAACGCCATTCCTCCTCAGTGACGTCATGACGGATTAAGATTAAAAGGGGTTGCCGACACAACTACTTTATATTCATATTGTTTACATATATATGAGACACACACCTATATAGAACAACAACTACCCAAGAGCCATTCTCAATTTAAAGCGTAGCTTAGTTTAACAAAAAAGAAAATTCTTTTAATTTTTATATTAAAAAGAACTTTCATATTCATATATATGTGTGTATGTACATATTTAGTAAACAATAAAGTGGATGATGAGTAAAAAACTTAAATTAAAAAAATATGTTTGTTTTATCCTACTAAAATATATATATAACAAAAACAAAAATGTTTGATGTTTGAAGCATTAGATTTTTTTTAAATAAGAAGGAAAATTATTATGAGAGGAAAAGCGGCGGTACATTTGTATTTCTTTAATTATTAAATAGTATTTTAACCATACCTAGTTCTAAGTGGTTATAATGAAAGTATAAAAGGATTAAATAATTCACTATTGTTTCTTAAGGAAAACTTTAATAGAAAAATTGCAGTCTTGATTAAAAAGAAAAGTCAAACTAAAAGGTGAAACTTTTAATTAAGTCGTCATAAAAAGTATGTTTTAATAATCTATTTAAAAAGTGGTGATTTCGTAATTATTAATAGAAAAATATTGACTTTTTTTGTTAAAATGTTTATATTTTAGCTAAAATCCAATCAGTGTAAAACAATAAGAATACACTAGAAAGTAGGGGATAAAAAACACAATCTTAAGACAGTTACTTTAAAAACAAACATAAATGAACATTATAAGGCTTTTTCGCAGTTTAGAAAATATACATACATAAAAATTATATATATATAAACCAATGTATATAAAAATCAGCGTTAATTCTCAGTTATAATATATAAATAAACATTTTAACTCAAAATTTTAGCGTAAAAAACCAAAATATTAAAAAACGTTTCTAAAAAAATATTTTATAAAGCTTCTGTAGATTACATAAAAAGTGAGATTCTGGGATATTACTTTATATTACTTGTCGCTGAGGTCCATGAAGTAATACAATTAGAGGAAAATTTGAAAGTCTAAAGTTGCGTACCGAGCTGCGACAGATAACGAAATTCGCTTAATACAGATGGATAAAAAGTCAATCTCCGGGTAATTAAACTTTATCCCCGAAGAGGGCACATGTTATAGCTTTCGCTCATGCGGCAATATCCTGCTGTCCAAATACCAAAAAGTACACTTGCTTTGTAATATTTAGATGTCATGACTCTTACGTTAAGAGAAATAAACTTTAAAAAATACTAGTAACAAGGTATTCCACGAAGGTATGCAGTTTCAAAATATAAATAACTCTATAAACTTTGCAGAAGAAACAATAAAATCTAAGGAAATCGGTAAATATTTGGATGTGGGCGGTGAACTTCTTCTCAACCGATATGTTAGATACCGAATCTAGGATCCTCTTTCCCAAATCCTCCGGTAGAGCCAAAAGGGTCACAAAGAAATGGCTCTACCTACGATCAAAATGTTAATTTTGGGCTAACTTTGCGTGCCAGGGCATAGGCAAATAATTTTGCTAGCCGATCTGGAGAGAGAAAATCGGGCCTTCCCCTGATCAAAAAGCCATTATTGGCATGAACTGTGAAAATGTTCTCCATAATGATTATTTCTTCAACTGCGTCAAAGGGTTTCAGATTTTGAAAAAAAAAAATCTTTGACCTGATCAAATCGATGGTGGAATCTTTGTCGTATATTGGAGTTTTTCTCCAAATTATCCTTTTATGATAAGGCCTTTCTTAATAGCCGTAACTCTATAATAAATTTCTATTGGAGGTATTTAAGTAATGAAAGCAAACTAGCCAAATCAAAGCTCATTGGTATCATAATTGCAAAAGTGACTTTGGTAAATAAATCTACTTTGGTCACTGGTAAGGACACCTGTGAAGGACTCCTTTCTCTTAGTTTATTGGTTGATAAAAAGGAAGCATTAAATAATATTAAAATCAATTTGCACTATAAAGTACTTTGTCATTATACTCCAGGTTGTTATTGTGTGAATAACCATTCAAAGCTGATAATTATATTATTACCTCCGCCGAAGGAGGTATTGTTACTCCGCCGAGGGAGGTATTGTTTCAATGGTTGGTTTGTTAGTTTGTTGGTTTGTTTGTCAGCAGGATAACTCAAAAAGTACTGAACGGATTCGGATGAAACTTTGTGGAGTTGTTAAAAGTGCCAAAAGGAACAATTGATTAAATTTTGGCATCTCTGAGTGCAGAATGAAGATGCCAAATGAGCTAAATACTAATAAATATTCAAGTTAGCCTACTCTGCCAATAGATGTCGCTGTGCTGTGAAATCGGGTGGCGGGAGCGTCTTCCTCTCGAAATTTCCGTCCAGGGGAACCCTCCCCCGTCCCTCTACGCCGCCCCAGTCGTGAAAAATCCGCATCGGAAGGCTCATAAGGACCCCGGACGGCGGAGGTTTGCACTCTCTGAGTGTATATATGCATCTAGTTTTCACTGGCGTTGGTTTGTTGGTTGTTTTTGTTGGTTGGTTTGTTTGTCAGTAGGATAACTCAAAAAGTACGGAACAGATTCGGATGAAACTTTGTGGAGTTGTTGGAAATGCCAAAAGGAACAAGTGATTAAATTTTGGCATCTCTGAGTGCTGAATTAAGATGCAAAATGACTAAATACTAATAAATATTTCAAGTTAGCCTACTCTGCCAATAGATGTCGCTGTGCTGTAAAATCGGGTGCGGGAGCGTCTTTCTCTCGAAATTTCCGTCGAGGGGAACCCTCCCCCGTCCCTCTACGCCGCCCCAGTCGTGAAAAATCCGCCTCGGTAGGCTCATAAGGACCCCGTGACGGCGGAGGTTTGCACTCTCTGAGTGTATATATGCCTCTAGTTTTTCATGAACTTGAATCAAAGGAAGCAATGTCATACATAGAATGTCTTGTTTAATCTTGAGTTAATGAATCTGGTTTATTCTATATCAAAATAATTAATGATAAACATCACAATAAGGTAAAAAAAGAGTTTTATCACCATTGACCATGGATTGTTTCTTGCTTTTTATTCACTTTCAATACTATATAATATGTATTTAACCCTTAGAAGACGATGATCAAGTCGACGTGAACTTATTGAGTGACCACTTTATTCAGAAACTACATATTTTGATAAAATGTGCTGATACAGGAAATTAAAGTAATGAGATAATTAGCCAGCTCAGAATGTTTGGCTGAAAAAAAATATTTGAAGCATGAAATATGGTAGTAAGTATTTTGTAGTTTTTACATGGAGATAAATTAAAAGTATTTCTTAGTTGACAAATAGCTTCTTGACTCTAAGGATTAACCTTAAAAAAGGAAGAAACGCACTTAAAATGTCACATGAATAAATATATTTATTAATTCCTTTCACGATCCGATTGTTAAAACACCAAAAAAGCTCTCTTTTTACAATTTACTGAAAATCAACTTCCATATTTTTTATCTATCTATTATATAGTAATTACTTATATATATATAAAATTGATAGCAAAATATCTCATCATTTCTCTTATTACCCTTAGGGTAATATGCGTCAGGATAAAGTATCAACATTATTGGGTTGGAGTAATTTTCATGATTTCCATTCATCATTGTTGTTAAATAGGCATGCTCACTATATCCCCTCAGTTAGTAATCTCATTCATGATATAAAAATAACATGAAGAATCAAGAGTGAGCTGTTAATTGAACCCCGAGCACGATAAGATTGTTCTTATTATGTAAGATAAATAATCACAATTTCAATTTTTAAAATTATTTCACTTTTTTATTATAACATCATATAGTCTAAGAAGAAAAAGAAGTAGAGGTCATCATATAGTTTAATAAGAGAATCAAATTGTATAATTCCAACCAATAAACAATGGCTTGTTATACTTGATTGCACGGCATATATATCATATTATTCTTGGTATATATTGTTATAATATATTCTTATTTTTATTCTTTTATAATTGCCTTAGTATGACGTCATGGAATCTAATGCACTGTAAAAAAAAAATAGTTTCCTAATTTTGAGTTCACTTAAAAGCTATGCTTCTTTGACTGTCATATGTTATGCCACCTTTTATTTATATTAATTCATAATAGTTTAAGAATGACGTTCATTTTTTGATACTTTACAAACAAAATTAAATTCTATTGGATTCCCCAAAAATATGTCACATATGTTGATAAGTCAAAAACTTTTTATTTATTCTATAATTTTTCAATAGTTTTGAGTATGATGTCATATAGTCTATTACATAATATACATATAAAAGCTTAGATTTATTCCAATAAATCAATGTGGATTGTCTATAGATGTGGGCTTCCACCTCGACTTTGTCATAAATCATAAACTAGTGAAGATGAATGTGAAAAGAATACTGAAGTATTGTTTTATGATTTTTATTAAATTTTGTTGACTGCTAGAGTTATATTTTGCGTATTGGTACATTATTTATTTACAGGTCATTTGTCTTTGTTCTCGTGTTTAGCCAGGAAACGGAAATACAGATTCATATATTAGGTAAAGTTTGGTTGAAATCTAGTAACAAGACAGTCTACAGACTATAACAATAAGAAATAATTTAAAAAATGCCAATAAAAAGATATGGAATAAATAAAAAATAATTTGTTGATACAAATAATATAACAATCAAAAGCTCAGATGTGTACCCACTGACCTATATAATGACTGTATATTCAAATAATTTACTCGACTTATAGAGTTCTTTAATTACATACAAAGGCCAAAAAATGGCTGCCCCTTTAGTATGACAATTTAGTTTAAAAAAAGAAAATCCTTAAAAAACTCCAGTGACGTCACCTTATATTATGTTTCTTAAAAATATTCCTTCAAAATGGGTTAGTAACTCTGTTTGCTCAAGAGATAATAATAATTTATTCCTGCTCTTTGTGATTAGCGACTGTAAAGATATACATTAAATTTTGCCTTAAAAGCCAAAGGTATCAGAATATAAAGTATGTTTATTATATGGTTTAATAGTTTTGAAACGTCCTTGGTATATCTTAACATTATTATTTTGACATAATCAAAATACACGAAATATTATTATTCTGATGGGGTTTAATGACGTCACAGCAAAGGGTATTGATCATATGAGCATACCTTGTATTTCAATATACCTTGATAAAAGTTCCCATCTGGTACTTTTTCATCCTTTCTTTTATCGGGTCGATCGTTTATCCATCTACCTATTGTATAGATTGGTGGATTATCCCTAACAAAAAAATATAAGCTTACGACGAATTTTAAAGAAAATATTTTTTTTTCTTAAGACGTTTACAATGGCATAATAATAATAAATATTAATTACTTCAGTACTTTTTTCCACCTTCTCAATTTTCAAATATATATTTGACTAAGAAAGGTCTTCAAAATGTCTTCAAAATGAATGACGAGACTCAAGCGATTTGAGAGTGTACAAACTATACGTAGAGCTTACTCATTAAGAAGCTATAAAATGAAATTGGATAGTAGGGAGTACAAAATGCCCCTCCTACAAAGTGAGTATACAAAACTTCTTCCCTCCTTGTCAGCATGAATAATAAATAATGAATCCTCCTACTGATTGAGACTCAGTATTATTGACTTTGCCTTCTTCAATGCTCCCTCAGTCCAAAGAAGGAAAATACACCCAGGCGGAATCTCTGAGCACAATATTTATGTGACGTAAATGCTTAGTTTCTCACATAAAGGACGCTCACATAAAAAGTCCAAGTACCTAGGATGTACTTTTGATTTTCCCTCTGACTACATGCAAATCTCCAGGTTCTGTGAACATTACTATGAATAGCCGAAAAAGTTTGTGGCAAAACACACATCAATGGAAGTGTACACTCAAAAAGGGGGTTAGATGTAACTATATATGTATATGATATATCAATTATTACTCCACCGAAGGAGGTATTGTTTTTCACTGGCGTGGTTGTTGGTTGGTTGGTTGGTTGTTTGTCAGCAGG
>CP045891.1:19272611-19391717 GCA_013387185.1 Caligus rogercresseyi
ATCATATATATATATATACCGGGTCATGAATAAGTCTTGAGACCTTCCTTAAATGTGACAATAATGAGAACGTCATGGGTCAGGGTACAGTCGTACACGTTTGAATTTTATTTTATATATAATGTATACATTGACACATATCATTTGTGAATTTCGCCACCTTTGGCCTCAATGACGGCCTCCACGCGGCGACGGAAGGCCTGGCACACGGTGATGATGTAGGACCTCTTCATCGCCTTCCACTTCTTCTCGACCGAGGTCTTCAGGTCCTCAACATTGCTGTGGCGAACGCGGCAAGCTTGGCTCTCAACATGCCACCAGAAGCTGAAGTCGAGCGGGTTCAGGTCGGGGCTCTGTGGTGGCCACATTGTCTTCGGCCAGAATTTCATGTTGGTCTCCATCCAGTCCTGCACGGCCTTGCACGTGTGGGCAGGAGCCCCATCTTGCTGGAACACGTATGATGACTTCCCCGACTTCTTGGTTATCTTGGAGACCTATGGGAGTACCTTGGTCTTCAAAAGCTCCAAGTAGTCGGCGCCCGTGAGCCTGTACCCGGTCGGGAACCAAATCGGCGGCATCTTGTCCCCTGTTGATGCCACGATCCCCAACATCATCACGGAGGCCGGATGTTTGGTCTTGGAGACGCTCCGGATGACATTGGAGACGTTTCCGAAGCAGATGACCCGGTCGTTCTGCTTGTTGTACACGGGATCCACCGTAAAGGTCTTCTCGTCAGAGAAGAAGACGACGCGATCACCGTTGTGCTTCAAGTCGGAGAGAATTCTCCGGCAACGATCCAAACGGAGGTCTCGATGACGTTGCGTCAACAGTGGCCGTTCGACCTTTCTCAGTGACCGCCCACCTGCTGCTTTGACAGCCTTGGACACGGTGGATGGGTCCACGGACTTCTTCTTGGCGAGCTCGGACATCTTCATGGTGGGCATGGCCTCAAAGGCCGTCTTGACTTGATTGGGTCGAATTTTTACCGGTCTGCCGGAGCGGGGTTTGTTCTTGAGGTCGTCGCCGTCAGCCAAACGCTTCCTGACTCTGCAGACTGTGGCCTTGCTGACGTTGAGCTCCTTGATGATGTTACTAGTGGTGTGACCGGCGCGGACGAGTGTGGCAATCTCGACTCTTTTCGTTTCCATCTCGGCGAAGAAGTGACTGTTTTTGTTGATCAACATATCAAATGAAAGAAGAGAATCTAAGCTTTTGATTGGTGGGAGCAATTAAGCATGTTTTTAAATCACTAAACCTCCAAAAACTATTTTCAAATTGGTCTCAAGACTTATTCATGACCCGGTATATATATATATATATTTATATATATATATATATATAATAGAATATACTAATATATATATTATATATATATTATGTTTACATGCCATATTGTTGAAACTTGTGTAAATAATTATGGACGCATTGATTAAAGATAGTGCTATCATAGATACACATGTCTATGTAAACATATATTTGCCAAGTCGATAAGTGCTAAACAATCACGTGATGTGGGTTGAGCACTTTCTAACAGTCTATAAATTATTGATTCCGAATCCGTATATCGAAATTTAAAAAGTAAACTGAACCCAAATCTCTGTCATCCTTGGAATAAATAGTTAAATCATCAGCATCAATAGATTCTAACGACTTCTAAACAAAGGTAGTTTTTTGCTGTCATGAATGTTATTACCTAATGAGGGAATTAAAACATTTTTATAAGAATAAGCTGCTAATGGCAAAAAAATCATATTAATTCCCATGTAAGGACCATAAGTCCTGTAGCTAGTGATCATTCCGAAGAATGCACGGGCCAAGACTCGAAAATTCTTGGACGAGCAGTGGAGATGGTGCCCCCTTTCAAAAGGGGAGTGGCAATTATAGGCGAGCTGCTTTGCTTGTGCAAAAAATTGTATAATTTTTATCATATCAAGCAGTTTTAAGTTTTGTTAATTGTAAAATATACACAAAACAAATATGGTTATAAACAATGATCTAACGGAGATGTCTGTTAGGTTTGACTCCTAGATCACCACAACACAAGAACTCCGTCCGTTATGACCGTTAATAACTTGTCCATAAACTAACCTTCATTTCGAATTAAATCAAATTTACTCAGAAGCAAAGAGACTCTCAGAAGGTAGTAGCAGGGATTTATTCTTCTCCTCATGTCCTCGTCCATCTCCAGGGACATGCATAAACCATAGAGATAAAAAATATTTAGAGAGCGTATTCCCCACAGTGGGTCCAAGCGGACATATCGAAATTTTAAAAATTTCTCAGATCACCTTCAAACATGTAAATATGAATAGTTCAGACTCTGAACTATCAAAAAAATGGTCTCATTTGTCCTCTAATCCAATTACTTCTTAAGATATGCCCATTTGAAGTTTGCGAATTTCAGATTCCGGAAACACTTCATTTTCTCGGAGAAAATTTGAGTAAATATTCAAAAAATGCTCATAATTTCCACCAAAACCCTCTAAATATGTCCCTTAGGCCCCTAATATAAGCCCAAATACCTATAATTTGATTCAGTATCATAAATAGGGCAGCTTTTTCACATAAATTCATGGTTTTTCCACAAAAATTACTGTGAAAATGGGCATTTTTCCATCAAAAAAACCCTAAAAATGACCCCCGCTGATAAATTTCAATGAAAAATTGCAGAAAAGCCCCAAGATGAAATTTTTCATGCTTCACATATGATAATCTTGACATTGAGGACTATCTTAATCCAAAAATTGAAAAAATTGACTCTTGGGAACCATTTTAATTTTCTCATATTCTAAAAAATGAGCTTACCTAAATTTTTCCGTTATGCTTGAAATCTAGAAACAACTTGTGTATTTTTTACTCAAATTTCATGATCCAGACCACTTTCCTATGTTTTTGGGGTGCTGAATCCAAATTTGGCATCATAAAACCATCAAACTACACTGTTCTATGATTATGTGAGAACCATGGAGCGATGTCGTGCAAGCATTGTAAAAAAAGCAGGGCACACTATTCGTATTTTGATGAATTAAAAGCTGTCATGTATGGCTGTAACAGCGAATATGAGTATTTGTTAAGCATCCTCACTGACGATAAATTGTGATTAACTGTAGCTTTATGTTGTTTTTCATAGATCCAGACCAACACAAAATTGGATTTCTCAATGAGACAGTAATTGAGATAGCTCTGTGTGTTCATCCACTTCCTAAACGCTTCTAACGAGCCCTCAATGGCCTCTATAGCATCATTATTTGTCAAGATATGCCGAAAAACGTGTTTTCGGGATATCCGCCCAATTCTCCTAAATTGAGGTTTTTTGGCCCCAGACCCCCAAATTCAGAAATTCTGAATTGAAATTGATTTCTATATTTCCACTTCTCCAGACGCTTCTAACGAGCTCTCAATGGCTCTATAGCATCATTATTTGTCAAGATATCCCAAAAACGTGTTTTCGGGATATCCGCCCAATTCTCCTAAATTTGAGGGTTTTTGGCCCCAGACCCCCAAAATTCAGAAATTCTGAATTAAAATTGATTTCTATATATTCCACTTCTCCAGACGCTTCTAACGAGCTCTCAATGGGCTCTATAGCATCATTATTTGTCAAGATATTCCCAAAAACGTGTTTTCGGATATCCGCCCAATTCTCCTAAATTGGAGGTTTTTGGCCCCAGACCCCCAAAATTCAGAAATTCTGAATTGAAATTGATTTTTATATATTCCACTTCTCCAGACGCTTCTAACAAGCTCTCAATGGGCTCTATAGTCATATTTGTCAAGATATTCCCAAAAACGTGTTTTCGGGATATCCGCCCAATTCTCCTAAATGGGGGGCCCAGACCCCCCCCCAAAAAAAAATTCTATGTTAAATTGGTTTCTGTATATTTTATGACCTCATACCTTCTAATGAGCCCTCAATGGCCAAAATTGGAACAAGGTTCAAAAATTACAGGCCAATGTCCGCTTGACCCCCGTTTTAAGCCCACTGGATTTCCCTTCATATATATTTGTGTGTCCAATATAAACAAAATAATTAGGTCTACGTCATCGTAGTTGATCATAGAGATAGCTCTATCTCTATTATCAGCTAACGATGACGTAGATCACATTACTTTGCTTATATTGGACACACATAATACAGCTGAACGATATTTCTCTGCTATTGAAGGGAAACAGCTCTCTATATCTTTATACCTCTATGGCATAAACAACAGAGTCGACATACCCGCTCTAGAAGATATTCCCATCTTGTACAGATGATGTGGGTATAGTCCAATAATGCATTTTGTTATTACGATATATACATGAGTAAAAACCAGGATACACCATGAAAGTCATCTAACTGTATGTACTTCTAGGTGCACATACCTAGGATAAATAATAATAATAACAAAAACAACTAGAGGAGTAATATAGAGTAGAATCTCAAAGCTGTGAGACTTATGCTTCCATTTAACTATGTGCCAGAATGATGCATGAGTCCAGATCAAATGTTTTGATTTTATTTTGATACAAACATGAGTGAGAAAGAATAAAAAAAATGAGGAATATAATAAAAAACACATAAAATACAAGTGAGAGATTCTAAATAATAATAATAATGATAATAACAGAACATTCCCGCGTCAAAGATCCGTGGTAGATGAGAAAATTAAAAGGTTTCATCATGGAATAATAATAATAAGAATAAAGAAAATGCTTGTTTGTTGTTGATCTGTTAGGCTGTCAAGTTTGATTATTGGGTATCTTCCTTCTCTTCTTACTAATAATTTCAAAGTGTTGACTTCGTGACGTGGCGTGAGCATTTGACTCTGGCCAAACACCTGCAATAGCAGCAGTATTATTATTAACATGGAATTTATAAACACATATATATATATATATATATGTTGTACTATATAAATGCGTAGGGACACATGAAAAGAAAATAGAAGGAAAGAAATAATGATTGACAGGTGGAAATGAAAAAAATAATCAAAATTTAAAAAGATTGACTTTTGCTCAAATCAAAAGCACTCAAAAACATTGTAATTAAAAGCTGTTTATCTATTCCTTGTATTTATTTTCATATTTTCTTGCAATCTACTTCTCTAAAGGTTATTTGAACTGTCAAGAAATAAATTAAAATATATCTTTTAAAAATTATAATAATTATGTCAATTACAATGTACATTGTTATATTTATGATTAGCTATAAAGGAAAATAAAATGGCAATTTTGCTTGACATATTTACTTCTTCTACATGAATGTTTAGGAGAGCCCGGGAAAGACAGTTTCAAAGTAAATACTTTTTTCTTTTATAACTGTTGAAACTCTGATAGGTTTGTGAATTGGCCAAATTTCTTAAATCACGGGGATATTAAAACCTATATTTTTCAATAACAAGTCTAACAATATGGACCTACATTGCATCAAAATTTTATTACTTAAAAAGAGCTGCAGATACATATTACAAAACTTAGTTTCTATAATCAAGGGGTGAAAAACTTTATAATACCAATTATTAAATGAGTCAGTTTGAATCCTTAGCTATAAAGCTGTTGCAAATGCATCTAAGATGTTTTGGTCTAAAGATATACTTAAAGAGTATCTTTTTTTACAAATGTCTGTTTACAAATAAGTTTAAGACGTTTGGTTTTTTTAAATTCCACAGTTCATAAAAATATATACAAGCACAAAAAAAAGAATGTATATAAAATGATGTTAAATGTGTAATAACATAATTAAACATTTTATTTTAAAATTCCAAGATCAAATATAAACAAACACTTAATAAAATTATAATAAAATAACTTGACAAATAAAACAGACATAAATAAACGATAAACCTTTCTATTTTAAATCCTTGAATTGACGAAAAAGTTTTTAAATAATAATAAGGCATGGAACACGAGGGAAGTAACGAATTACATCAGCTGCCCAACACCCCTTAAATCCGTATCAGAGGGGAGTTTGGTCTAAGCATAGATATATACATAAAGAGTATAAGTAAAAGTTTTTGCGATTGATGTAAACATTGATTTATCAGTGGAATGACATAACATAGTCTTTATCAAATTGTTATATATTTATATATAAATTAAGTCGTGCTTCATTATTTTAAAGTTTTGTACATCATAATAAAAATCACTATAGATAGCGAAAGGTCTCGGATCGTATCGTAAGATGGATTCATGAGGGAACGTGCCGTATATTGATAATATTGGCATCGTCTGAGCCGAAGTTTAAATATGAGATATGTAGGTCTATCAAAATTTGTATTTTATGAAAAGTTTTTCAGGATTAAAGGATTTTTTTTGGAATTAACATTGAATTATTCCATACTTTTTTAGAAGGATTTCATTCTATTTATTGGACGAAACAAATGAAAATTACTTACCTCACAGAAATAAGATATACCATTTTAAAACTCTTTTCGGATATAACACTATAACCAATTTATATCCATGGTATTATTTTTATGACTTCGTAAATGGTTCAGAAATAGAAGCACTCATTTTCAATTTTAACAAGTTTATAAATGAGGAACGTTATTTTTAACAGATATTGTCATTTCTTGTCTAAGATATATTTTAAAGAAAGAAAATTGTATTTTTTTTTCAAAAGACAATAATTAAATGTTTTCCAACATGGTAATAATGTCATATTCAAGAAAGGATAGTTTTGTATTCAGAAATGTATTGTTTTTCGATTATCTAATACTTTCATTTCTGAAACGTTCCAAATAATAAATAAAGAAAAGTTTTACTTCATAATGAAATATTTGATTCCCCACTTAATCTGTTCATCTACAATCATATCTTTTCCAAAGTCGGAGCTTTTACCAGACTTACACGCTCGATATCTTCGACCCCAGCGATACTCACTGATGATTATTTTTCACTATATATATATATTATAAACGACATAAAATACTATTGTAAATTAAAATACTTATTTTGTGATTTTTCATACATTATGTTAGGTTTTTTTGTATTCTCTTATACATATCATAAAATGAACTCTTGAATATAAAAATGACTCTCCCTATATTGAAGCATATAATATCAGACGAAAAGCTTATATATTTACATCAACTCTAATTTTAATTATTATCAATGATTTGTAGACCTACAAATATGTGCTTTAAATATATATATATATATATCTGCAGACATGAAAAGCACATGTATGTTCATTATACATACTACTATTGGTATTCAAGGGCATTCGTCCCAAAACCGTTTCTCTGGCTTATATCGGGGGCTCTATAGAAGAGATAATTATTATCTATGCCTTCCATCTTTAAAAAAATATAAATGATATAATATGGTTACCCGAATGATTGATTATATGAAATGCTCAAGTATACAATCAATGCCCTGAGTTGTTCTTTCACTGCTTCTGGATAATAATAATAATAATTCTCATTTATGAAGTGTTAAACCAGGTCAAGAAAGGAAAGAAAAAAGACAGCTAATATAACTTGGGTTCGCCTCCTCAAGAGAGTGTTTTTTCATTCTTTATTTCTTTGAAGGAGGCATCACAATTAAACTCACAAAAAAACATAGTAGAAGTAGTGGAAGAAAAGATTCAAAGGGGAGAGAACGACAGAGGGCTAACCGACGTCAGATTCAAATGGAGCTCTCGTAAAGAGCCATAATTATCTTTCATCTAATGGTGTTTCTTCCTTACCAATAAAAGCTTGATGACCACTCTTTCATATCTATATATTTCATATTTATATCTCTCTCTCATTGGAGATTGTCTATTTCGAAAGAACTTCTTTTAAATAAGAAAAAATATGACTTTCATGATTTTTTTCCCTATATCATTCGATAGAATTGCAGCATCCCACAGGATATAAATAAGCATTATAGCATTAAAATTAGTCACTCTAACCTAGAATACTCTTATAAATGAGATAGACCAAAAATGACCATCCCCTCTCGGGAGTATTCGAACCTGGTCCCCCAACATTGAGAGTTGAACACGCCTTACACCACACGGCTATTACACTCTTTCATGGTACTTTTATATACTTATTTCATATGATGGAATATAATTTGTACATACATATGACGTCATTTGGAGTCAAAAGATATCCTACTCAACATGTCGATTGCAAGAATACTCTGATGAGGCAATTAAATTAGTTTGTTTTTTAGTTTAATAGCATTAGCATGTTTTCTATCAGAGGTAAATTGCGACTAATTTCAACCTTACTAAAAGCTATCAGAGAGGTGTATATACTTGCTTTAAATTTGCAGATTTGGAGATATTGATCACATCCAAGTTGGGCAGTAAGGAAGTTTGTGTGGCATCATTCACGTAAGGCTTGCAAGCACACAAGTGCACAAATAAATATCTGACAAAGACAAATCCTTCCTTTTCATGTTTCTGGAAAAAGCTATTACTTATAAGAATTTCGTCAAGTGTCCTCTATCAAAATATAATTCGTACCTTAGAACAATTATTTGCAACATACTTAAAAAAACATTAGGCTTAATATTGCTATTCTTAATAGTAATTCTCAAAAAATTATTATAGTTTTAGAGTCAATAATTGCTTAGGAAATCATCACCTTTTTGTAACATTCTATGAGTTAAATGATAAATATTGTGATAAGTAATTTCTATAACGCATCATTTTTGAACACTTCTTAATGTCATTCACTTTATTAACTATTAACAGTTAATAACTTATTAGTTAGACATATTTTCTTTTTGAGACAGGAAAATAAAGTTTTTCTTAGTTTATATTTGTGGACTATTTATATTTACCTCCGCGAAGGAGGTATTCTTTTCACTGGCGTTGGTTTGTTAGTTGGTTTGTTTGTCGGCAGGATAACTAAAAAAGTACGGAACGGATTCGGATGAAACTTTGTGGAGTTGTTGGAAATGCCAAAAGAAACAATTGATTAAATTTTGGCATATCTGAGTGCTTCTTTAAGATGCAAAATGAGCTAAATACTAATAAATATTTCAAGTTAGCCTACTCTGCCAATAGATGTCGCTGTGCTGTGAAATCAGGTGCCGGGAGAGCGTCTTCCTCTCGGAATTTCCGTCAAGGGGAACTCTCCACCGGCCCTCTACGCCACCCCAGTCGTGAAAAATCCGCCTCGAAGGCTCATAAGGACCCCATGACGGCGGAGGTTTGCACTCTCTGAGTGTATATATGCCTCTAGTTAATAATGACTTTCGGACAATTAAAAGATTAATCCTAAGGATTTTTGTGTCAAAGTAATCTAATAATATATTTCTACATGCATAATTGTTGTCTTGAGTTATACATCAAGTTGATACATCTAGACTAAAGCACATTTTATTGCAAATTAACCTATATTGATTTTAACGGATCATATGTTTTTTGACTAAAATTTATTTCTTCTCTTAGTCCCTGATGTGTAAAAACAAGTTTTAATTTTATGCCTATGGTTATATATATATATTTTAAGGCCCATATACATTTTCCCACCTTCATAACAACAGCACAACTCTATTCTCAATAAGTCAAATAAAGAGTACATGAACCCAAGTCCCTCTAAGCAACTTATTTTTCCATAAATCAATCCTTCAATGTTTAGTACTATTATTATTATGAGTTCATCTTTTTTAAATTATATTTTCAACGAAAAAAAGATTTGTAAATTGAAATGCCAAATAAATTACATCCATATTTGATTAGTAACAAATGGGAGTCTTCCAAGGAAGTCAAAGAAAAAACCCCAATCAAAATACAATTACTTTTTCACACCATCCACATACAAAACCATCAACAATGAATGTTCCATTTTATAATATATATATATATATATATATATATATATATATATATATATATATTATATATATATATATATATATATATATATATATATATATATATATATATATATATATATATATAATACCTTTCAACGAGTTGGCAAAGCCCAAAGAATGTGATAATTATATAGTCACTATGTGGACAAAAATCAAGGCTTAGGGGATAATTAACTTTTTATTTTAGAGAAAAGAAATAAC
Source organism: Caligus rogercresseyi (assembly GCA_013387185.1). NCBI lineage: Eukaryota > Metazoa > Arthropoda > Copepoda > Siphonostomatoida > Caligidae > Caligus > Caligus rogercresseyi. The sequence continues at coordinate 19,282,614 of CP045891.1, forward strand.
AATTTGGGCACTACAAAAAACATGTATATATTATGAACTTGTGTGGACCCATTTTAAAGGAGAAGTCACATAGGATAATTAAGAGGTAGGCTCTAATAAAAATTGATTCCCGCTTTTTTATTTAGCCACAAGGAATACTCTCATGATGTTGGACACGTGGGGTAAAATTGACCTTTGCTTTTTTATAGAGCGATTGACTATGTAATTAAAGGCTATTATTTGAGTAATCTTTTGAGTACACACTCAGAAACAGAGAAGTCATTTATTATTATTATTGCTTGTGGGCCTTGAAACGTAATTTCGAAAGGGCTTCTTTTCTCTTCTTTGCTATGGATTAATTGTAGTTGAAAAAAAGAAAGAAAAATGGACGGGCTCATGCCCAGTTGCTCTGGCCAAGATCTTTTAAAAGGAGTAAATGGTTCAAAGAGATAATATATTAAATAATTGCTTTTGAAAGAGTGCTCAATAAATTATACTTGGTCAGGATATGAGGAAAATATAATGTTTACCGCATTTTTGTAAGAAGTAGAAAGGATAGAAATAAGTCTGTCCTTATTGGGTACAAGGTCCGATGACAAAATCTGCTTCTAATTGATGACAACTCTACTGTTTGATGTTATTTCTTTAGTTATTTTTTATCTCTTGTAGCTAAATTATTATTTTCAGCGCTTCAGAAAATTCATTATGTCCAATGAGAGAGATCTTTAGGTGCGCTGCTATTCAGATTATGCTGAGAAATCACATGAAATTAAACAATGCCAACATTCCTTCAAAATCCATTTATCTATGATAATTTCCTTTTACAAGATGCATCTTTGGCCGGGCCTCATATCATATTTTCATGAATTGTTCAATAAATCAAATATTCTATTGTAAAATAAACTAGAGGCATATATTCACTCAGATAGTGCAAACCTCCGCCGTCACGGGGTCCTTATGAGCCTTCCAAGGCGGATTTTTCACGACTGGGGCGGCGTAGAGGGACGGGGGAGGGTTTCCCTCGACAGAAATTCCGAGAGGAAGACGCTCCCGCACCCAATTTTACATCACAGCGACATCTATTGGCAGAGTAGGCTAACTTGAAATATTTATTAGTATTTAGCTCGTTTTGCATCTTAATGCTGCACTTAGAGATGCCAAAATTTAATCACTTGTACCTATTGGCATTTCCAACAACTCCACAAAGTTTCATCCGAATCCGTTCCGTCTTTTTGAGTTATCCTGCTGACAAACAAACCAACCAACCAACCAACAAACCACCGCCAGTGAAAACAATACCTCCTTCGGCGGAGGTAACTATAAAGAAAAATTATACATATGGAAACCAGTTATGTATATATAAAAGAAATATATATTTACTTCAAGTTAATTCTTTTTAAAGTAATAAGCAGCTACAATGTAAAATATGTCTTCCTTAGAGGTGAAGGATCCTTATATGTCCTCAACAAAGATCTTTATCTTGTATTCGTGCCAATTTAATGCACATAATTAATATTTTACGGATACAAAAATAAATTCGAAGCTTTTTATTCTACTAATATGAGACCCATCATATTACCTTTGTATCTTTTCGATATTTGTTAAGAAATTAACTTTCAATCCTTCAATATTATAACAATGCCAATCGAATATTAATATAGTTTATAAAAATACCAGATGCTCAAAAAAAAATTATGATATTCAACAATACATTTCTCATTAGATCATTCACATATATTAAGCCCCATTAGTATAAAAAGGGCGTTTATGTACTGTGCAGACAAGGAAAACAATCTGAAATAAGCCCTGCAGTTGAAGATCCTTGTAACTCTTAGAATAACAAACAAATATACCTTTTTTTCTCCACCAACAGCAGTAACCAAACAATAAGAGAATGTCTCGTTGACAAGTCGGGAAAAAGCAATACCTGGGCCAGATTGATAGAAGGAGACAAGAATTGGAATAAGGGCTACTGTTGCAGATATCTTAATTCAGACTCTCTTGGATACAATTACTATTGGTTTAAATATAGAATAGTTAACGGTACGTTAACACTGGGAAGCATTTACGGTAAAAACATGGATGAGAGGCTATGTTTTTTTTGCACGACGTCAAAACATTTTCTACTCGAGTGTAGCATAATTGGTAAAATTTTATACAGACTAAAATGATTTTTCTTTGACCGATACAATGTTTGCTTGAAGACGAAAGATTTCGTGTATATGTATGTAGACCCGCATCTGGAAGAAATAAACCTGATCACCTCTAGATTGCAGTTCATGCTTTATAAATTCAGAAGCTCCAAAACAGTACTTCCCTCTGACATCAAACCCATTCTAAATAATGTAATATTTAATATGTAGACTAAAATAATTGTTTAATTCTTTACAAGAAGGATGTTAATTGAAATATAATAATACCGTTATGTACAAAAAAATATATACCTTTTTAAAAATCAAACATAAAAATGTTGGTAGGAAAAATTTCGAATCTCTCACTATTTTTCAATTTCAGCTTCTTTATTGATCTTTTATTCTATTATCCATTAGGTGGTCATTTTGTGAATATATCATATGGCTAGGAAGACCTACCTATAGGCCTACAAGCATTCCATGTATAAGATTACTTACTGGATATAGAGTGTTTATAGTAATTTCTCTTTTTTAGATGCATTTCAATGTTTGTTGGGGGGGGAGTCTGTTAGTGCCAAGAACCGAATTGGTTGTGACGCCTCTGTCATTTTCAATGCATTGCATACGTCTAAATCGTATTCCAGGGTTGTAAAAGGAATGAAAAAATACTAATAATTATTTTATATGACGGCACAATTGATTATTTTATAACACCCTTATAATAAAACAAAACAATGACGACTTCTTTATATGTTTATAGAGGCAAGTCTATATCATCTATTGAGCGGGAGATTGCACTTAAAGAAATAATCTTCTCTGCTTAAGCCGCGGCTAGAAAAAAAATATATTTTCAGGTCAGAGTCCCTCATGGCATTTCAATAGCGAAACCTACAAAGCCTCTGTAATGATGTTAGCTTAAAATCATGTGATCCCGAGGAACTATTTTGAAAGAGACAAACAGTGCATAATAATATTTTTACTTGGGAAATTCACCATCTAATTTTTTGAATTATTTAAACATTAAGGTGTATCCAAGTTAGTTCAATTGTTTTATGTTAAATGATGATGTTTTTTAAAGGTCTGTATTATAACTGTACTATAAATATACAATAATAAATAAAATATAGGTAAAATTGTGTACATGGTACATAAATAAACATTATAGTTTAAAATTAGATTACCTATAAAAGACCAAATCTCTATCATAAAAACGTGTACTAACAACTTAAAAAAACACCAAGGAAATAATAAACTATAATGAACACAACATATAAATAAATACAAACGAGTACAACAAAACTTCAAAATAAATCGAGGATCGAGGCCGAGAGGCCTAAAACCCTTTTTTCTTATTTTCCTTTCGTTGTTGCCTCCTCGTCTGTTGTTGATGCCTTGAGGCGGTGGAAGATTTTTTATGGTTAAAATAATTTCATTATGTTACTGCAAAGAAGAATACAGTGTAAAAAATAAACTAAAAACATACAGAAAACATAAGAACTCAAATCAAATCTGGACAGTTACGTAAAATAAGAAATAAATCAAATCTGGACGGTTACTTATGACTTTTTCATTTATCAGTTTGATATTTTAATCACATTATTTTAAGAATAATAAATCTGACTTTAATTTCGAGATATATTGCAGGTAAATTATCAATTATACTATGAATATCAAATAATGTAAAAACGTACTCATAAAATGATCAAAAAAATGAAATATATATGTTTGTGGGGTCATATTATATATATATAAGGCTATTTAATATAAAATATATTTTTATTTCAAAACAATTTCTTAAACAGTTAAAAGTTTTTTAAAATCGTAATACAAGTTATAAAATTTATATAAAATATAAGATTCTATATAGTCCAGGCATTCAGAAGATCGAACCAATTATCTACATGTCATTGAAACATATATATATTGACTGAAATGAAAATTTACTTTGAACAACAAAAAAAAACCTGCTTAAACCGTCTTAATGATGATGGCCAGAGAAATAAAAGAAAGAAAACTGAGGCTCGGAACTGAATGGACTATACAATTCAAGACCTTTAAAACAAAAAGACTTTTTGAATAAAAAAATTAAAGAAAAAGAAAGAAAAGGAGGTCGTTGAAGACAAAACAATAATAAGAGCAGTCTTTTGTAAGACTTTTGGTCACCTTAGAATAAAGTCACTTTTGTTTCTTTGAGAGATATAAGAAACAATTGAATACTCTTTGGAAAGAGGGGGTTAATTTGAAGCTCTCTAATTGGAATCTCATTAAGGAAAAGTCGACACAAAATTCGTTGAGGAGGACACTTTTAGATTCTATAAACATTTAGCTCTATTAAAAAATTCGTATTGTTACTACAAAACAAAGAAACTAGACTAGATGTTTCTCAATATCTCAACTCAATTAAAGGCTTGCTAATTATGTTTATTTCTTCTTTGGACTCCTTTTTTGAAGCATAAATAAGACTTTAAAGTCAATTTATTCTCCTTCATCTTAGCATCCTTAACATTCAAAAGTAGTGATAGAGATTTTGTGAACTAAAATATGATTAATATACATAGTACATAGTATTATTTCAATGCTTAACTTAGTTGATATATATTTTTATTATTATCTATATTCAGATAATGGCTGCAAGCAAACAAATATGCTTTCATTTTATAAAAAACTTAAATTACGTATGATTTGGTTTTTAGCTATTAGATTTATGATTATGATATAAATATATACTTTCTTACATTATTCTATGAAAGCTTATTAACAGGACAAAATAAATATAGAAATGTAAAAACAATACCTTGTAACAATACAACATTTACTATTGTCTATATGCATTACATTCTGATATTTACGTTTTTATTTCATATTTAAATGAGTAGAATAGAGTAAAAATAATACTATGACGTATAAAACATGAACTTTAAATATCAAGACACTATAGATTAGTAATACATTATTTTTAGTTAGAAAACCAAAATAATAATGAAGTTATTTGAAAGAACTACGATATAAGGATATGGCTAGTTAAATAAAATATATATTAATTAATAGACTTTGCACAGCAACAATTTAAAGGTTTAGAACAACATTAAACAAAATTAATAATACCTTTTATTTGGAGTGTTCTTCATATTATTCGTTACGTGGGTTTAAGGTTTCTTCATTGATGTAAACACGTGGCAGCCACGTCATTTCATGCATGCCTTGACTTTGAAAGCTGCCACGCGGTGACACCTTGTCAAGAAAAAAAATACAGAGATATGTCACAATAACCGTTGGATCATGCATTTTCTAATGCGTCGTCGAATGTCTTATAGGAGTGTAATGAGATACCGATTCGTTTCACTTGTTCAACTTCTTACCCATGCATAATAATATGAATTAATAAATATGTTGAATTGGTGATAATAGGTTTTTATGGTCTATATTTCCAGTTTATATCACAGTAACATTAAACTGAATTGCGTAAAGTACAATAATCTTTTTTATATGTTGCAACAGTCTTAAGCAAAATGCCCTGGAATTTTTTAACGTCATGACGAGAATTAATACAATAATAGCATATTATTATTATGTTTGTTTTGCTCTTAAAATAAACCAACCTCACCGGAACTTAATCCGGTATCAGCGAATAGTGACGAATTTAATAACTATTGTATTTTAATATTAAAAGAATATGAAAACTGCAGAAAATTTGAAATGTTTTAAAATATATTATCCTCTAAGGACGGTCATCGTCTCCGACATCGCCCTGGAGCTGTCGTATCTTCATCTGGTAAGTGGGCAGTCTTTAATGAGGTGGTAAGGTGATTATTCGTCAATGCTACGAATCTGGCATGTCGGTCTTTCAACCTTATCCATCTTGAAGATGTGTCGATTTAGACTTATGTGTCCGTTCACCGTTCGATGAACAAAGATAATAATAATCTTAAAAGAATATAAGTTCTTTCCCACGGCACTAGATTCCTGAATTAATATGCAATTTATTAGTAACATATCCTTAAATAAAGTATTATTATCAAATGTTTGTAATGTACACTAATATATAATGATTATAAAAGAAGTTGTATAGAAAAATAAGACCTTTTTTAATACAATCATTTTTTAAAGATTAATTAAAATAAAGGAATAGCTTTTTACATTGTATTTATTAAATTATATACTTTCAACATATCCTGCAAAAGTTGCACTACTTGTGAGACTTTTTTCGGATGCAATAACTTAAAGAAATGTAATAATATAGCAAAATAAACAAAATATTTAAGTGTTGACAAGGAATAAAGTAACCATTCAATTAGTTAAATTTTATTTTTACTTTTCGCCAGACCTGCTGAACGTAATACACGAAAGGCTTATAAGTCCTTCGACTAATATATCTTGCAATAGCGAAATAAAATTCAAAATATTTTTATCTTTATTTACTTCCAATAAATGTATATTCTCAATGCCTTATTGGTCCTTCGACCAATATATCTTTCAATAGCAAAAATAATTTAAAATATTTTTATCTTTATTTACTTCCGATAAATGTATATTTTCAATGCCTTACGGATTTCCATTAACTTAAAACTACAATAATCTCAAAATAACTTCAAGTTTGTTCCAAAATCCACCTATATTCGGTATCTTATTTGACCACAAATCCGTTGATTCAACTACTTGTTGCTTGATATATGAGAAGGAATGCTCCGTCGTCGGAAGCCTTAAAGATATGCAAATTATATCATTCTTTTAACGTTCATCCCCTTTTTCACAAGACTCCACAGTAGAGAGAGAGATAGAAACCCCTGAGAGTTGCCCCCCTCATTTGTCAGGCCTCTCAAAAACCCATCAATGAAAAATTATTCACCATTCTTAGTCGTCTTCTTCGATAGGAGTTAAATTATTTCACGGAGAATAAATCAACGTCAAAAAGTGATTCCCCTCATTTTTGACAAGATTTTTTTCCTTCTTTTATTCTGTTCACTTTGATCCAAAGCCTCCTCGCTTTCCTTTGAAGAGGGATTGAACAAGAATCAAATTAGGATTTCCCTACTTAGGACCTCATCAAGGTAATGGAGATCTTCTTCGCGTATAACAATAATGATAATTTATCTAATGCAGTGATCCTCACACAGAATAAAAAGACATTTTTTCTCCTTCTCATAAATTATACTACTACTACTACTAAAAAGCTTCTTGACTGAGAAGGTATTTTAATCAAGGTCTATAGAGTGTCTATCGTCATCATCAATCATTTTATCCAAGACTCTCATAAATACATGTTTCATCCAACTAAAAATATCTCTCATTATGTTGAAATAGTAACAAATATAAAGGTAATATTTCCGTTTCACCCTCAAATGGTTTATTTACTCCAATTACGAAAAACGCTACCTACTTTGTAAGCTCATATAATAATATATATATATATATATATATATATACTTTGGCGTAAAGAGATTAAAAACTATAATCATGCTCTGACCGTGGCACTATAGGTAAGTATTTTTCTTTATTTAAAGACTGCCTCCTTAAACATTGATTGAGTGCCTTCTATCATGCAATGCTATTCAATATTTAAAGACAAGTTCACCACTAATACGGCTCATTATGAGCCCCGATAATTTGATTAAAGTAATTTAAATAGTTTTAAAGAGATTTTTATGTATAATATATTCCAAATTTGAAATGATGTCCATCGATCTAAAAAAAGCCTTGGTACTAAACTCAGAAGAAAAAATCTGGTTCTTTTTTTTCAATTTGTTGTGCATCCAGTTATTAGTTAGGCCAATTATAATGTCAAATTAAAATTTTAAAGGCTTTAAATATATATTGAAGATGATGGACCAAATATTTTATTTTATTCATGGACTTATGGGGCCCAAGAAATCTGAATCTTTTTTTCCCGGTCACTCTACTGCAAAGTTTTTATATAAAAAATTACGAAATAGTTTTAAATATCTATTTAATTTATGTTTTTAACATAACATAATTGTTTAATACATGACTTTTTAGTTTGTTTGCTATTTTACATCTTTTTACATATTTGGATGATAGAATGGTATCTGTTTGGATATAAATAAGCATTATAGCGTAAAAATTAATCCATTGCACCAACGATCATTAGGATATATATATATATATATATATACTTCTTTTAAATTATCCTTTTTGGGTTGTTCTTAAGTTATTTTTTTTTTATAAATAATAAGAACATGAGAAAAAACTAAATTTACCCCCTAAATTTATACTAACTATTATTAACTAATTTGTAAATAAAAGTTTATTAGGACGTTTTTTTTTATATTCTTTGGTCACTATGTGAACAAAGTCAGGAAATAAATAAAATATATTTTGGGATACGATGCAAAACATTTTCTCATGGGTTCACTATTAAAGTGTAATATAAATTAGTGTTTTACCTAAATTAAATTATATTTAGAACTTGAGCTCTTGTCCTTCTTTAGAGTACAGTTTATTCATTTGATATATGAATATTATGTTTTATTCCTGGCTTAGATGCTTCGAATGTGAAGACATGATAAGTAACAGCTTTTCAATTCAAACTTAATTTTGTACCATTTCTTTTAGCAAAAAAACCACATTTTTTTTCGTTCTCTTCTCTCCATAAAAATAATGATGTACACTGTGGTGGAAGGTCTCAGAAAATTGATTATAATGGCTGTTGATTTAATTCACCATTTGTTCTTCAATGGGTAAAGTCGTTTGGCTGTAAAATAAGAAGAAGTCATTTGAAAAAAGGACTCTTAACCTATAATTAGTATCCTTAATTTTCCGTGAATTTATTCGTTTTTATGCTAATTCAAGGATAACGACATCACATTACGCTGCTTCGTTTTTTATGACTTTTCCCCTAAGACAGAGACATTTTACTCACTAATGCTTGGACTGCTCCTACTTTTTTTCAATCAGTCTCTATTTAAATAGCTTCTATTATCCTATACTATTCCAGCTTCTTGTTGCCATAAAGTTAGGAACTGACGAAGATCAAGTTTTAAGCTTAAAAATGACAAATAAATACAAAGTATTTACTAATATAAATTAAGTATTTATTTATTCATTTGTACAAAATAATATATCTTTTTAAGAATTACCATGGATGCTTATTAACCCATTAATGCCGAAATTATCTGTAAAGAAATTTGCCCTAATTTTTAAATTATATAAATCAATATAGTGTTATAAAACATTTCGAAAAAAAAAGTCATATTTAATAAACATTTAAAAAATACGGCCCGGGCACTATGTGCCCACTCGGCATTTAAATAATGTATACAGCATAACATATTTTAGTATATATTCTATTTACTACAGCTCTTTTATTAAAAGTTTACATATATATATTTATTTGATAATAATTTTTATTTTGTGTGGTAAAGTTCCATCCATTCTGAATGCAAAGGAACATTACATTTTTGTGCAGATATGAGGAGTTTCTTCCATTGCATTCTCGAATGCACTCCTCTTGCTGTCAAATGATTACCTTCATTTAGTCGAATACTGTTTGTAGCGCTCACCATTAATACTTAGGTCTGGACGCTTTTTTGAAACCCCATAAGTTTTTAGGACCACATTGACTAATTTTCTCGAGAAGTCCAAGAGACTCAGACGAAGGATTGCCCCGTCTACTGAAGCGCCATGCATTGACAACCTGTGCGTTAGGCTTCAAGCAAACAAAGTCCACCACCACTTTTTTGACCTTATCCTTCCCTTATATGCAGCAACTTGCTGGTCAAAAAGGTCAACGCCTCCCATGTTCCGATTGTACGTACTAATAGAATTTGGCATGTCAACTTCAACATACTTCCTCTTTTTCGATCCCACCGTCTTGCTTTCTGTAGTGGTTGAGCTCTCATTTTATTTGAAGCCACACTAACTACCTGGTTATCCTTCCACTTGACAATCGCGACACAACCAGTAAATGCCTCGTCCATGGATCCTCGAGATTTCTTTTTCAATAGTTGTTTTGTCAACACTGGAGCGCCACCCAGCCGATCTTCACGAAGAGTTGTGGTGCAGGCAATTCCATTCCGTGATAATTTCTAAAAGCATGGGAATGGATCCGAAACAATTGTCACAGATGACGTGTTGCCCTTGGATTAATTGGTTTTGTTTACCATTTCCAAACGACATTTGGACATGACCAAACCCTGATCAGGAATGTTGGTGAGGGATCCACAAAAAGGTTCGACATGTAGCAAGGTACCGTCAGCAGCACAAGCTGCCCACAACTTGAAACTAAATCGGACAGGTTTTCCTCGGATGTATTGTTTTATCCCCATGCCGTCCATAATAGGGGACCATATTTCGTCAACGCTCATAAACTCTCCGTGGAATCTGTTATTTTTCATCACTTTATGCTAGGCACAGCTTCACTTGAATGCCGAAATGGGCACATTTGTTCCACTCTAAATGTTCATGCATTTATTTTTGAAAAAACATTGATAACATATATAAAGTAAATATTTTAAAAAAGAAGCTATATATTTTAAGAATCGTTTTCTTTAAAAATTATTAATATTCATTCATAAATTTAGCTGTTACATACCCATTAGAACAATACGATTTCGGCATATTTTCAACGTCCTCAAACACGTACTTTCAAACAGCAAACTACCAGTACAATTTATGAATAATATGGGCTATCTCATGAGGTAAAGCTGTTAAAAATAAAGTTAATCTGTTTGAACTTTGAAATATGCCTTAGTTGTGTTGTAATAACGCTTTTTAAGCTCTGGGACATATCTTTCCAATCGGCATCAATGGGTTAAGATAAAGAAATAAACATTGGGAACACAAGCTGCAAAATTAAAAGAAATAATTAAAATACTAACTAATCAAAAACCATATTATATTAACAAAATTTATATGTATCATTCGTGTCAAATAAACATGTTGCATACGCAGCTGAACTGATTAAGCTGATGGGAGCTCGATAGCCGTGCGTGTTAAGGCGTGATCAACTCTCATGCTGGGGGCGTAGGTTCGAATACTCCCGAAGGGAAGGGTCATTTTTGGTCTACCTCATTGATAAGATCCTAGGTTCGATAGACTAATTTTAAAGCTATAATCGTATTTATATCCTATCGAACCATATAGGCAAAAAAAACAACTGATTAAGTATTTTCCATCCTCAAGACTTAGCCTTGTAACGAAACTTCATATTCTTTTTTTTACCAATATAAGAAATTGATCCAAAATAAACAATTCTAAATTATCTTTTTTTTTATGATAAATTGTGCTTGTTTTAGTGTATTAATAATTTAATATCCTCCTCAATCTTTCTTTATTTTTTAGAATTTTATATTTTAAAGATTTTTTTGATTTTATCTATAATAACAAATAAGAATTCCGTTCGTTTGTATCACCTTGTATCACTAAACGACTCATTAGGTGTTGACAAATTGTCAGGAATTTTTTAGGGGCACAGGATGTGTGTTTGTGGTGGTGGGCCACTCCGGCAAAATTTGTTATGTTTATTTATTCGCTGAAACGTTTTTTTTGCGATTTTTTAAAGTGGTCAAGTTATTTTTGAAACCACAATTTTTGTGGATGACTTCTGATGTGTTTCTTTTGAAATGCCACGTTAGATTTAAAAAAAAATATGGAATTGGGTTTTGCTAGAAATATTTTTTAAAGGCGTGGATGTTCCAAATAAATGTATCGTAATAAAAAGTGTTTAAATTGTTTTTTTCGATCCTCTGTTTCTCCAAATCACTTAGTTAATATTAATAAACTTGTTTAAGAATAAGTTTGAGGTGCCAAGGAAATATTTGGTGCTCTCTCCACCAAAACCCCGGATTTAGTAGCGCCAACGTGGAAATGGGCTGGCGATTTAATTAAATATGTGCCAGCAAGATCGAAGCTCCACATAAAAGCTATCAATAGATTTAAGAAGAATCGTGCCTTCTTAATGAATCTATAAATGATTTTTCCTTTTATATAAGGTTATTCTCAGGCAGTAAATAAAAACTACAATGTTCATTTCTGTATTTTCGCAACTGCCCTGAATAGTTTTACTCTGTTTCTGTATATAATTTTATTGTATTTATATTTTTACACTGTTATAAAATTTCATAGTTAACCAAATAAAATGCTTTTAAAACGAAAAAAATATATATATATTATATATTAGGTCAAAGTGGGCATACCCAGACAAACCCGAGTAGCCCGTTAGCGTCTGGTATTTTTTTATATTTTTTTAAGATTTTTCTAGTACTTTCTTTAAAATATTGAAAGAATGTTTTATTTCTTGTATAGTTAAGGCTTTAAAAAGGAATTAAAACATAGTTTTATATTTATGTTACCGCATATGTCCTTTTCATTACCTCCGCCGAAGGAGGTATTGTTTTCACTGGCGTTGTTGGTTGGTTTTGTTTGTCAGCAGGATAACTCAAAAAAGTACTCAACGGATTCGAATGAAACTTCGTGGAGTTGTTGGAAGTTCCAAAAGAAATAAGTGATAAATTTTGGCTTCTCTGAGTGCAGAATTAAGATGCAAAACGAGCTAAATACTAATAAATATTTCAAGTTAGCCTACTCTGGCCAATAGATGTCGCTGTGCTGTAAAATCGGGTGCCGGGAGCGTCTTCCTCTCGGAATTTCCGTCGATGGGAACTCTCCTCCGTCCCTCTACGCCGCCCCAGTCGTGAAAAATCCGCCTCGGAAGGCTCATAAGGACCCCGTGACGGCGGAAGTTTACACTATCGGAGTGTATATATGCCTCTAGTTTTATATTTTATTAAGGTAGAAAACACTAAATATGAGGCATTAATTTGATAGACAAGAAGTTTTACATTTGCATTTGATAATACATTTAAAATTAAAATGAATAATCAACAGATTTAGATTATCATTACAATAAAAAAATATATAGTTCCAAATTTATTTTTCGTTTTGATGTTATAATATTTGTTTGCTTCATATAAAAAACAAGATAAGTATTGAAATCTCTGCGTTCACGACTGCAGTGACCTATTAGTTAATTGAAACGACGTTTGATAGAAAAAGATTGTTATTCCTAAGGCTCCTATATTCAACTTATTTGCATTTCCATCATTTTTGAGGGTGCTAAGAAAATGAAAGATATAACTTCAAATGAGCTAAAAGAAATCGTGGTGTCTCAGTAGTTCCAATTGCAGTACATTTTATTTATATTTTTCATTTTCTCATTTCATGCTTTACATAAATCATATTATGAGAACTTGACATCAAATTAAAAAAAATATAGAAATTCCTTCAAACTAAATAAACCAAAATAAGTTCCTTCTATTTTGATTATACTTCTATTAGTATGTACACTGAGGAAACCTGGGAGTTATTCGGCAATTAGATATCCACGGATATTATTGTTTCATATTATTGCCTCTATCAAAATTACATTCCTTCGATTTTTCTCTCCCTCATGTTGTATAATTAAATTGTTGTCTAGGTCTTGTAATAAAAATATATTTTTTTGTTTTCTTTCTATCCTATGCTTTAACGGACATCATATACGTATATATACAGATATATTATAAACTAAAGTATTTATTTGAAGGTGTTCCTTAATTATCAAATGCTTGATAATTGCATTTGAATGAAATGACTCTGTCCTTAAATACAGGAATACCATTAAAACCGTTGAACGATACAACGGATTTGTTCGAGCACCTTTTTCGTGTTTAAAGAAAACAAGTTATGAGAGTGATGTTTATATTAAATAAGTTTTTTTTTCTTGGCCCAGTGGGCATATATTTCGATAGATCAACTAACGATATACAAAAAGGTTGTGCACATATTTAGTGAAAAACGATCAATAAATAACAATCATTGAAACGAAAACATAAGAAAACATTATAAAAATTTGAAAACAAACATATCAATAAAAAATTATATCTCTAATAAAAATTTGAATATAAAGAGGCGATTGGGATGATACAAGAAAGGTCGTCGTTTTTAACTGTTCGCATGTTTATATTAAAGAAGTTCATTGATTCAATAAGACAACTCAGTGATGGATCTAAATAAATACTTTGAATAAAGTTTTTTTAAAGAGAAAAAGGGCTCATGCAGAATTGAGATATTGATGCTTTTCTTCACAGCCAAATTCAACAAAATAATCTCATACGTGGTAGTAAGACATTCAGATTCGAAGAGGAAGACGGAAAAACCCATGCCAAAATAAATTCGAAAAAATTTGAACTTAAAATACTTTGAGACGGTAACAAGTATATCTGGTTCAATGCCACTTGTTCAGAAGTATGGCAAGGAGTTGAAAAATATTGTGATCTTAAAGAAGACTTTTACTGTTTGTGGGTGAGCATTTTCCTTAGCTTTGTCATTATATCTACTGACAACAAACATTATGCCATTGACAATAAAAAATAATCTTAAGAAATTATGTAACAGATTTGTTGATTCTTATCTGTTGCTCCACGTATTTTGACGTCACAGTTATTATAAATAAATAAAAAATACATACATATATATACATATATATATATATATATATATATTTATTATTGCACTTGCTTTATACAAGAGCATAATAACCTTGAAATAGTTAGCCTTAATTCATACAACAAGACTTTAGATTAGCAAGTTCTTTTATGCTTATTTCAATATGATAAAGTTGGAAATATATTTTTCAAAGCGCAGAATTTTAAATATATATTTTTATTTGGGATTATATATTAAGTAAGTTCACACTGACGCATAACGAATTTGAAATTCTCAGTACTTTATTTTTAATCTGTAGTAATCGGATTGATTAAGCGTACAGATCCTGGCCTACTACCAATGCAACATTTTTAAAGCCACCATGATTGTTATAAAGAGTTTATTGAGAGGCCATTAATTCTCTATGCAAATAGGATTCACTAAGGGAAACATCTGTAACAAACTTTTAAACCTAATCACTTCCTTTCTCTCTCATCACCCATGTCATTGATGGCTGATTTGTACAAAATTTGTGAAAAACCCAGATAAATAAATGACACATATCTAAATAATATTTTTTTATAGCTATAAATATATATAAAACTGTCAGGTGCTTCCTTAAATAAATCCGTTGAAAAGCACCACATAGGTATTTGTTCCAGAAGAAAAGAAACAGATATAATTTATCTAAAGAAGGCTCCATTGTTCCTTAGAATGACACTGCATCCAATTCCTTGGTAAAAATATGCATTTCTTTCTCTCTCTCTAAAAATGGGTTAACTGATTTCTTTTAAAAAGTAGGTAATATTTATTATTATTATTAATAAACTCATTCTCTATAGGCTGGCATGAAAAATGATATCAGAGTCACTTCCATAGAAGAAAAAACAACACAACCATCCATTGGAATGCTCCTTCAAAAAGGAAGATGAATCGTTTCAAATTAGTTTTGCCCCTGCTTTATTAAGTATTTTTAATTTATACTTTCTTGTTGGCCATGTTGCCTACCTGTTGCTATATTATTATTATTCTTATTATTATAAAATATGATTGTATAATAAACTATTCAATAGGAAGGAAGTGAATATTTTATATGTATAAAAAAGGGTTAGTAATCACCATGATGATACTAGCAATAAAAATGTCCAAGGTATGCGTCATCCCATGGCCATGTTGTAGCCTATAGAACAATGGTGACAAGATTTTTTGAAATGGAATGTCTATGTGTACTATTAACCATACAAAAAGTCCTCAGGCCCTGATTCAAAATGGTGGTTGATTGTCATAAAAATATTTTAGACTTCACAGATATTAAAAGACTTTCAATATCATCTTCCTAACACACAATTTATTAAACTGTGAGTGCGTCTCTATGAAGACATTATTATTATTTAATAAAAGCCTAATAGTATTTCTTTAAGAAGTAAATAAGAGAAAATAGAATAATGGAAACAATTTCTTTGGCATGGGAGGTTCTTTGTATTTAATAGGTATCTATCCCGGTGTTGAAGGCTTAGTAGAATAATTAATTATAGACAGTGTTTTATATAAAAATAAACTCCTGTGGTGAAACTTGTTTTTTTCTTGTATATAAGGTTAAATATACAATATATTACTTTTGTGCATGGAGTAAATATCTTCATTCTTTAATTGTATTATATAATTGTGGGTCTTATAAAGCCCATTGAAAAATGTATTGGACAAAAAATACGTATGATACTTTAAAATAGCTAAAGTATTTGAGTACAATATATATAATATAACATTTCTATTGAAGTCTCACAGTTATTGAATGGAATAGCTAAAGTATTTGTGTACAATATATATATATATATATATATATATATATATATATATATATATATATATATATATATACAGGGGCGGCAACATAACTTCCTTTTTCAGAAGGCAATAAAACAAGATGTATAAATCAGAAAGGTTTTAATTTTGTTTCATGATTTTAGTACATATTTAAAGTTTTGTTTCACATAGTTTTGAAAATCATATCAGATAGGTGACGTCCCCCATTGTCCATACACTGTATATACCGATTTCGGGTGTTTGCCTTGACCCTCACCAGCGTATCAGCGGGTATATTGGCAATCTCTTCTCTGATGTTGGCCTTCATGTCTGGTAGGCTTTTCGGGCGGTTGTTATAAACACGGGATTTCAAATATCCCCACAAATAAAAATCCCAAGGGGACAAATCGGGGGAAAAACTCCTCCAACATGTTGACATACCGCTCTGAATTCACTGTCACTGTTACATTCGGTATATACAGTGTATGGACAATGGGGGACGTCACCTATCTGATATGATTTTCAAAACTATGTGAAACAAAACTTTAAATATGTACTAAAATCATGAAACAAAATTAAAAACTTCCTGATTTATACATCTTGTTTTATTGCCTTCTGAAAAAGGAAGTTATGTTGCCGCACCCTGTATATATATATATATATATATTATATATATCAGTTCTATTGAGGTCATCAGAGGTAATTGTATGCTGAAAAAAAAAATACTTATAAGTTTAATACTTAACTTTAGGGTCCGTTTAGGAGATACTTAGCATTTTTCGATTTTGTTCAAACTTTTACAAGAAGAAATACATTTGAAAAGTGTAACAACGAAACACGTATTGTTTTTTAAACATTAAATACTAAATCTGTACTTGCAAAAACACCGAAGAATATATGTAGAATAAACATATAATTTGCAAGAATAAATTGGATTAATTAAATAACCAGATTAATATCTTATGTTCCAAGGTATATGTTTACATAATCATATAACTATTTATTTGGTTTACAGATTAAACAGACTACACAGTACTCTGGCATTGGTCTTGGTCTAAAAATCAAAACGATAAATGAGGCAGAACGAATTGAATTACCATCATTGATCATATTCTCTCCTCTCCATCTAATGTTCTCATTTTTCAATAGCATGCCTCATTTTCTCTAAATCCAATTACTTTACTCAACCCCAAATAAAATAAAAATGTTTGCCGTCGTGCCAAAAAAATCTAAATAATAATAGAAATGACCCTAATTACTATGATTAAAATAGGATGTAGGAGGCCCAGAGTAAGGAATGTGAGGAGAATAGGAAGGCTATCCTGAATCATTTGAGGATTTTTTAATCTATTTCAATCAGATACGGGTAACCAAATAACAATAAGGTTGAACATAAAACAAACATGAGAATGTCTTCTGCTCTTAACACTCATTTTTTTCCTCTTCTACTCCGAGTAAAGTGAAGAAATATTATTACCATTAATTGTAAAAGTCCCTTCAGGTCAAATTGTAATAGTTCCACACATATATTTTCCTCCATTTTTTTCTTATGCCATTTTTATTTCAAGTGTAATAATATATATATTATTTTAGTCTGTAACTCTGCCTTTACCACGGAAGCTTCCTTGCATAGGATTCAAAATACTCTGTGTTGTTATTTCAGTCCCGCCTCCAAAAAAAAACCCTACTGATGAAATTATAACTATATTTTATTTATGTGTTTTTTCTGCTCATTGTTGCTGCAAAGCTAAAAAAATTGAAGCTTGGTGATGTCTGTGAGAAAGAACGTTTGTTTTTACTTAAAATGAAATTTCCTCACTTTTTGTGCCAATTAGATTGCGAAAGAGAGGAAAAAATCTTTTGGTAGACATTTATTACGCTAGGAACGACGGTGATTTTTTTAATATTTTAAACAATAATATTTTTTGAAACATGTTTTAAAATTAAATTAAGTTATTTAGTTTCCCTTTTGTTATATTTATTGAATTTAGAAAAACTTTATTTTATAATATGTCAAAATAAAAGAATGCATACATATAAGAAATTTTGTATGAAATATACATGAATACATATTATATTTTATAACTAAAGCTCCGGGGAGAATATTATCTCAAGAAAATATAAATAAAAACATTTAACAATCTAAATATAAATAACAAACTTTATAAAAAATCCTAAAACTTCTAAACATCCTAGTTAAAAAAAGATTAAAGATGCATTGTAATTCATAATTTCTCTGAAGCACAACGACTTTCAATCGGGACTTTGATATAAAGGGCTATATACCGAGCTGAATCAGCCCACATGATTCCATCAACTCTTATTTCTTTATTGGGAGGTTCTGAGTAAGCCTTTTAACTATTAAAGTCTAGCATTCAGAATTGCAACGTCCAAATTTCGGATTTTGAAGAGGTTCTATTGTTGTCCTTTTTAACTTTTGATTTATTATTTTAATTATGTAGTTTTTTATAATTTTTAAAATTAACTTACTCTGCTTTCTATGATTTATCCAGTCCAATATATTTAATAACATAACTCTATCGGGGTTTCTAGTTAATAACATTATCAATGAGCATTATATTTTTAAGAACTACTTGTTAAATCAAAAAAAGTTTTCCTCATTATTGTAAATTATATTTATAAGAATAATTGTTCTCATCAGTTAACATTTTGTATATTATTGTCTCATTTTTAATTGCATATAAAACAACTGTCATACCGACCTGGGCCAACAGTTTAATAGTTTTCCCTTACTTGTGAAACGGGTCAGAGAACAAACTTGAGTAGATGGAGACTTAAAGGGGCGTCTTAAAAAGGCACTTACTTTCAATCAGTTGGCTAATCATTTATAAGAAACAAGGCATTTTTAACCAATGATGAATTTAAAATAATATTTAATGCTGATTCGACGCTTTTTGATTTTAAATAATATAAAGACTCTTTGGCATTCATTTACGTTCATTTGATAAAAAAATAATTATTTTTATAGATATTTGTTGGTAAAGACACATATCGGGGTTATTCATCAAGACTCGAACCTCGTATTTCCCCATCAGTTATTTCATATATTAATAAACAGATAATTCTCAGAAAATGTGTACACTTTAAAATATATATATTTCATATTCATTCCAAAAACGTAGTATTCATGTACACCCTCGACTCTAAAAGAGTTTTAAATTCTTAAGAGTCTGCGAAAAGTAAATAAAAAGGGAGAAGGCAAATTAAAACGCCCCATAAAAAACTATTTCGCAGAGTATAATTTGCTACCAATTTAGACCAATAAGAAGCTTGGGTAATAGGTCATAATAATGACCTCCTCATCTTTAGGTCTCTTCAAATCTCCCGCCACTTACCACTTTAAAAAAAATGCGGGAAGAAGTTCGTTAATTTTTTTCCCTTTCCAACGTCCTACTTATGTTTGGTCGTGGATAGGCACGACTATGTGTATGTATGTAGTACCATACTTACAAGACACAATAAAAGGAATCTTGAATTGCTTTGTTTTAGGGAAAGGAATGTTCCGTACCATGGAATTATTGCCCATTTAATATTATAGCCGTTTTGAAACACTGGAAGGACTCATTTCGATGATAACTATAATAATAACGAATAGGATTATTATTATTCTAAATACCCCTGCTTTAGAATATGAGTAACCTAAGAAATACAAAACAAAAACCACTGCTTTCAACCTCCATTTCTTTTCCTTCTTGTCCCTAAGGAGATATTATTTAAATAACAGATATATGAAAAAGTAAATGTATTTGAGTTACAATGTAGTTATATGAAGCTATACATATGGTTCTCAATCCCCACTTTTTTGTCAAAAAGTTATATATACATATATATTATATATAATATATAATATATATATTAGTATATGAAGCAATATATATATTTCTTAATCCCAACTTTTTTGTCAAAGATATATATATATATATATATCAGGAAATGACCGGGTACCCGACTCGGCCCAGGTCCCGGCTGTTTTTTGAACGTCCCGGCCGGTGTCTAAAAATCACATTTATATGCAGGACATCAGAGAGGGTTGAATTGTGAAAAAATACTTAATAAATTTAATACATAGCTTTGGTCCGTTGAGGAGATACTTAGCTTATTTGATTTCGTTCTAATTTTCACTAGAAGAAATACATCTAAAAAGTTTAACAACGAAACACTTATTGTCTTTGGATTTTTATATGTTAATGCCAAAAGATATATAGACCTTTACGACTAAAGATTCGTCTTGCATGCGATATAAATTCATATGAAGTTAGCAGATAAAAAACAATAATATCGTAGTGTGTGCCTAATGGAAAGATATTATCAGAAAAAAAAATATATTTTTGTATAACTCAGATGAGGTATGATTGAAACTGCTTTAGCTGTGTGCTGCGATCCCAATTTTTCCCTGATTTGGTAACGACTCCATTACCAAATCCTTGTGAACAAACGTCCTGATGGTCTTAGGTCCATGCTGAACTCGTTGGCCATGGAATTGGGGCCTCGTCAATATCTACTCTGATGTCGTCCAGGAGATCTCGAGTTCATTTTTTTTCCTTTGAATCTTTTTCGAAGCTGCTCTGAAAATGATGTTTATCTTGATCCAAACCACCAACTGAGACCAGTAAAGATAATCTGAATTCAAGGGGGGGGAAAGGGGGATCGAAGTTAATGCAAATTTTAGTTTATATATATATATATATGTGTGTGTATAATGCTTATTTGATGTTAGTCGTTCTAACCATTGAATTTTAATACAGACAGATACAGTTGCTACATATTACAACACATATATTAAAGTATTTTTATCTCATTGTCAACCAAGACATTTAAGTGTTCTCCATGAAATGGTGAATCTTGTTGCGTAGGATAAACACATTCATCCATTCTAAATCCATTTCATTCCAAATCTATAAAAAAGGTTATTTATAAACGCATTCAAATTTCCATCATTCTTGGAATTTTGTTGATGTTTCATGAACAATAGTTAAAGTAGTCTTTAAAATTCCTTTTTAAACATATTGTCAATTAACTAACAAAAATTCGGAAGATTGTTTAAAAAGTTCTTTGCATTTTATAGTACGGACAACAAGAAGTACTCAAAAAACTTAGAATTATATTATTTCAAAAGCCACATCCGACCAGATTGTTCTTCATAAAAACTAACCTTTTACCGTGAGATTGGCTAACAATTTTCCTGTTCTATATGATCCGACTATCTCAAATTATTTTAGAGAGTCGATAAATATAAACAGAAAACACAGTTACATTTATATCAAGGTATATATCTGGAAAGCATCATGAAAAATTATTGACCATTCCTATAAACAACAACTTTTTCTCTTGTAATGCATAACTCATATAAACATTTTTTCCCCACAGATACGATATATAATCGTATTAATCTTCTGAAAGGATAAAGATTCACATACGTCACAATGAGACGTAAATATCTCCAAAACTCCAAAAAGTTATTCAGCATTCGTAATTTTTTTCTTCTCTCTATGAAATATGTATATATATATAATTATCATATTTGTAACATCCAGTCCACTGACTTTGAGGTCAAATTCCATTTCGTATTGATGGCAAAGATAATTAAGGGTTTGGTTTTTCTTCTTTTTCTTCCAGCAATGAGCATTGATATGTAATTATTCCAGAGAACAGAAGGCAATAAATAATGAAGATTCTATCATATATGCAGACACAGAGGCCAAATGGAATTCCTTTGTGTGGAGGAAAATCATACTTATTTTTAATATTATAGTTTTAGATAATATATAATGAATGAATATGAGTATGTGCAGTTATTTTGAAGACTCTTGAATAACTTATTATCAGTACTGCTTATGGTACTACTGGTTTTGAAAAAAAAGAGAAAATAAGACAATCCTATTTATTAACATACTTAAAATCGCTTTCACTATAATGAGCGGAGGAGAAAATATATATATCATATTTTGGTAATAATAAAGTAATATATAAATAATATGATGCTGTTAAATATTGAATGATAATTTATGACGGTCATTACTTATGATAATCATTGTCATTTATCATCATAAATTAGATTTTAAAATCAAAATGTTATTATGCAATACGCGGAAAATATTTTACGGCAGTTTCGAATTGGTTTAATAATGTGTATCCACAGATTTGGGGATCTCATTAGATAAATATTCAATGTAATGCATTTGTTTTTGGTTAAAAGGCCTATTGTATGCTAAACAAATAATATAATAGAAATACTGATAATAATATTAGCGGTATATTATAAGTTATCATGAGGATGTAATAGAATTGATTGGAAATATTAAGTGCACATTCTTTAATTGTATTCATTAGTTGTTATAAAAGTAATTTCCCCTAGAATGAACCTGTATGAAAAAATATTTGAGTAAAATGTAAAAAAATACTGTAAATGGCTCAACTGTTTTATCAATCGACAAGTACACGGTGTTGTGGTGTTCTCTTCCTTGTAAAAAAAATTAAAGTATTTTTATGCTGTAGTTTATATATATATATATATATACATATATATATATATATATATATATATATATATATATATGCATTCTTAAGAAAATTAAAACCATTTTGAAGCATAAGTATCATAATTTTACATTGTAGTGAATTGATATTCCTAACATTATCTGAACAATAAGCACTCAAACGAATGTGTTTAAAAGCAGTCTGTACTTAGGCTGTGTAGAGATTCAATATGGGGCATACAGTTTTACATTTACTTACTTTAAGAGATAAATGCTTTAGCTAGTAGTTTCATTTTTACGGAATTGGAATTGTATATGTTAAAAAAGTTCTCATAAATCAATAACATTAGCTATGAAATGAATATCTATTTGCCACCATTTTTACTGAGAGAAACCAAAATAGCCAACACATCCATTGTAGTTTCTATGGTATATTGATATACACGTAGAAAACAGTAAAAATATAACATATTTTTAGCTTCATTGTTTTGTGTTGCAATTTAAATAGTTATTATATATTCTTTTTGGTCTTTACAACTAAACAAAGACTCAGATATCGCTATAATTTAAACATATTTTTTTTGCTATATTATTATATATCTATATTTGAACCTTAATGAAATAAGTCACATATTCTTCATACCGTGACATCAAAGAATAAAAACCCTGTTTATATTAACATCTATACTATTTAGGAAAATAATTCCGTCCGTTCGTTTCCATTTATCTCCCGAAAAATTAATGAAATCTTGACGAAATTTTCACTAAAATGTTTTGAGAGCTCAGGGAATGTTTTAGTGGGTTGTAAACTCCGGGATAATTCGTCATCACTTGGCTGATTTTATTTGCCAAAACGTTTTTTCGATTTTTTTCAATTTGCCAGTTAGATTTCGACCAAATTTTCTGTGGATGATTTTGAGGTGGTTTGACGTGTTTTGGATTTTTGGTGTTTATCGAAAAATTCGTTTTTCATATTATTACTTAAAAATAAGTTATTTCTGTTCCGTTTCTTCGCCTCCAATTTTAGTTTGCAGAAAATAACAGCTTCTTTATAACGCAACCTCGCGCTAATCAAATTTTAATCAGGCCTAAAGATATGATGTCTCATCACTTTCAACTTTGCTTGATAAAAATATGAACTCTCGCCCTCTCTCTTAAGATTTTTCTTTTGCTGCCCCCCCATCAACGTAGACGTAAGCAATCCTCTGATATTCAGTGCTACCATACATATCCTCGGCACTCTATGTTCTGTATGAAATAGCTTAAAATAACTAGTTTTAATGATGTTTAAATATCCAGCTTTAAGTAATCGAAAATGGAAGAAATGGCAATGAAGAAGCAATGATGACTTTCTAAGGAACTAATTTTAATATAAAAAATCACATGCGAGGATATTATTAGAATTATTCGTAAGATTTTTTTTGTCTATTCCAAATACTATTTTCAAGTTGGAAAACCCTGGGCAGTGCCAGGTAACATCCATTAGTATTAAATAAATACTTTGTTTGATTCATAAACAAATTTGTTAAACTACCTTGTGATAAATGCCTAAATGTGACATTTAAAATTTAACCTATTACCGGGTGTAGAAAAAAATCGAGGACAGTTTGGTGAAAAAAGTAATCATGGCCTTGCTGAGGCTATTAGTTATCATACAATTTAAAAAAATATTGTTTTTTTTAGAAATATAATAAATTTATAATTTAATCGATATATCCCCCTACTGCTGCCACAACTCGCTCCAGTTGGGGTCTGAAACTGGCGCAGACATCACGGATGTACTCAGCAGGCATAGAGACTCAGGCCTTATTAACGGAACGTTTCAGGGTTGAAACATTTTTACTGCGCTTTTGGCAGGCCTTGGTCTCTATGCGCGCCTATATGGAGAAGTCCAAAGGGTTCAAATCTGGGCTCTGGGGAGGCCACATATCCTTTGCCCAAAAATTCAAATTTTTCGTCCATGAAGGCTTGAGTGGCTTTGGAGGTATGTGCAGGCGCCCATCCTGCTAGAAAACATATGGACGATCACCAGCAACCTTCTTGATCCAAGGAATTACTTTTTGACGCATCTCATGAATGTAATCCGCTGACGAAAGCCGGAATCCAGCAAGGAACCAAATTGGGGGAGGATATCACCCGTGGATGCAACTACACCAAGCATCATCAGAGAAGCTGGGTGTTTTGTAGTCGTATGGAACCTTCTTGAATCATCCTCTTGTGTATCCTCAAATACAACAAAACGATCATTTTGACGATTAACGAAGGGATCGACGGTAAAAGTCTTTTCGGCCTCCATTCGACTTCAGCGAATTCAAGAGCTTCTTGGGTCTCTGCAACTCCTTTCACGTTGTTTTTGTGTCAACAATGGCCTCTTTACAAGCCTAAGACTTTTTCCACTCATCTTTGTAACCTCTTTGGACATGCTGGTCTTGTGGATGCCCAAATCCTTGGCCATGGCGGACATTGACTTGGTTGGGTTGCGTTTGAGGAGGTTTTTGATGATGGTTGGGTTAATTTTTTTCGGCCGGACACTCCCAGGTTTCCGCTTAAGGTACCCCGATTCATTTTTTAACTTTGCGACCTTGTATACGAAGCTCCTGGCACATTTGAGATGGTTGGAAATGGCTGTCTTGGTCCAACCCGCGTCAAGAAGTGTAGATACTGACATACGCTTGGCTTCCATGTCGTATTTATAAGGGTCGTACAATAAATGTTTAAAAACTAAAAGACACGGTCTATATAAAGTGTTCTCTCCAAACCACTCAATTTTAAAAGAAAATAACTCAAAGGTACTGTCCTCGATTTTTTCTACACCCGGTATATGTAATAGTAGTATTTATAATATATGCTCCAACTGCTATTAAGCTTACAGGACTTTAGTATTTCCTAGCTCAGTTTGAGATATGTAGTCTTGCACAGGAAAATACTTTTGAAAACCCGTGGTAAAAATAATTTTTTAATAACATATATTTGATGATCGTGAATAAACACGTTTTATTTCAAAAAGGCGTATATGTTATTTAAAAAAAAACCCAATAAAAAAATATGTAGTTAAAACCAATTATTGTACCTTCGTTCTTGTCTTTATGATTCGATTAAATGGGATCAATGTTGATATAATAGGAGTATTATTTGACAATCGCACCAAAGATCTTATACTTTATTTTCATAATCCAGGAAGTGATCTTCTAGTGTTTAAATGCAAGAGGCAGAAAGTAGCCTTGTCCAGCCTTGTATGATACTAAATTTAATCAAGAACTAATCAGATACGATGTATGTTATATAAGAAAGGAAATAAATTTCTAAGATAAAATAAAACCAGATGTCCATTTACCAATAAGGGCAATTTAACGAATGCCTTAATACTAATCAAATAAGATCTGCGTTATATTGTATATATTTCTCCAATTCTTAATCCAAAGGGGAGCCTTGGTCAATTATTATTCCTTACACGTTTGATTCCTTCCCCCTTAGCTCATAAGGAAGCCTTCAAGAAAGTTCTCCAAAGGCTTAGAGAGAAGAATACGTTTTTTTCTTCTTCCTATAGCTTAATATAACTCAATTTAGAGTTGATATCATGGTATACCATCTAGACAAATGAAAAGGAAAATAAAACCCTTTGGAAAAATTGTTAAGAGTATTTAAAGATATATTTATCGATCAAATGCTTCAAACTGTAGTTTCTGTACATTTTATTATATATATATATATTGCTATTTATGTAAGGGTCCAAATAAATATATTAAAAAAATATTTTTGCCCCTCTTGTCAATTGAGTTGCATCTGTGATAATATGGAATATGAATTAAAGCATTAAGATCTGCTATTATTCTTATTTATATCCTCTGAGATGTTATTAAACCTATTGAAATAAATATCTAAAACACTTTTGTCATATTTTACTTTTTTTTTAACTGTATCAAAAGAATCAAATTTAATTTATGGACTTAAGCTTAATATCTTATTCTAAGATATTCTTCTACTTTCAGTTATAAAGTAAAATTAACAAGTAGAAAGTATATAAGATATACATTTATCCAAATGATGTTATTGATTATATTACCTCAATACAAAAATAGTCATATTTTCTATCATCTTTTTAAAACCTTTTTCTATTAATTAATATTATGGTTACATTTTATCTATAGTTATATATGAAATTGCATATATAAATAAGTTCAAAACACAAAATTGACTATCGAGTACTACAGTTAGTCGAATTCCATTGACTTTTTACGAAATAAAAGAATTACTAGAATGCTTATTTCGTTTGTTTTTATATGGGATTACTGATTCAAAAAAGTTTAAGAAGATTATGAGACCAAAATTAAAAGGAATATTTATACTAGCGAATGGTACCCGGCGCTGCCTGGGATTTTCCAACTTGACAATAGTCTGGATGAAAAAAAATCACACAAATAATTTTAGTGATGTGATCGAGTGTGATTTTTCATATTAAAATAAATTCTATAAAAAGTCGTCATAGGGTCTTCATTGACATTTTTTCCGTTTGTATCCTTAGGCTGGGTATTCAAACATCGTAAAAGAAGAAATCACACGAATAATTTCAGTGATGTCATCGCATGTAACATTTCATATTAAAATAAGTTCCTTCAACAGTTGTCATTGGGTCTTCATTGCCATTTTTTCCGTTTTGTATTCCTTATGCTGGGAATTTATACATCATTGAAAAAACACACGAATAATTTTAGTGATGTCATCGCATGTGACTTTTCATATTAAAATCAGTTCCTTAAAAAGTTGGCATTGGGTATTCATTGCCATTTTTTCCGTTTTTTATACCTTACGGCTGAATTTAATCATTGTAAAAAAAAAATCACACGAATAATTTCAGTGATGTCATCGCATGTGACTTTCATTTTAAAATCAGTTTCTTAAAAAGTTATCACTGGGTTTCATTGCCATTTTTTCCGTTTTGTATTCCTTAAGACTGTGTATTTCACATCGTAAAAGAAGAAATCTCACGAATAATTTCAGTGATGTCATCGCATGTGAATTTTCATATTAAAATAAGTTCCTTCAACAGGGGTCATTGGGTCTTCCTTGCCATTTTTTCCGTTTTGTATTCCTTAAGGCTGGATATTTAAACATCGATAAAAGAAGAAATCACACGAATAATTTCAGTGATGTCATCGCATGTGACTTTTCATATTCAAACCAGTTCCTTCAAAGGGGTCATAGCTCTTCCTTGCCATTTTTCCGTTTTGTATTCCTTAAGGCAGGGTATTTAAACATCGTAAAAAGAAGATGAATAATTTTAGTGATGTCATCACATGTGATTTTTCATATTCAAATCAGTTCCTTAAAAAGTTGTCCATGGGTCTTCATTCCCTTTTTTCCGTTTTTTTTGTTCCTTAAGGCTGGGAATTTAAACATCGTAAAAAGAAGTTTTTTTAAGTCGTTTAATAGAGTGCCTATGTTATTTTCGTATGAAAAGTAGTTCCTTAAAAAGTCGTCATTGCATCGTCATTGCCATTTTTTCCGGATTGTATTCCTTAAGGCTGGGTATTGACATCCCTCTCCATCTCTAGGCATTATTGAAATTTGATTAGCACGATGTTGCAATATAAAAAAGTGTTGTTATTTTCCACAAAACTTAAATTTGGGGGGACATACAGGGACAGAAAGAAAAATATTTTAAGTAATCATGTAGAAAACGAATTTTCCGGGAAACACTCAATAAAACAAAAACACGTCTTAGTACCTCAGTCTTATCCACAGAAAATTTGGGCAAAATCTAACTTGTAAATTTTAAAAAATCGGCAAAAAACGTTTTGGCGAATAAAATAAGCATGTCGATGACGAATTTTCCGGGAGTTGACAACCCCACTAAAACACTCCCTGAGCTCACAAAACTATTCACCGAAAATTTCGTCAAGATCTAATGACCCGTTCGGGAGATACAGGGAAACGAACGAACGAACGAACGCACAAACGAACGAACGGAATTCTTTTTTTATAAGTATAGATTTAGTATATAATCATCCTGATAAAGAATTTTATTTTTATTTTCATGTTCAATTAATGTCATCTATTGTTATTAATTATTTAAAAATCTGATTATAACACATATACATATGTTTTTCACAATATAATTAAGCATTGTTAATACAAAGTTAGCTATAGCTAACTTAACAAATAAAAAATCACTTACTCACTAAAATTCAAAATGTTACTTAAATTTATGTCAAGTATATTTTTTATTTGCAAAGCTCACAAATTTGAATATATTATTATACTTATACAATGTACATACTTGAAGATAAAAGCCTTCTTTTTTATTCCAAGGTACTTTTGAAAAAAAATGTATATTATTCATATTTCTATTTGCCTCTATTTTTGTGTTTGTATGTAGTTAAACCAAAATGGTAATTACGCTCATTCTTTCTCTGCAATTGTGTATATCGTTTACTCATTCTCACCAAGACAAAAAAAAACACCACAGTTTACATTTACATGAATGACCAATTAGGACCATTTCTACCCACTAAAAATATATATACTTCAACTACTATTTCTCTTTTGCTCCTGCTGCTGTATCTAAATGTAACCATTACCTCCCTCCAAAAAATCTTTTAAATCTACTCTGGAAATATGTATTTTATCTCTACAATTGGAAGGAGAGGCACAAACTCTGTTATTATCAGGGACGGAAATTTCCATCTATGGAATCTCTTAAGTGATATAGAGGATTTTATGTATTCAAGTGAGTGTCTAATGCATGTTTTTTTGTTTAGAATAAAAAGGGAGACCTGAAATCTAGAAACATTTCATGCTAAATGATTATATCTCTATAGTTGAACCGATACTATATTATTCATACCATGTGTGACATCGAAGAGAATTATTGCTTTTGAAAGATACATATTAACATTGAGTGTGTATTCATGAAGCCACATTTCGTACCAATATAATACCTTTTGATGAAGGCTCTATCAAGGGAGTTTAAAAGATGTATACTTCAAGGAAGGCTGATTGTCCAATTGTGGTGTTAGGACAAAATAGTCAATTTCAAATGTATTAAGAAAGTACATCCTAAAAACGGGATAAAAGGGCATGATAAAGAATGTAATATCATACAGACAAAATGGTCAGAATACATGGCGGGCATATAATAAATATATATGCATTTAAAATTGTTTGGATATATTACGGTGTATACTTGTATACCCAAATAATTGTCTTGCTATGTACTTTGACCAGGTTTTTCCTTGTGTCATTTTTTCCTTATCGACATAGAACGGGTTTTTCGAAACCGTTTCTTCCGGACATTGTATAAAAATAATTATAAAGTATCTTCCTTCTTTTATTCAAGTCTTTTTATAATCCTATTTCAAAAGTTGCCTGAATAAAAGTCTGAAGGGAAAAATACACAAACCTGTTAAAATCTTCATAGATTAGAAACTTAGAGTTTATACATGCATATTTTGAGATATTTGATTGTGGTTTTAATCATGTAAATAAAGCATTCATCGCAAAAATACAAGCAATGTCAATTTTTTTGGATAGTTTTCATTGAGGCGATGACTGTAAGATACTCAGCGTTGTATCTCCAAATATCATCTCTTCAAAAGAACTCTTGGACTCTGGCCGCAAAAGAAGTTATCTAATCACCGTCACAAGTAAACGCTAATATTACCAAAAAAGTTTTGAAAGTTTTGTTAACCCTTGAATTGTATAAAAATATTTTGGAAGAACCTAAAAACTGTATCTTTAATACTTGTATATGATTAATCTAAATATTGATGTATTTTTAATTGTTCCTGATTCTTTTTGTAGTTTTCGACAAAAGTATCAGCTATGTATTTATAAAAACAATTGATTTAATGACTTATCATATATTTTACAAATGTATTAGAAGATGTCTTTGTAGTTCAATATCGTGAAGCTTAAAAAGACCTCAACCATAATAACGAATATGATTAATTTTGGCGATAAATTCAGCTTTATGTGGCTTTAGTCTTTCATATTCCAGCAGCCTTGTATAAAAATTCTGCTTACCTTAATAACATTTCGAATACTAAGATATCAAAAATGCTCCAAACGTATATGATTCGAATCTAAGAATTTGTAAACTTAAAAAAATAAAAGATATTTTTATTACGCCAGCAATTTTGCTAAAAGAAAGCATGAAGTCAGGGTAGATGTTTATTTATTTAAGAATTCTTATGTAATGGCCTGTATAAAAACACTACTAATATCCTAATTACTTAGGTTCACTGTCTTGAACCACTACTTAATATTTTCTATTCATTGTTTAACGTAGGTTTTATTCTCATAAAATAAATTATATTTGCTTTTTAAAGTGTAGTATTCCTTATTTAGATATAACTGTTTCAACACATTTTTATTGCTCTTTTTAATATTTATTTAATTTGGAATGCATTATATAAAAAGGTTTTAAGACGATGATAATATTCAATGAAATGTATTCCCAAAAAGTCATGTTGTGCTTGTATCTATTTCTTCCGATATTCCAAACCATTTTGATTATTCAATATAATTTATCCCTGCATACAATCTGTAACCGAAGGAGTAAACAACTAACACCTTCGATTATCTTATCTAAACTGATGTGTATTTCATAAAAAGGAATTCTATTTATACGAAATAAACTACAAATAGGAGCATGGAACAAATGGGAGTGATGAACAAATAGGAGCAGAAATACATGAAGAATCTGCTACAAGTCTCTTATTAAAAATGATAATATTATATTAAGTATAAAATATAAGTCCTTACTGTCCTCGTATATTTTCGGTCTAATCCAAAGATAATAGATAATACAAGATGCGCAGAACACAATGTTTAGATTCCTCTGATTAGAAAAGAAAAACTGAAACGTCACACATGACGTCACATTATCGATTTGTTATGATTTATCCTCTCATTATCCTTCTGTCTGTTTGATAGAAAGGGCTACTACTTTTATGGACTAGAGAAAAATATAAATAATCAAACCTTTTCAGATGTTAATAAATTGGCTGTGTTTCGGCCTCAAAATTGAAATCAAATGCAAATAACATATATTAAACCAATTTTTTTTTTGCTGAAAATCATGTGAATGAAGTTACACAGAGTCATAAAAATCTTATTTTTTATTTGAAATTATATACGAGGTTCTGTGGCTTCATCGATATTAGTCCACCATATTATTATTTATTATTGTAATTTATTTAGATGGTGTAGGTATTAGATATACAGGCAATCGTCTAAGTGATGACGTCACATTTTTTTGATTTTTATTATTAGAAATATCCCTCTTTGTTAACATGAGTTCATGCCCCCCTTGGGTCTAACCTAGGATATAATAAAACTATTTCTAATGAAAAATAACGTCATTTTCTATAAAATACTACTACACTCTTTGTTTCTTCTCAAAGCTCCTAAGCAAATTTCACAAGAAGTCTTAAAATGCTGATTACCAAGACGATAAAAGACCTTGAGCATTGTAGAGAAATAAATAAAGAAAATCTTCTCTTTTGTAAGAAACTAGCCAGAGAAAGAAAGAAAAATTAATGAGCATAAGATTAAAGCTAAGAATGAAATATCTTGAAATGATAAATGTGATTTTTGGATAGGAAGAAAAAAATGTATTTGTTTAGTTTTCAACTAAAGTTTTTGTTCTTCTTTTTATTTCAAATGTAAATTATTTATTTTTTCCCTTCACTTGTTATAATTTATTATCTTATTTTGAGAAAAAGCCCTTCCATTTCCACGAGGGCCTTCGGTTTAGGTAAGAATGTTTTTTTAGTAAAATTGAATTCAGAAACTACCTTAAGGCACAAATAGTTTGAAATGATCAATCGTTAAAATATTCTGCATGTATAATTATAAAATGACAACTCCCAATAACTTTATTGCATTATAATGCAAATCATTTATGTTCGTATCTACATTGATTTTCTTATGGACTGTATGCATTTGAATAATGCAAAAATATATAATGTCTTTTTATTATAAACGTTTAATTTTTTTTGCCTATATGATTCGATAGAATCGCATCCGACAGGATATAAATAAACATTATAGCATTAAAATTAGTGACTCGAACCTAGGATCTTATGAAAGAGGTAGACCAAAAATGACCATCCCCTCTCGGGATTCGAACCTGCGTCCCCAACATTGAGAGTTGAACACGCCTAAAAATGCAAAAAACAGTATTTGTCATTTTATATTTTTAATTAGTGTATAAAATAAAATAACCTTTTTAGTCAATTGATTTGTGTACTTTTACATTTGCTCCTTGATATGCATGGGAAAAATAAAGGAAAAATCTGATTTATATTTATATTATTTTGAAATTAATAACCACAACTAATGACACTGAATTGCACTTTGTTTTCTATACTGTTAAAAACAGTATTTAATTAAATTATGTGAGAAGGAACAAAAATGTGTGTTTTTTTTCAATGGTCGTGTGTCTTAAGTTTGCTTTTTGTTAATATTTAATCATGTATTTTAATATAATGAAAAGAAATAATATTACTACGACTCATAAAACACATGAATGGTGCTGTTCTTTAACCAATTTAGTTTTTTGATGCATTTTTATATATTGTTTTATATTGTAACTAAAGCCTCAATTTACATAAAACATAAATAAATTGATAAAGCAGTATTTGGAACTGTCATGATAATGTGTATTTGTATGTAAATATCTATTTTTGTTTCCTTATACTAATATTTATAAATATGATGTTTATTTGTTATACTAAAATATATAGTGCGATGAAATAAAAACAAACACATGCAATAGGACATAAACAAATGAAAAAAAATCAGAGAGTTGGGTGAACCAAGCAGAGAAACACTTTAATTCAATAATACATTTAGATTTTTTCAGTTTCTTATTATTATTGGACTTCATGATAAATAAACTATCATTTCGTTTTATTTAAATTTGGGTATTTTTATGTAGATTAATTTTAAACTATAGTGTTTATTTATGTATTTTTGTTACACAATTCAAACTACATTTTATAATTGTATATTATGTTATACAATTTTCAAAAAAGGCCATAAAAAATGCAAAAACATAATTTTAAAAATATAAACAGTTGATTAGTCTTATCTAGACGAAGAAATAAGGTTTTCTCTATTCTCATTAGCTACCTTCCATATTCCTTTTGTCTATGATTCCCTTTAGCCGCGGCTTCCTCATCTTCGCCTATGGTTTCACACAGGTTTATTGAAGGTGCGATATCGTACGAGGGATCATCGGTATAAAAAATAAAGAAGAAGAAAAAAACGTTTTTTCACGTGTGTGATAGTATATATTAATACCCGCCAAGGGGCATATTATTCTTTTTTTCCCCTTCTTCTTAATATATATCTTGGACCTATCGTTTTATTACCTAGCCTCAATGACTGACCGGGGTCCTCTGCGGTTCACTTTTTATTTAATTCAATCAGACTTTATGGAAATATAATTATGGCCCTTCGCAAAGGGGATATAAATCTTTTCCATATTCGACGCAGCGTCGTCTAACTTACCCTCATATCTATGTAGAACCATTTTTTTGTATCTCATATGCATAATACCATTTTTGGAACGTATTTTCACTTCTTTTCCACTCTACTTTTTCCTCTTGAAGAGACACAACTCGTAATAATCATAGGTCAGTTGATGATGGACAGACGAAGAAGAAGAAGAACGTTAATTGCTCCAGACTTTATTGCCTCAAATGACCAACTTGGTTTTCAACTTTAATTCTTCTTTTTTATTCTTTTCCTTATTTTCTTCTCCCAAAAGTAGCTGAAGTATTTCTTTGGCCCTGAGGGATCATCTGAGGCAACAACAACAATGATAAACGAAATGGTAGCAGAATTATTGTATTATGTAGACTGTAAAAAGTAGTGGTCGTTTATTATTATAAATAGTTTTGGACTCAACTGTCGAAAGGTTCATGGAGAGAAGGGAGAAAAATATATTAGCACTGTATGGTCTTTATTCTAGAGCTGTGTTTTTCAACCTTCGTTCATTGCCATCACACGATTAGTTATACATATAACGAATGTGTTTCATGATATCTACTTTGATTACTGTTGTGCCCATAGAGATATAAAGATATAGAGAGCTGATTCCCTTCAATAGCAGAGAACAGCGTTTTATTGTTTCTGTGTGTCCACTATAAACAAAGTAATTAGTACTACGTCATCGTAAGCTGATCATAGAGATATATTCTATCTCTATGATCAGCTTACGATGACGTAGTACAAATTACTTTGGTTATATTGGACACATAGAATCAGCTGAAAGGAATAAGCTCTCTATATATTTTTATCTCTATAGTTGTGCCACGTCAGGTGTGACGCTTACTGTATTAAATATGAACAATTTTGGTAAACGAGACAACCCATGTATTTGAGGGAAGGGTTAAACTTCGTATTATTTGATCTTGAGGATGACACAGAGGAGTGCGTCTGAAGTTCCCTCGGTTTGGTTCGAAGCTTGTTAATTTTTATCCCGGGAATTAAAATGATCTATTTCCATTAGCTTGGCCAGTTGCTGATATTGATGGTTTTTTTTCGTAATGTAGATGAGTTGTAGACATATATTAGGATACACTCGACTCCCTTTGCATTTTTAGATGCCAGTGATCCAGGCCCGGCGGGATGGGCGGGCCTGAAGGGGGTCAGGCCCGCCCACCGAGTGACGTAGGCCCACCCACCCACTGAGTGACGAGGGCCCGATTTTACATGAATGTGCCAACTATGCCCCCCCCCAAAAAAAGTCAGGGCCTGCTGCTTGGCCTGCAGTGATCTCAGGGCCATTATAATAAGAGGCCCTGCCACTCTTATTTTCAGTGGAACCTAAGTCTCGCAATTCTTCAACAATAGCAAAACACCACTTTTTTCTCTGTCACACTCTCCTACAATCTTCCAAACAGTTTTTAAGGGCCTTATTGCGGAGAGTCCTATATATTTACTGCCTTTGCTGCTTGGTAGAATCCTTGGCTCTCACAACTGCTGAAGTTTTATTCGTCCTATGGAATTGCACACTTTGATGCCTTACGTCCTGCTTCTTTAGTTGACTAATGTTCAACAAAAATGTGTTCAGCTTTTCATTTAAAATATATAAAATCATGTTATTAAGTACAATACTTAAAAAGTGCTCATCAATTCCTACAATATTGCACGAGCCTTGCATCTCTAAACAATGCACTCCAGCAACAGGGCATTTAATAAACTTCAAATACTTCCCTTTTCTAAGGGCATTGATGGTTTTATAAGGCATAAAAAATATTGTTCATTGTCTCAACGGTCATGCGGTTACCCTAAATAAACCTCATTACCTTCCTTATGCTGGGCAGAAGAAGAAGAAATACATCAGTAGTTTCCAACCCTTCATCCGAAATATTAGCAATTAAATCATAACTACTCAACTAACATGGAAGTCAATATGTAGTAAGGGCGCAAAATAATACATATAATGACCAAAGCATATAATTGGCTTACTGTTTTTTGCTCTATTGTCTTACTTGCCTTCAAGAATGTTAATTACTCACGCTGAGCTCCCCATTTACATAGATACTCCGGTTGTAGAAGCAAACCGTATGAGGGGACAAATCAAGAAAAAATACCCTTTTTCTCTTCATTTATATAATTGTCCAAGGAAGTTCAGAAGAATAGTGGAGGAAGGCATAACATCTCTATTCAGGTCTTCTCCTATTTTCTCCTCACATATGATGGTTATTTGCCTATCTTATTCTTAAATACTAATACAAGTATTACTAATAAATATATATATAAAGTACACATGTAGAAGTAACACAACAATGTGGCATGCCAGTTTGAAAGCAGATTTATTATTAATTAAGTAGAAAGTATAAAATATAAAACTGAATAATTTTATATTAAATTAGAAAACTGTTAAACACCTAAAACACGTTCATTAACTTCATTAGCAGTAATGTTTAATTGCTTTGAAGCGACTTGCAACTATATATATATATATAATCTATTTATTATATCATAAATCATGTCTGGACCTAACGTGAAATGAACTCAATACTTCGATCCCTCTAATTAAAACTAATCTAAAGCATAAAATGTTTTTTTAAACCTTATCTATACTAAAAAAAATAATTCCGTTCGTTCATTCGTTTCCCTGTATCTCCCGAACGGTTCATTAAATCTTGACGAAATTTTCAGTGAATAGTTTTGAGAGTTCAGGGAGTGTTTTAGTGAGGTTGTCAACTCCCGAAAAATTCGTCATCGACATTCTTATTTTATTCGCCAAAAGTTTTTTGACGATTTTTTAAAATTGCCCAGTTAGATTTTCTGTGGATGAGTCTGAGGTAGTAAGACGTGATTTTGTTTTATTGAGTGTTTACCGGAAAATTCGTTTTCCATATGATTCCTTAAAAATAAGTTTTTTCCCCCAAATTTTAATTGTTTTTTTGGAAAATAACAACTTTTTTAAACGCAACATCGTGCTAATCGAATTTTAATAATGCCTAGAGACGGAGAGTGATGTCAATAACTCCCAACTTTTCTTGAAAAAGATATGAAGTCGCATTCTCTCTTAAGTTTTTTATTTTGCTGTTTTCCCCCATCAACACAGATCAAACAAATACTCTGATATTCAGCGCTACCTTACATATCTAAGGCACTCTATGTTCCCTATGAAATGACTTAAAATATAACTTCTTTTTACGATGTTTAAATACCCAGCCTTAAGGAATACAAAACAGAAAAAATGGCAATGAAAACCTAATGACAACTTTTTAAGGTACTGATTTAATATGAAGAATCTAATGCGATGAAATCACTAAAATTATTTGTATGATTTTTTTATATATTTCAGTTCTAAAAAATTCCAAAGTAATTACGGTGATTATATGAGTTTTTTCTATACCAAAGACTATTTTCAAGTTTGAAAATCCCGAGCTGCGCCGGGTAACATCCGCTAGTATATGTAATAAAATAAGTACAAATAGGTAAATATTTGAAGCTATCATTTACTTGTCATATTTAAACAAAAGTGGATTGCTTAAAAAATATCATATGTGAAGGATTCTCTAATTTATGTCAAGCTGACAGGTCACAAATAACATTTTATTATGTTATGCTTATGGTCAATGTGTGTAGCAATTATTTATAAATAAAAGTTTATTTTTTGAAAAAAATGTTGGGTCTCTACATCGTGGCAATAACTTTGCTATATAATGGAAAATGGGAAACGAAACTTAACGCCATTACTTTTATGTGATCATAATTATTCCCATACTAAGTGTTTGTTTAATGAGTGGTATAATGAGCGTACTTAATGATTAAGCTGTTATTAAGGGATCTGGGAAAGGTGAAAGCTTTTAAGACGAATTATTTTATGGTAATGAGGTGTTAAACCATCAGAAATGGGGAGAAAGATAAATGTATTTCGTTTATCTTATATGTCTTTTTATCCTATATATATTTTTTTCCAGTTAATTTTTTATTGGTATTCTGCAAAAGGTTTATCCTGTGTAAAAATATATAAACAAAAAGTTATCTACAGAAAAAGAGTTAAACTATTCAGGGCAGTTGGGAAGATACATACATGAATATTTTAGTTCTTATATTTACTGCCCTAAAAACTAACCTTAAAATACAAAAGGACGCATCATATATTACATTCGTTACAAAACTCGCTATGTCCTTTTAAAATCCTTTTAATAATTTTCGCGTTATGTTTCGATCTTCCTGGCACAAATTTAATTATGCCACTAGCCCATTTCCACGTTGGCGCTACTAAATCAGGGATTTCATTTTCCATATTATATAACGATATACTGCTAAAAAGCATACAATGATAAAAAACTAAACACCTGACATAACCTTAAAAACTTATCCCTTTAATCCATGAAATACTATTGTTGCATGATGTAATTTTCCTTGCATATTGTACTTTTTGTACTTTTGTTATTATATATATATATATATATCTAATAAAATGTTTTATTGAGTCTAACATGAATATCTATAAAATCACTTGGCTTCAACGACATCACATTAAATCATTAATATTGTTAAAAAATAGTGGTACCCTTATTTTTCATCTATTTTGTATGAAAACATATTTATTTAAAATTACAAATAAGTGGCTTAAAATTCACGTTTTAGCCTATTTATTTGAATTCAAACAAAATTTAGTAAAAGTATGGACATATTTCACCTTTTTACTTGTCATCCGTTTCAGATTTGAATAAAAGCAAAAGTAAAAACCATGAAAATAACCCGTTCCTTTTGAGCAAGATATCAAAGCATTTATACTTGTCCAGAATAAGGGAGAGGTTTGAACAAACCAGTGGGGGAGATTAGGACATTTATGCAGATTTTGAGTTAGTTTTTTAAGCCATCTACTAATTACTTCTTTTTACCTTTATAGGCCTCTCTGTGATTTCATGTTGCTTAAATTTATATATATATATATATATATATATATATATATATACAATGTAGCAGCATAATAGAACATACATTGAATCCAGACTGGATGTTAGATGGTGTAATTGAATACAAAATGTTCATCGACGATTTTACTAAACAGAATTCAATATAAAGTTTATATATTTCATAGTAA
This sequence comes from Caligus rogercresseyi, assembly GCA_013387185.1. NCBI lineage: Eukaryota > Metazoa > Arthropoda > Copepoda > Siphonostomatoida > Caligidae > Caligus > Caligus rogercresseyi. The sequence goes on from CP045891.1 coordinate 19,322,033, forward strand.
AGTATATTTTTACCCTTTTTAAATCATTCAATAAATAAAATAAATGATATATATCTTAAGACTATAAAAACAAAGTTTTATATCAATTATATGATTTCCATTGCACCAATTACCTTCCCACGTAAAAAAACATGTAAATGAAGAATCCAAGAATGCCAATACTGCTTCTTATCGGATCTATTTGTGGCACTTGAATCATATTGTGTAAATAGACCATTAATAATCCTCATTAAAGAACAATCCGACAATAGCACAGCTGCTTCTTCACCAGCATAAATGAAAAAAAATGAAGCAAATCAAGATAAACAAGCTACTTATTATATATTTTATAGATACACTGATAACAAAATCATAAATAAACATAAGTTGTTTCATAGGTTGGATGGTTATAAATATATAGTTTCTAAAATGAATAAAAATCCTTATCAGGGAACACGTGAAAATATTTCTAATATGCAAATATAATGTACAGCGTATATATTATAACTTTTGTAAACTAATCAAGTATAACGTCAAATTTATTCAGGTATTTCATAAATGTTTTGATAAGAAAGGAAAAAAAATATTGGTTCTACCTCTTTTTAAAATATTATTATTTATATCAAAAAATGATTAAGCCATAGAAATATTACTTCAAACATGAGTTGAATGTCAAAAAGTTGATTATATACTTTGATTGCATATACTTTTTGGCCCGGAACTATTTTTTTTACCTTCCATTTCTCTTGAGTTAAAACAATTGCATGAGTTTAGAAAGTTATTTATTCTTTTTTAAATCTTTATGAGAAACATAACATTAGAAAAAGAGCAAATAATAAATAAAGAATGCAAGAAATGTTTTATAGACTTTACTTTTTTATCACCAGGTAAATGCTGGGATAAGTCAAATAGACCCTCAATTATTTTTAAGGCAGTAGGCCCTCTCATCTGGACTTTTATTCTTCTTAATAAAGAAGAGTAAACAGGCCTTTACTTAATTTATATACCATAAGAATTAAGGCATCAAATGCTTGTTATGGGCCATAATACCATAATAATAATTATTATTATGTGAATGGACAACGAGGTCGTATTTACGTATAATTGCATTTATAAGCAGCCTCATCTTCACTGATAGGTAAACTATGTTCTGATTAATTGCTTATGTAGAAAGCAAATTACTTTAAACCAACTATGTCTCTGAATGGTTTGTAAACTTTATGTTTGTAAGATAAATATCTATGTTTAAACAGCCATTTTGTTAATATATATCTACCCTCTTATCATGACTGTTGACTGATATATTGTAGAAATCATCGAATATATGAAGATTTACTCCTGTGAATTGAAAATCGTATTTATTTGTTTTTTTAAATAAAGTAACTATATAAATATATATATATATATATATATATATATATATAGGTGATTAAGGAACGACATGCTTAATATGTATTTTTCAGAAGTACTTATTTTCTCTCCACAATGCAATATAAGAATGCTTTGAAGAAATTATCCCAATATTATCAATTTAGATCAAATAAGTAAAGTTATTTCTTGCGTTCAAATAAGGCAATATTTTTTTGGTTACGTCATACATGGAGCATCACTATTAGTGTTGTGTTGGTCCTTATCAAGGACCAAGGACTGCAGTCCGGTCCGGTCCCATTCGGTCCAGTGCAGTCCTTTTGCCGGTCCTTAGAAAAGGATTTTTTTTCTTTTTTACGTCACATTGTCAACATCTCTTAATGCTATGAAAAGGAAAAATCCTTTATATGAGGAAAGTAACATCTTCAATGAGCAAATGACAAATACAACATTTAAAAAAATACTAATATTGGTTATTATTACAACAATAAGTATTCAATATTGATGACAATACTTAAAAGTTAGCCTATATTGGTGTAAATGGAAGTTGTGTGAATTTTAGAATGTATTAAATAAATAATCTTTCAACTTTTTATGAAAAATTAAAGGACTGACAAAAGAAAATCTCAAGGATCGATCCCAAGGACCGATAGGACCGGTCCTAAGACTGGACTGGACCGAATAAATTTGGACCGACACAACACGAGAACTACCACTTTGCGTTTCTTAATAACCTCAGAGTTGTTCACAAATACGCATTTTGGAAACCGTTGAATATCTAAAATAAGCAAGCAAGCATTCATCACGAAAACTTTATGATTCTTGAAGCTGGGATACTCAATCACTATATATACTTCTATCTTTTTTTATCTTTAAGCCAGTGTTATTCATCGTTGATGTTGGTGCATGTTTGATTTTCGAGAGGGAAAGAATGACGAATTGATTTTAACCCTATAATACATTCCATCGAAACTAATAGGCAAAACTAGAGTTTAAGGGAGATCAGTGTGTAAAGCCGTGTTCAACTCTCAATGTTGAGGGTTCGGATACCGACAGAGGAAAATCAGTTTTGGTCCTTCAGTATGATAAGATCCAAGGTTCGAATGACTAAATTCCAGTCGGATATTGATATTCTTTAGAACCAAACAGGCAAAAGAGTGCGCTTTTTTGTGAAAGTGTGCTGGATTCATAGTCTTCAGGGCGTAAGTTCGACATTGGATTCTTTATTCAAGATCAGGAGATGTTTATGCATAAATTCGTAATTTATAATGCGTTTGGATAGTATAACGGACCTTCTCCTCACCCAAGTAGCAACAACGTATACAAAAGGGTTTTATTCTTTTGGGTAGTGGGCAACCACCCTTATAAAGATATCAAACACTCGTTGCCAAGTTTTTATTACTTTTATTATGGCTGGCCTGGACTACTACTTAGGCTGTTTATTGAATATCAAAAATCTCAGACGCTTGTCTGAGGAAGTAGGCATTATCAAGCAATTACCTCCGTTCCACATTATGTATAAAATTTGACTATTATTCCTTGCAATTAGAGTCTTGAGGAAAGGAGTATTGAGGCCGAGTTAAGCTTGAAATAATTGGGTTACCCACCACACTGAAGAACTCCATTCTTTCATTTTCCCTTCTTTTAAAACGTCTTATTAAATTATCCAGGTCCGTTGATTTATGGAAATCCTTGGCGCATAAGGATCCTCATGGAATTGGGTTTAATTTTTAACTGCCCACTAAGTGCCTCAGTGCTCTGGTATAATGATGATGATAATAATAATGATAATAATAGTAACAACAATAAAAATAATGATGATGGTGAGAGCCTTTGAACTGGGCTTAGATGAATTAATACGGAAAAATTCAAATACGAGGAAACCCATGTTCTTCATAAAATTATACCAAACCAAGACGAAGGACGAGGCTCTAACCCTCTCTCTCTCTAAGGGCTTCTTCATACTTTGATTATAGTTATCAAGAGAAAAATAATTGTAATGGCTCATACTATATATTTTAGGATGAGGTCAAGCCGCAATTCATTACATATTCAAAAAATGAAGAATAACATTATCTCAGATTGTATCTCCATAGAAATATCTAGACATATATATATATATATATATATATATATATATATATATATATATATATATATATATATATATATATATATATATATATATATATATATATATATATACAGTAGGGTGATTCTTATTTCACGTTTTTCGGATTTGAGAGTCGGCTCCCCCTAGGATTTTACTTTTTTGCATAGAAATCATCTCGTGAAAGTTGGAACGAAATTGAATGATGGAAAGTGCCCGCTCAACAGACCCAAAAGTTATTTAGTAAACTTATGTAGTATTTTTTTCGCCATTGAATCGCCTCTAATGTCCTTAATTTCAATGCTATTTTCAAACAATTTCTTGCAAAATGTAGTTATGATTGCAAGGATTCCCAATCAGTTTTTTTTTTATGTACATCCAAAATTCAACGAGAAATATAAGTTTTGAAATAGTCATTTTAATGGAAAATACCCCAAAATGAACATTTTGAAAGTTTATTATCTCGTTTGATTTTGGATGTAGGCACATAAAAAATAAAAACTGATTTGGAATCCTTGCAATCATACATACATTAACTACATAAGTTTACTGAATAACTTTTGGGCTCGTTGAGCGGACACTTCCCATTATTCGATTTCGTTCAACCTTTCACAAGATGATCTCTATGCACTAAAGTAAAATCCTAGGGGGAGCCCGACTCTCAAATCCGAAAAACGTGAAATAAGAATCACCCTAATATACAGAGTGGAAAGATCAAATCCGGCGTTTTTCTTCTCTCAACTTAAAATACACATAAAACCGTTATTTTCTGTTCAATTCTATTTATTTAGACATTAAAATGCTCGTACAGATGTGTAGATTCTGCTTATTCAATCCATCCGCCTTCTGCGTCGATGACGCGCTGGATACTGGCGCGGAAGGAGGAGTAGGCCTTGGCCACCAGGGCCCTGTCCAACTTCCTGGCCTGCTTCATTATGGAGTTGATCAGGGCGGCCTTGGTGTTGGGAGCTAGTCGGTTGGTGTGTCGCTCAAGGTAGCCCCAGAAAAAATTGTCCATAGGATTGAAATCGGGGGAGTTAGGGGGCCAGTGGGTCTTGGGGACAAAGTCGTATGTGTTTGCTGCCAACCAGTCCAGAGACTTCTTGGACACATGGTAGGGGGAGGAGTCCTGTTGCCAGACCCAAGGCCTGTCCCCGACCACCTTCTTAATCCAGGGAAGGACTGTCTTCTTCATAACGTCAAGGTAGACCTCCGTGCTAACCCATAACCCTTCTCGAAGATGTGTGGACGAATAACGTCACCATCACTGGAGATGACCCTGAACACCATGACTGTGTCTGGGAAATTCGTCTTCATCACCTTTGGCACATCAGCTGAACAGTTAGCAACCCACCTTGGTTCTGTTTGTTCTTCTGGTCCTGGCAAAAATTCTTCTCATCAGAGAAGAACCACAGCACAGTTTTCCTTTGTGTGCTTGAGCTTGTTCAGCAGCTTCACAGACTTGTACAGCCACATGTTCTTGTTCTTTTGCGTCAACAGCTGGCCAACCTTGAGTTTGTAGCTGTGACAACGCAAATCCTCATTCACACAGGCCAACAAAGTTACGTAAGAAACGTCCAGCTCCTTGGCGACATCCCTGATGGACCTGCTGGTGTCGTGCTCGAAGATGTCTGACACCCTCCTGATGAAGTCAGGGGTCCTGGCCTTGCAGGCGCTGCTGGAGGGCCTGAAGGCCCTGTCAACGACAGCACGAGGGTCCCTGGTATCCTTCAGCTGATGCCTGAGCTCAGCAACCCTTCTTCTGTCGATCCCGAGCAGCTCAGAGACCTGGTTGTTGCTGATGGTGTTGCCCTTTATACAAGAATCTGGATAACGGCACACCTGCGTTCTTGCTCGTTCCAGATAACAGGCTGTAGATTTCCATATGCGGCCATGACGATGAAAAAACTCAACTGAAATGATCTCTCATATGTTGGCTGTCTGCTAAAAAATCAGCTGCGCGGATCGGATGACGTCATCCTTGTTAAAGGATGTCCTGAAAACCCACCCAGTATATACATATATATATGTATTTATATATTTATATATATATATATATATATATTATATATATATATATATATACATGCACACATATATATATATAAACTATATATATATATATATATGAAATTATCTCGAAGAGATGTTTTTTAAATATATTTAACTGTACCACACATGAGAAGTCATTACACTCACAACATCTTACATGAAATATACTTTGGCACTCATTTGCAGCTAAAAAATTCAAAGCCAATCCGATATGGAAGGAAAAAATGAGATATCTACCTATTTGTTGGCATTGTTTACTTTTCCCCAGAGATTTTTCATTAGAGTTAGTCTGTAAAGTACCAAAAGGAAAATGCTTATGAAAATGTAATCTTAAAAAAAGAAGTGTCAATTTTTTTTTAGAATACAGCTGACATATCCTTTATATATTTGATTAGAAAAACTATTATCAATGTATGAAAAAAAGCATAGAAGAGTCTCTAAAGAATGTAAAAATAATTGTTGAAATAAAAAAGTTACATCTCACGAAACAAGCATAGTAAAAGATACGTTTCACTTTCATCAAAGCCAATTGAAGTAGTGATTCAATTGTTATTAATAAATGCATTGACAATGAAATGAACTTATGTTGTAAGTCGAATGGTACTAATATATTTGTTGCTTATATATGAGCTGTCTCCGTAATGACGTCACTCTTTTTCTTATAGAAATTAATAATATTGAACAAGAACTTTGTAAAGCTTACATACATTTGTAAAGTAAGAGAGCCTTTATTTACAAGCATAAGCGTTAAGAAAATACAATTTAACATCTAATCACGTAGATGAAGATTCTTTGATATTTTATATATTTACAGTTCATGAAATACATAAAATAACAAAAGTATAAGGTATATAATAAGATACTCATGCGTAAAAAATACATTATTAAACATTATAGTTTAAATCTTTAGCATCCTAGCTGAACAATCTTATATAATATATATCAATTAAAAGCATATAAAACCGAAATGAATAAAAAATAAACGAAAAACACGTAAAATTATACAAAGTCTATTTATAGTTCCTAAATTTCTTTAAAAGCTTCTTTATGGCGTCATTATAAAACAGGGACCGGGAAGGGAAGTATGGGATTTCATTGGCGGCTAATGTCCACGAATCACCAAAGATGGAAGGAATTTGGAGGTCCAAAGCGGCGTACCTCGACGCAGCAGAAAGAAATATATTGGCCTCAGCTTTGAAGCTGATATTTTTTAATGATTTTTCTCTATGTTGACGTCAGATATGACCATATTTTTTTAAGTATGGACTTTTTTGCTTACAAATATATATTTATTCCATATATATTTATTATGGACCTAGAGTTCATGCGTTGAGCAACCTTCTTTGAAAAAAGTAGAAAGGAATAGAGAGAGACAGAGAGAAAAAATAAAGAGAAAGGAGCGCCAATTAATAACAACAAAAAAAAGCTTTCTACACAGATACCAAAACACATAACACACAAAAATAACCCTATAACGTCATTCATCTCCTCTCAAAACCCTCCATCAACCACAAAGCTCCTCTGAGCCTCAGTCAACGCCCAAATGTGTCTTCTTCAATTCCTCCATCATAGACTTCCTATTGTGATAATAATAATTATTATTTCACTAACTGCATTAACAAGGCTATCAAAATGTAAAATATAAAAGTGTCAAAATGTGGGCCTTGGGAAAATCTCAGGTAAAAAAACATCTTCTTTCTTTTTTTCTTTCTCTCCTCTCCCATTGGTCGAGAATGCCTTGAGGGGAAGGCGAGGGGAAGGAAAGCAGGGACCCCTCCGGGCATGCCCTCGCCAACAGCCAACCAATCAGGAACCTTAAACATTACACATATATGTACACACACATATATATATATATACCCCTGGTGGTGCTGGTGTCTTAATTGATTTTCTTCTTATTCCTTTTAAGAAAAAAGGAAGAAAAAAAGAAGTAGCGGGTTTATTTTTGTATATATATATCTGTATGTTTTTTTGCTCACGCTAAGACAGTCACATAAGAGAAAAAACAATATATATATAGAAAAAAGAAGTATGGCGTCTTGGACTCTTTACAAGCGCACACTCTAAGAATCTGCTGCTTCTTCTTCTATAAGATCTTAGACGACACACACACATACAGAGAGAGAGAGAATGTTTAAAAAATAAAGAGTACGAAAAATGTTATTATTTTTTGTATGAGGAGGGGAAAAAATGATTTAACTTTTATCCTAAGGTAGACAAGGAAATACTTAATTGTATATAGCTGTGACTGCTGTGAAGTGTGTGTTTCTGCATTTATTTATTTGTAGAATGGAGCTAGGATGACATTGATGGAGGTAAGAACTATATATTTTTAATTCTGTCATATATATACATTAATATGGGGATGCTCCAGACATTCCAGGACACTCAAAAAGTGAATAAATAAATAAAAAGAGGGAGGAATGTCAAGATCAAAAGAATGCTTCCTCTTATTAAACCTCCTTCTAAAAAAACGATTTATCGATTTTCATTATTTTTAATTAGATCCCTCTTTGATCCTTTGTGACACACATAAAAATAAATATATATAAAAGTTCGTTTATTTAAGAGGAAAAAAATTATGATAACACGGACTTTTGGATCAAAAAATATATACACTTCTATAATAAAAGGATTTTTTAATGGTATAATGCTTATTTATATCCAATCGGATGCAATTCTATCAAACTATATAGGCAAAATAAATAAATAAATAAAAGGATTGGCTTCCCGGCCTGTCGTCAATGGTTGAATATAAGTTATATCCTATGTAGTCAAATTTTATTATAAGTACTTTATAACATTAAATAATTACAAACTAGTGTTTCTTCCATATCGGATTTAGAATCGCTTTTAAAACAAAAAAATCAATTATTTAAAGCATATTTTGTAAATAACCTAATATAGTACAAAAACAAATGCCTAAAATATGGATGTGTTGCCTAAAAAACCTTAATTATATCTGGTTAATATGAAATAACTTATTCTTCGAGGAAGAAATTGTCATTATAAGTTTTATGATATATTATTTATGTCAATCCTATTCTTGTTTTTATGGATGGATGTTAGATTATCTCCATGTAGACACTATATGCCAAGCCTCACCGGAATTCTCTAGTTAAGCGTCTCATAAGAAAATATATGTGACTCCTTAGAGACATGGGGCTTGACCCCTTTATATTCTCCATCATGGTTTTGCTTCATCGTTTTAAATATAATTTTGTATATCATAATTTGACTAATTTATTTACTTATTTAGAGTTATGCTGCTCATTTTTAAAATTTATTTTGTATTCATGTATTCTAAAAGTATACTATATCCTAATGAGTATAACTTTGTAGGCACATATGAAGATTGGTTTCTTTGCTTAGCGTATTCGAATACGTTCGATTACCTTTGTTACATCTCAAAATATGAGAACCGGAAGATCTCCTGGTTTATAGAGCTTAGACATATTGTTAAGTGAATGATTACAACTATTTTGGGGCGTACATCCATTTTTTTAGCAAATGTACTTGACTGACCCATGCCTTCCCTATTTTAAGTTAATATTTTTGTACTCATATGCATGTGATATTCATATAACTGAGGAATAAAAGAATATTACTTTCCTTAGATATTAGAATATCATGGTATATCAATTATTTTTTAGTGATTAGTGTTCAGCTAGACTAATTCAAAAGTGTTTGTATATTTCGAATGCAAATCGGAGGATCTCTACGAAAACAGAACTTGAAAACCTCTTTTTGCACAAGAAGTAGGACATTTTGGACAACGATCTTTTATATATTACAAATTTTAAACATGGATATATACAAATACAAAATATGATCACATAATTAAGTAAATCCATACAATCTCCTTTGCTTCAGTCAGTAAAAAAATTAGGCTGCATGAATTAATTATTATATTTTTACTCTTTCATATGACCACAATAATTGCCTTTATTATTTGGAGCTTATCTATAATTTAATGCAGACAATTTCTAAGTACAAAGAGCATAAAAAACTCTTTCTATTACTAAGGTTAGAAATAAAATGTTATTACTTATTATTTTAAAACAATAACCCGTATTTCTATATATTTATATATGTACCAAAAGTCGACGACTTTATTACTATATTACACTCTATGGATTTTGTTTGACTGTTTAGGTCTTAGATCATCCCCACCACACCGGAACTCAATCCGGTATGAGTTGCTAATAAACGCTCTAAGAACTAATCTTTATCACAACACAATATATAAAATTCTTTTAATAGAATAAGTAAAATATCACGAAATCCTTTTTGTTTTTTTCAAGGAACGTGTGGGCTCATCAGGATTCCCGGTTGGACCTCGTACCCCGGGCGTCTCAGACTTTCATTACTTTCCCTCCCACTTCGTGGCCGCTGCAGCCTCCCAGCCTCAGTCATCCTCCTCTTCTTCCCCTCAGGATGCCTTTGGAAGTGCCCAGTCTCATGGTCTTGGTGGGGCAGGAGGAGATCCCTACAACGTCAGTCCCTCTCCCCTTCAACATTTTCATCAAAGCCATCAAGTAATGCCACAGGGTCTATGAAAAAGTAAATGTATCGTTTAATAAGGACAAATTAAGAGGCCATGACTTTAACTCAAGGCCAGAGGCATGATGAAGACATGCTTTCACTTAGTGAAATGTCATTAATCGTATCATTATTTTCACATTAGCAAAAAAACAAAACAATTAGAGCACTATAATTTTGTTGACAAAATCGGGAAGAGTCACAACATTACTTAATGTTACTTTAGCCGGTGTGACGTCATTAAAAAGCACTGGCAAGTAAAGAGTCAACTCTCATAACAATATGGACATATATATATATATATATACCTTGGTAAATATATTCGCTTATTGTAAAAAGGAAATATAATACATAATGGCAATGGAAATTGTGCAGATACAAAACACTTATATTAAGGTATATATATTGTAGAATCAAATCCAAAAAAAACCCGTTATATGAATAAAAATAATATATGAATTAAAAATATGAAAAACAACGTCTTTTACTCATTCGATTTTTTATTCTCTCTCCATATTTTCTAAGATTTTATAATAACAAAATGGAATTTATTAACATCAAAATCAAGTATTAAATTAATGCAGTATCTTAAAATGTAAAAATATTTGATCATACATCTAAATTGATACATGAATATCTTAGACAACTAATTCATCATGTGAATGCTTGTTTTTGTCATAAAAAATAGGTAAAGATGAGTAAAAAAGTTATTCATTGGTGAAATACAGATTTTTATCAATTTTTTAGTGATATTTATTCATGTTTTTCTTACAATGACGTCAGTGGTTGTTCTCCCTTTTCCAAGTCCCTAGACTGCCTAATTACATAGAAAAAAATGGTTTGAAATTAGGTTTGAAGCCATCACTAATATTAATAGACTCAAGATATTTTTTATTTCCTTCGATTGTGAACTAAAAAAATATACAGGAATTGACTGTGCAGATTACAAAATGCCCTTTTAATTGATGCCTAACCAATTATTTAGGAATCCCTATAAATTATTTCCATAAAAATGTGACTAACATATCCCTCCGCATCCAACAAAAATACGGTGATTTGCGTTTTATAAACAAAAAGAAACAAAACATTTTTATGAGGTTCATTAAAAATACATTCAGCTCAAGGGGCTCGAATCTAAAGACCTAAGCATTAAGAGCACATTAGCTCAGTGGGTAAGCATGCTCAAATATTTATAGATGAAGGTCTTATTAATCAAACTCATTCAAAAGATTTTAAGTTTGACTGATTAATTATAACCATAAATGTCTTATATTCCTAAATAAAATTTTGCTCCCTTTTACTAGATGTTATAACTAAAAACCGATTACTTTATGAATAGAGAAACATAATCTTTTAAAATGAAAGTATCTTATATGTCTCCTAAAATCGTGATATATATATATATATATATATATATATATATATATATATATATATATATATATATATATATATATATATATATATATATATATATATTATATATATATATGATTCTTATTTCAGGTATTTCGGATTTGAGAGTCGGGCTCCCCCTAGGATTTTACCTTAGTGCATAGATATCATGTTATAATTTTTGAGCGATATCGAATAATAGAAAGTGTCTGCTCAACGGACCCAAAAGTTATGTAATAAATATGTTTTTCGCTATTCGATCGCCTCTAATGTCCTCATTAATACTGCTATTTTCAAACAATCTGCTGTAAAATATAAGTATGATTGCAAGGATTTCAAATTAGTGTTTATGTTTTATGTAGTTTCAAAATTGAACGAGATATGCAAGTTTTAAAATTGTCGTTTTATGGAAAATACCCCAAAATGACTATATCAAAACATTAATTTCTCGATTTAATTGGATGTACATAAAAACTAAATACCAATTGAAAATCCTTGCATACATACATATATTTTGCAGCAAGCTGTTTGAAAACAGCATCATATTGAGGTGATCGAATGGCGAAAAATATATTTATTACTTAAATTTACTACATAACTTTTGGGTCCGTTGAGCAGACACTTTCTATTATTCGATTTCGTTTAAAATTTCACAAGATTATATCAATGCACTAAGGTAAAATCCGAAATCCATGAAATAAGAATCACCCTAATATATATTTATATATATATACATATGTATAATTCTTGATAAAACAGAATATTAATATCTATATTTTATATCTGTTCCACACATACAAGAACTGACTAGGGCTTAGGTGTTCCCTCTACTTGTTGGCCTCTACTCTTCATGAAAAATGGGTTAATTTGTAGAGCCATTGCTACTACCCTTGAGGAAATCACGCTGTATATATTTTTATTTATTAGATTAATATTGAACTATTTTCCTACCTCTCCCATCCCAGAGGAAATTAATCATTTTCTTCCTTGTTCAACCGACGAGAGCTCAGCGTGAAATCTATTACAACATGAGAGTTTGTATACTGAGAAGAGTATTATTATTATTATTTTCTTTCTTGTTATTTTATCTTGTTGAATCTCATTTGTACACTTACTCGTGTGAAACTGTCTCATCATTTGTTAGATATTCAAATGAGAGACATTGAATGACAGCAGTCCTTGAGACGATTATAAATGTCGAGGTTTCATGGGGTATAACCATACAGAATATATGTAGAGTGCCGAAGCAACGTAGGGTAGCGTTGAATATCGAACTATTTGTTAGCTCTCAGTTATGGGGAATTCAGCAATTAAAGTAACTAAAGAGAGACGTGATATTTTTATCATGAAAAAGGATGTGACATCATCGCTATCATACGTTCTTTCGGCTCTCTATTTTATCTATGGACTGAAAATAAAGTGCCAACAACTTTTTTTTGTCTTTATGGTTCAATAGAATTGCATCCTACAGGATATAAATAAGCATTATAGCATTAAAATTAGTCACTCGAACCTCGGATCTTATCAATGATTTAGACCAAAAATGACCATCCCCTCTAGGGATTCGAACCTGCGCCCTCAACTTTTTGAATAAACATTCTATGGGTATGTTATTAGTACAACTGTTTCTTTTTCTTTTGAAAATGTAAGTTACTATATTTGATATTTCCCATCAACATAAACCAAATCTTAAATCCCAGTTGCGCTACTAAAAAAACTGAAAAATAATAAATAGTACATAACAACGGAGTAAATCGGAAAAGAATGTTTATCTCAATCGTTTTATATTATTTACTTTTTGTGGGATATTTTTATTTTAATGTATTTATAGGGCACACAAAATGTTTAATCACTGTTTAAGCTAATATATATGAACCACCCATAAACAATCAAAAATTATTGTTTTTTAATTTTTTGACTAAAACATTTACTTATGGATTTTTATTAATTGATAACATATTGAAGGAATAATCAAATGTAAGAAAATCATTTGCTATATCACATTATTTTTTCTTTAATAAATGTTTACAGAGATGTTAGTAAATATAACATAAAAATCATTGGCGGATCTTTATTTAAAAAAAATACGCAACACAATAATATACTACTTTATTATTAGAGCTGGGACTACCGAATGTAAATCGGTATTCGATACTACCGACGGTAGATTTCAAATACCGAACCGATTATACGATATTCGGTAGAAACTACCAAATACCGTACCGATTGACAATCGGTACGGTATATTTGAAAGTATGACTTTTGTGACCTTCACATGGAGACATAAAGATAAAGAAAGCTTATTCCATTCAATAGCAGAGAAACATCGTTCAACTGCCGCTTTGAAAATTATGTACTTAATTGTCCTTTGTTATAAATTGTCCGATATTAAATGCATATGAAGAAGTCTCAGAGCAGATACATAAATAAACTTCTCTCTCTCTTTCTTATCTACCGTACCAAATATCGATCGATACTGTAGATAAATAATAAAATCTACCGGATACCGATCGGTAGAAGGTATATACCGAATACCGAGCCGGCGGTAGATTTTTCTACCGAATCCCAGCTCTGTTTATTACCAATTATTTGTTTAATGAGCCATTCATGAAAGTGTTTGGGTTTCATACCAGATTTAAGCAGTGCTTTGATTATATACATTTCGACCTAAAATGCATTGACCTACAATCTTACAGACTTGCAGTATGTCATTGAAGTCATACCTACAAACACACTTACTACTTGCCTTCTAGTATGTACAGTTTGCAGTTTTCTTCCCCTTTCGTTCTTTAAGTATGTAAATAGTTTAAAAGCCCCTCAAACGATATTTCTATGCATGACCTTAAGCAAAGTTGACGCATTTTTATTTTGCTCTTCTTGTCTGCGCCTCATTCAAATAAAAACTTCATAGATATCAAATAAATGATAGAATAACAAGAATAAGAACAATAATAGTATTGAAGCCAGAGGCTCTCTGCTTCGAGCTAAGATTTATTTTCCTCATTCCTCCAAATGAAAAGTCAAAGTGATGGCTGCTGTTGTTTGCTTCTTCCTTAAACGCTCCCTTTCATAGGCTTAGTTTTTTACATATTTGCTGGAAATAAGTAAGTTAAGAGGCTCTTAGTCAATTTAATTAATTGATACAGGAGCGTCATTCGTCATAGATATCCAGATGAAGAATATATATCTTGACCAAATATGTGTCAAGGGGAAAAGGCGAAGCTTCATAGCAGTTCTACTTAAGATAACGGGACTTTCATACTTCTCCTAACTTTCAACAAATATGGAACTGCCAGGTACGCTTTATACATCGCGATGCATCGATCATATCTATCAAATTTGATATATTTATTGGATTAACATGACATTTAGCAATACAAAGTTTTTTTTGTTCGTTTAAATGTTTGGTATATAAGCTTCAATATATACATATTAAAAATGAGTAGTCATGAACGATTTCAATTGACGAGGAACAAAATTCTCTAGTCAGAATTGTTTGTATAATCATATTTGACTCATATAAGTTGAATCCATTTTGATTATGCTTTTTCTACAAACGCTAACTTTATTCATTGTAATATTCTCTAAGATACTAAAAACAACATTTAAGTACAATTGTATCCTTAAAGTTTCCTACTAATGAGTTAATACAACTTTTATTATCATATATTTAGTATTTTTCTACAATATTTAACTTAATTTCTTAAGTACGGCATTCATTAAAGCATTTTAAAAGAATTTGGATCTCACTTTTAAAAGAGTGATAATTCATTTGATCATCTTAGAGTTTAAAAGCCATGAATATATATATATATATATATATATATATATATATATATATATATATATATAAAATTGAATAAACAAATCTATAACTATATCTATTTAAGATTGTACTCATCCTCATTTTCTTCACTATTTCGATATAACGTGACCCATCTAGGCTGTACATTTCAACTAACATGACTTTTCTCAACAAAAAAAAAATCCGCGTCTTCTAATATTATTTAATTCTATAAAAAATCAAAACCACTAAAGCGTTTTGACTTGGCTTTATATGTTATCCAAAGTATCTTATAACAATAATATCGAAGATACTCACTTCCTTTTTTATTATAAAAAACCAAAATATTATATATATATATATATATATATTGGAAGATAAAAAGGATAGCTTAATTTTTAGGAATACTACATATATAAATACAATATTTTATTTTAGACAAACTTCATTCTTTTAAATAACTATTATGTTTATCTTCTTCAGATCTTGTCTTACTAATCTAACACAAAGAGTTGTACTTTGATTAATAAACGTCCAATCTCTCTTTTAGATGTTGGACTCTTTGGATTTATTAAATTTCTCAAATCCCATTTTTTCCCACTCTCCAAAAATATATATATGTATACCTAACAATTTCATCAACACCCGCTACATCCTCTTATATATATATCAATTAAATTGAATCCTATATATACATAATTTATTACAACCATTATTTCCATCAATGGCTTATGAAGAGAGAGTCATCGCTCTTTAAAATAATCATCATATATGGATTTCCTTCGTCAACCAGAATAATAATAGAAAGGCACTTCGCCCATATATTTATTATTATTATTCAAAAATTGAGTTTGACATCATTTTTTATACATGCGGTTAAAATGGAACATTGAAACGAGAGAGAAAGAGAGAGGGGGGTGATATTCAATTTCCTGTAGAGGCACAATTACTAAAGAATAAGGATAAAAAATGAACGTTTTTATCAGAGAAAGGCTAAGATTTATGACACCCCTTTTATCTTCCGGTTTTTTGAATTTTTCCCATTGGTATATATTTCCCCATGTCTTATATTTGCTTGCCTGCTCAATTCCTTCGGCATCGTTAATCATTTGGGTTGACATTTTTAATATATAAATATATATAAAGGATGATTGTTTATTATTTTCAGGCGAATGTTCATGGTGGGCACGGGTTCAACTATGATCCCATGCGACGTCCGGAGGTCTATCGACACCCCCTTGAGCCTCAAGATCCACTCATACTTCATAATTCACTCAGCTCATTAGAACAACAGGTATTATCCATAATATATAGATGTTTATATGTATATATATAATGAAATATTTCACACTCATTTTATAAATATTCTTTAATCATTTTTTTGCGAAGATTTAAATAATCCTTTATTTTAAATTTTTTAAATAATGTTTTTTTGTAGATTCCTTTTAATAATTAACTACTATATGTAATGATACATGTATGGATGTTTCAAAATCAATGTTTTATCCTAAAAACTTGCTTTCATACTTCATATATTCCGAATCGGTATTCGAAAATGTATATCTCTTTTGGCCTTTTGCCTGTGTTTCATTTAGTGTTTGCTAGATAATATACTTTTGAAACATAAAACTTATTGAATTATTTAACAACTGTTTGAAAATACTATAGTTTTTTGTAAACTATTTGTAAACTCCTTCAAATATTCATTTCTATTGCTATCAATCCTGAAAACTAGTCCTTTTGAAATTATTAATGGTATTGATTGGTTTGAATGAACTTGTGATACTTTATAATATATTTTTTTTGATACAGCTTGAAAACGAGTATTATTTCAGTCACCAAGATCATTCGAAAGATGAAGATATTAGTGCCGAAACTAATTCGTAGGTACTTTAATTATCAAGCAGAGCTAAGAAAATATATGGGTTTGATGATTTATATTCAAAACATTAGCTAAATTAAGCCATAAAATCTTAAGAATATTTAAAAAATGTCAACCAGAATTAATTATTTTTTAATGACATACAAATGCTTTGTCTTTCAGCAACTCGAGAATGATAGCTATTCCAGTCCCCCAGACCACATTCCCTTTCCTATAAAGAAGGAGTTCGGTATCCCTCGAGGCTCTGGTCACCCTTACCACACCGTTCACCACACCATCACCACCACCCAGGTCACCATCATCAACTCTCACATCATCCTCACGGAGGCGCCTCTTACCACGGCTCTTCCAAGGCGGAGTTCTCTCCCCCGCAGTCCGATGTCTTTTGCTCTGTGCCGGACGACTCTCCCTGCTAAGTTCCACCTCAAAGTATAAGGTCTCCATATCAGAGGTCCAGCGAAGGCTCTCACCTCCAGAGTGCTTGAACGCATCTCTACTTGGAGGGGTACTACGAAGGTAAGTGATGAGGTGTATTTGTACTTAATAATCTCTCTCTCTCTCTCTCTCTATATATATATATATATATATATATATATATATATATATGAATCTATTTTACTTTTTTTCGAATTTGAGAGTCGGGCTCCCCTAGGATTTTACTTAAGTGCATAGAGCTCATCTTGTGAAAGTTTGAACGAAATCGAATGATTGGAAGTGTCTGCTCAACGGGCCCAAAAGTTATATGGTAAACTTATGTAGTATTCTTTTTCGCCATTCGATCGCCTCTAATGTCCTTAATTTTAATGCTATTTTCAAACAATATGCCACAAAATTTAGGTAGGATTGCAAGGATTCCATTTTTTTTCCAAGTTTTCATTTTTTATGTACATCATATATGCAACGAGAAATTTAAATTTGAAATGGTAATTTTTATGGAAAATACCCCAAAAATGAACATTTGAAACTTTATGATCTCGTTTGATTTTGGATGAACATAAAAATTAAGACTAATTCGGAATCCTTGCGATCATATCTACATTTTGCGGCATATATATATATATATACATTGTTAAAAATGTAGGGCCTTCCAAAGGCAGGTGATGAGTAGTGTTGGGATATTTGTACTTGTATAATGAATAGGAGTTCTTGAAAATATAGGGGCTCACCGATTTTAACACTTATGCGTAAAGAATGAATATGATTGGCTAAAATAGGGCATTAAAATAATATTGCAAAGTACTAAGCAAAATATAAATTTAATTTTAGAATAGTGTAAATCAATCTTTTTGCTATTTTCTTGTACGACCCATGAATAACAATCATTTAAAACAAAGATAAAATATAAATTTCGTTAGTGTGTTTTATTATATTAAAATGACTTTTTTGGGGGCAAATGGAGGGATTGAATGACTTCCTATCGAAACGTAAACAAATAAAGTTAAGTAAATAATCAAAAGGATTTCAAAATAGGGGATGCCATAATTGAATGAAATAGAGTGAAATATATATATATACATATATATACACAATGATATTTATATATATTGCTAAAATAGAAGTGAAATTTTGATTTTCTTTAGATTGGTTAAAATACACCATTTTTGGTATTTTTTTTAAAGAGCCAAGGACGTTTTCATAATTCTGAGGCCAAATCAAGAATTTATTTTTTGATTTCATTTTTGAATGATTCCTAAATATTTAGTTATTTTCATATATAAGAATTTCATCCAGTCAGAAGTTAGTAAATTACTTTAAATTTAAAATAACTCTTTGGTTGCACAATATGACAATTTCAGCACTCCTTGATTCGAATGAAGAATAAGAATATCAGTAACAAAGAATGACGACAATATCGATATAATGTTTTCTCCTACCTTCTATGAGAAACATTATTGTCTCATTCTTCTTTCTCTTTTATATGTTTACTCACAATATGTTGAAACACATATCATACTAAGAACTTTGATCTCAGGAACAACTAAATATATATATTTATATGTCACTCAACCCTTTCTTTACCATCTCCCCCCCCCCCCCTTTACCTCCGTCTATCTTTGACAAATCAATTTGAAATGCTTTGGATACGTTTTATTATTATAGTTGTAAGCATATTTATATACAAAGAAAGTTCACACGCAGCTTATTTTACTTCCGATACATTTGACTTCGTTCCAGGGGTAACTATAAATCTCTATTCCGTGTATTACATTGCCTTGGAATGCGAAAATGTCCTGTCTTTACGATCATTTAGCACACAAACAACCTTAATGTCTGTGGACATAGGTGGTGGTCTCTGACCGAGCTTCAAAACACATATATTTTATTATTATTGAAAAGCACTAAAGTCTCTCAAACCTCCAAGATATATATATATATATATATATAATATATATCCTTTTGCAAAGAAAACGAAGAAACTTAATTAACTACAGACATATTTTAAAGGGATTTTAGGTCTTTATTCATTTAATGCGATCTACCTAAGATTTATAGTTTTTTCCTTGTGACGCATTTGTATCATACTCAATAATTTTGTTATTCACGTCAATCTTTTTTATCATTAAATCACCTGCGTCTTTTAATGCAACGAAAGGTTTAAATACATTCTTGATCATAATATCAGCTATTATGAAAGTACTACGTGTGTGTGTAATGAGATATATATATTTGGTGTCAATATGACACTAGCTTTAGAGTTACTAAAAGTGATAAAATTAATATTAATAAAATTAAATACAAAGATAAATAAATTAGATAAACAAAAACATAATTATTAAAAATTAAAGATGTCTTGAGATCCTTGCAAGTCTTGTTGCCGCTCGCCTTGCTTCTAGAAGAGTGGTTGCCTGCCTCAGCTCAGGAGACGAATTCCATGTTTTTGCCATGTTGACCGCAGAAGTGAAGACTATAGAATTAGGTCTCCTGAGATCACTCGATCCACTTTTGTCCTGGAATCCGAGGTGCAGACGACATCACGACTATTAATCATGGGTACATCCATATTTTCTGAATCCTTAATATGATCTTGTTTTGACCTCAAATTGATATTAGTTTTGGTTTTTGTATTGTGTATTTATAGGTTTTTTATAATTATAAACATAAATAAATCAATTTTCACTCATTCAATATATATATATCGTAAGAAATAAAGTCCCTTGTAAGAATATTGAATGATTTGTAGATGGAAGGAATTCGTTTTGAGCATATGCAGTTTCGTTTAGGTAGCAAATTGAATCTCTCACATTTTTTTATTGTGTACGATGATTGATGGTTTTACTCTCCCTCACTCACACAAAGAACAACCCCCTAACATATTGGAGTGTCCCCCTTTTCAATATGAGTAGAGTGTATACACACACAACTATATCATCATCGGAAGCAGCAATGAAAATGGGTTGACACCCCAAAACTCACGAAGAAGTCTTTTGTCATGGTGCGAAATTAGTTGGTGTCAAATATCCTTGTTTCCTCCTTTTCTCTAGTTTTTCCGAACACACACACACACACAAAGAAAACCTGCGTGTGGTCACAGTGAGGTGTCCTACAAGCAAATTTATTCTTACAGATATGTTATTATTGTTATCATTATATGCACGCCAAACTGGAGGGGTGGGGGCTCTCTCCAAGTGAATAATAGGCATATGAATGAATAAACAAGGAGACAAAAGAACGCCGAAAAAAGAACTTATCGACGAGAGAAATAACAACGGGGCGGCTTTATATTTTATCAACATACTTCATACAAATTTGTCAAATAATGAGAAAATATAACATTTATAATTATATTTATAACAACAGAGAAGGTGGACATATAATCGTAGTCTACTAATATTTTTACAAAGTACCTAGTGTTTGTTGAGGTTCAATGGCGTTAATGGCGAAAAGAATGTGATTTTTAAGGCTTGGTTTCACTATGATATCCAAATTATCTCATATAATAAAAAAGTTCTTTTGAAGTAGATATACAGGTAATTTGATATATTAGAGGAATACGGAAAATTCTCGTAGACTTAGGATATTGATATTCATTTATCCCAGAGGAAGTTACATATTTATCAATAGCCGCTGGTTGATCATATTTCATAACATGTATATATTCAACTGATATGAAATATATTACATAAGAATATATTAAAAATCTCCAGAAGCTAGTCTTCGACTAAACCATTTAACTACAATTGAATACATGAACTCTTCGTCAATGAAATGTATTATATAAGAACATATTAAAAATCTGCAGAAGTTATCCTGCCACTAAACAATCTAACTACAATTGAATAAATGAACTATACGTAAGTTCTTGCATGGCTTTTTATTGACAATTTTAAGGCTGTATTTGTTCGACATGACTACATATAAACAAAATACTATAAAATTAATTACTACATCCTTAAAAATATGACAGAACTCACAATATAATGTACACAAAGAAACAATATCAATTCATTTTTCGCAAGTTTTCTTAAGCAATCAGTATTTTAAAGAATTGCTATTATTTGTATTGATGCTTTGTATATGTATATATTTATCTTTCGCCTTGATCAATGCCAGTGATTAACGATTCCATTGAATGGTTGTAGACCTTCCTTTGATTCATGAGTAGTAATTAAGAGCTGTTTGTTCTCTAGGAATGCTGTAGTAGTAATTTCATTTCCCTATAGTATTTATACAATAACCAATGGCCCTGCCTGCTTTTAAAGATACATTATAGAGCTTTGAATGTTCAAAAAAGAGAGAGGATTTATCTAGATCAGTTAAGGAAGTAAATGGGAGTAAATTTATCAATGCTTCATATCTAACTCCGACTGTCTATTAAAAGTTATTATTTTTCTCTTTAAAGAGCCGTAGTTAAAAAAAATGTGCTATGATATCTCCGACAAGTAGATAGGTACTTAAGATGTAATTAAAACACATTTATTTATCTCTCTTTAAATAGGGCAAAGTCCAAGAACGGAGGTCGAATGCTTCGAGAAAAGCTGGACAAGATCGGGATGAGCCTTCCTGCGGGTCGAAGAAAGGCTGCCAACGTCACACTCTTAACCTCCCTTGTCGAAGGTAAGAGTCATGGGAAAATCAATTAGGAATGTATTTCTTCATTGCCAATGTCTTCTGATCATGATGATAATAAAAATAATTATTCAATTGTTTCTCACTCGATCACAATTTCATTATTATTATTAATATACAGCCCTCATGTTTCATCCATTTCCTTTGATTAAAAACATTTTGTGGGAAAACACAGGCTTGAGTGAGTTCTGAGCTGTAATTTAAGGGTTTTGTGAATAGAAAAAAACACCATATTTTAAATCACTGCCTATAATCTTGGGTACACTCTTGTGACTAAACAACTATGAAGAACTCCTCATGATGTGTGATATCGACCATAAATATAAATAAAAATCATGATTTTCCCCTCAAATCAGTAATATTCCATTTAGATTCATTCTCATTCCTAACTACAATTAGCTAAATATTTTGTATTAGTATATATTTTTCTTTCTATTATATCCAAAGTCGAAAGCAGGTATATTTCTTGCCAATACTCTGCATTTTTAAATGATCTTAATTGAAAACTATTTCGGAACATATGAAGATACTTTGCAATAGGCTTTTTTTAATTGAACTCAATATCTTGCACAAGACATATTTTCCCTGATTTCAAGTTCCGTCTGTTATGTCGTCTTTTTTAACAGAACCCCTAAAGGCGTTGAATCCTCCACAGCTTTCTGGATCCTTTAGGATCACTTTCCCTGATTATAGCAATAAAATAAGATTGTTGAATTATATATATATATGTATAAGATGATAATCATACTTTAAAATTGAATTAAGGTTTTTATTATAATTTTGTTTTTATTATTTTTTCTCTTTAACACTTACAGTAGATTGTGCCTTAGAAAACAAATTTGCCTTAATCCAAAATCCTTTTTTATCATGTGTCGGATAGGGGAAAAATATCCTCCAAAAGCTAAAGCAGATCCCAGCAATTCGGAAGAATTGTAACATTGGTTACCCGTTTGGCTTCCCGAGTAGAATGAGTAAACAATATGGTTAAAGTGGTTGGTGTGTTCCTCGGGAATGGCTAGGATCGTTAATTCCCTTCCGTCTTGGACGCAAGTCTCGACTTCAATTCATACTCTTGAATCCTTCACTCAAACAAACAAACAAAAAGGAAAAAGTGTTCTGCAATATGTTTTTTCCTCTTTCAAATTCGTGTGCTGCTTCCTACTTTAGTCATAAAAACGATAGTTTACTTACATTCTTTTTCATACGAAAACCTTCTAATGAATACAGAATAAGAATTAATTTTCTCTATGCTATGGGTAGATATTCAAACTCTAGTAGTTGTTGAAACCCCTTCTTAATAATACGTAAAAAAATAAAGCCCCCATATATTTTTCCCCATGCATCAAAACTTATTTTGAAGAAGCTTTACATACAACCGTGAGCTTAGATTTTTTTACAGAGGAACCAAATATTAACATTCTTGCACCATTCCAACGTCAACTCATGATGAAAAAGGCTTCCGGATTTCAGACTATTAATTCTCTTAGACACACTCTCGCGATTAAATTGCATTCAGAGTAGATATGCAAACTTATTACCACCCCAGAGGGGGAAAACAGTCAAATAAGAGTAAGCTTTTTAGTAGGCCTTATGAAGAGTATCTCTAGACAAAGTCAAGCACATGAATGACTGTAAGGGGGGGTTTCCTACATAGCCTCAGTGTATATGGAGGCAGTAGTCAAAAGTGCGTAAGGAATGCAAATGCCCGGGAGATGAAGATGATGATGGTATTCCCTATTTGTCCTCTGGCTACGCCCCCGTAAGCGATAACTTTTTTATCTTAGCTTTGTGCTTTTTGACTATCCTATGTGCACTCTCCATAGTATGTAAACCTTTCTTTTCTTGCTTTATTGAGAGGTGTATGATGTATATAGGAGAGAGGAAGAAAAAAGAAGATAAAACATCCCCTTTCTTTCTTTACTCTCGACATATATAGTTGTACTGCTCTCTAGGCACAAAGTGAACTATTCTCTCTTCCTTTTCTTTCTCCTCAAACAACATATTCAAATCACAAAAACCTATGAAATCCCTTTTCCTTTCTTTCTTGTAGGCGAGGCGATACATATGGCTAGAGATTTCGGCTACAGCTGCGAGACAGAGTTTCCAGCAAGGCAAATCGCAGAGTATTTTTGTCAGCAGCAGCACAGACATTGAATGTGTCCTGCTCGGAATCCACGGAGATGCTTCGACGAAAGGATCTAATCCTTGCAGCAAAGTAAGTATTTAATTAAGCAATAAAGTTTTTTAAGGGACCCTAAACAATTATTGGCTTAAGGGCTAAAAATATATGATTGTCCTTTATTGATAATTTTCATAACGGAGTCACTCTTTGACATATTTATTTATAAATTACATTATTTATTTGATTTATAATTCATATAAATGTACATTTTAAATTTTAAATGAAGACTTATTAAAATGGTGTTTATATTAGTATTATTACTTTTTTCACATCTTCGAGGAAATAAAATTGACAGTTTTTTTTAGTAAAATATATCTGTAAGGATGGAGGAGAGCATCTGTTAAAGGACATGAACATGTCATAAAAACGCTTAATATAATATAAAAATATATAAATAACATACTTCGTATAAAAACAATGTAAAAAACGAAAATTGGACAAAAATAGCATGTCTAGGGAGAAGGTTGGGCACTAGAATTTACTATAAATCCTCTTTCAATTAAAGTTTCTTAAAAACGTAGCTCCTTGTCGATCCAAGTTTCGAAACCGGTAAGGATCGCTATCTTTGTTTATATTAATATTCATTTTTGACGTAAGTATTCTCATAAGAATAAAAATACCTCACATTTCGACAAACCCCAAGATTGACTCCCATCCCCATGACATAGTGTTTCATCATTTTTTTTCTTACTCATTTATGAAGATATAAAACAGCAAGAAGTCTAATAATATATGATCTAAGTGAATTCTCCATGGATACCACTCATCTGACTTGTAATGAAAAAGTAGGAAATTAAAAATATATATATGCTATAAGAAAACATGATTTAATTTATCTGGTAGAAAGATCTAAGAAGTTACATACTAAGAAGAACTAAAAAAATCTATCTGTAACAACTTTATCAGGTCAATTTCGTTCCTTCTACTACTCTCTACCAAGTAATTAATAATGAAATAAGATTCTTTCAAAAGAGAGAAAGGAAAATATTTTTTTTCCTACAAAATTTAATCTTTATATGTTGTATTAATATAATCGATCTTAAGGCAAGTATTTAAAACATCAGTATGAAAAAAAGAATCAAAACAAAAGGAATGATCAAAACTAAAGATAAAACTTCATTACTGGATTGAAAATATATAATAATAATAAAAATATGATGTTAATATTTTATGTTCCATGTTTTTGAGGGGATCAACCCGCATGTACTATCTTTTTTCCTTTAATCATTTTAAAGATAAATATATATCACAACATATGGTCTCCTGTTCTTCGCCAGCCATCTAAACAACACAGGGTATCTTTTATAATTAAAAATATATCTAGATCAAAGTCAATATTTGAGAGACTAAAATACTTATGTACCCCTTATTTCAACTTGTTGTCCTAATTTAATTTTCATTCTGGATGTTTTCCCTTCAAGACTCTAACTTATTCTTATTATCTCCGCCGAAGGAGGTATTGTTTTCACTGGCGTTTGTTTGGTTTTTTGTCAGCAGGATAACTCAAAAAGTACTAAACGGATTCAAATGAAACTTTGTGGAGTTGTTGGAAATGCCAAAAGAAACAAGTGATTAAATTTTGGCATCTCTAAGTGCTTTTTAATATGCAAAATGAGCAAAATACTACTACTAATAAAATGAAATGGGTCTCTATTCAGGGAGTAGGAAAGAACAAACGCTAAAAAAATATTCATTGACGTATTATTGTTCATATATCAGCTCAGGATATGTTAACCCAGTGACGTAGCTTAACTTCTCCCTCTTCCCGTCCTGAGTGCTTTTTTATATGCAAAATGAGCTAACAGAGAGGAAACAATGATTAGAGATAGAAAATCGGGCGTGTGAAAGGGAGAATGTTTGAATGGGAATGTGTGGGATCGGCGGAGGTACACACTCTCTGAGTGTATATAGCTCTAGTTTAATAATATATAAGAGGAAGACGAAAGAAAGAAGTTTAAGCACCAATGACGTAGTCCTTAGCTGATAAATGAACAATATTACGTCAATGAATATTTTTTAAGCGTTTGTTCTTTCCTACTCCCTGAATAGAGACTCCATTTCATTATTAATATTTTTAGTATTTAGCTCATTTTGCATCATAATTGCACTCAGAGATGCCAAAATTAATCACTTGTTCTTTGCATTTCCACATCTCCACAAAGTTTCCTCCGAATCCGTTACGTACTTTTTGAGTTATCCTGCTGACAAACAAACCAACAAACTAAAAAACCAACTAACCAACAAACTAACAAACCAACAAACTAACAAACCAACAAACTACAAACCAACAAACCAACGCAGTGAAACAATACCTCCTTCGGCGGAGGTATATCATATATATTATGTATATATATATATATATATATGTATATATATGTATATATTTATATTATATATAATAATTTGGATGAAATCATTTTAAAGATATGAAGAAAACTTACAAGGAATCGAGATTTAGGTATCAATTTAAAGAATATGATTTAATCCAACAAAAGTTCAAATACTTTTAAACAACAGATTTAACAGATCAATATATCTTGACACTATAGAACACCCCAATCGAAAATAATATTTATTTCAAATGTACTTTTCTAATGTAACATCTATTTGTCTATCGTCTTTCATCTACTCTCCATCAACAATGCTTACCAAAGAGGGTTGTAGATTTTTATATTTCTACTTGATTGTTCGTTTTACATCATTTTAAGCAATTTAAAACATTGAGCACAGTAGATCTTTTGAATTGTGTATGGTAATGCTCATTATATTTATTCTTGGAAATGTATTGCTTCAATTTTTATATTAAAACGTATATACAACAATGTTCGGAGTGTATTCAAATTATTATTTTTTTCTCTTCTTTATTTGTTCAGAGAGGACATATATATAAAAATGAACATATATTTATTTTTATATTAAAACGTATATACAACACTATTTCATGAGTTTCAAATTATTTTAAAGTGTATTAATATATGTTATAGAGAGAGATATGAATCTCTATAAGAATGACCGAAAAAATGTAGTTTGGAAAGTCATGATTTATTAAAAGGAATGTTCTCTGGCTCATTTAAAACAAAACAAAAAAATCGCCATACACATTCATACCACCTAGGGAGAGCCTTTGTTAATTATGAATATGGCTTGTCTATGGTTCATCAATAGAGGAGGGAGGGGGGGAGGGGCTGCTCACTGTCCCAATAGGAGGAAGTATGCAGACCGCAATCAGTTTATTAAAGTAATAATCAGATAAAAAGAAATACAGTCGCCCCTCGCAAAGTCGCGACGGCCCGGATCCACTACACGACCACTGTGATATATATGAGGGTTGCGATGTTGATATATATTATGCCATTGAGTTCATATGGGGATGTTTTGCTGTGAAAAAACTGGAGCAAGCCGTCGTCGCGTAGTAAAAGACTGCGAGATGTCGAGGGGCGAAGTAGCGAGGGCCGACTGTAGTATAGCAGAGAAGTGTCTAAGTCCGACCATGCTACCTGACATGTATGTTGGTAATTAGGTTCAAGAAACATTGAATAGCTATCAGACTTGTTACTTTGAACTGAAGTAATTGTTATTGGAATTATTATATTAAAATAAAATTGAAATCTTTTTTCGATTGAAAAATATAAATTAGTCAGTTTTTTCTTCATAAAACTTAATTAAGTTAAGTGCAAATAAACAACATGTAAAATGGTTTCATGTTTATACACTAAAATCCTCAAAGTATACCAATAAGAATATGCATGAAGATGGGTTCATTAAATATTTGTGAATTTATACATGAAAAAAAAATCAAAAACATAAGTTTTCGATTAAAATATATATGATTTAGTAATTTTTAAAGTGACGTTTTTGAATGAATACCATAAATATATTGGTACAGTAAAAAAGTCCATAAAAATAAAGTACTTGCCTAAAAGAAATAGCTCATATCAAACTGAGACAGAGTCAAAATTGTCTGCCTACCATTTTTAAAGTAATTGGTTTTAGGTATTAATAAAGTTTATACAGAGTTTGTCAAATAAGACGTATAGATTTATTGATTTGAAAACTTATGCAAAAACTCGTCTACATAAGAAATGAAATTCAAATAAGATCTTATGAACACATGAAAATGAATTTTATTATTGAAAAACTTAGTTTACCTATTGATAAAATCATGTATTTTTCATATTAGTAAGGTTGCTTTAATTGATCCAACAAACCTCAACCAAAATAAAGTAGTTTTTAAGGATACAAACATAGTCTTATCGATCACAGAATAAAGCTCTGATTTGCTTCGGCAAAATATATCAACTTATCCATATACAATATAAAAATCTATAGAAAAGCACCTGTTTACGATGGAACATCTATGATAAGGAATAGTTAGACTCAATTATGGGGCTCCATCTGGTGGTTCTTACCTCAACTTTATCTTTCCTCATTATATGTAAATATTATCCTAATGCACTATGTGATCCTGCTTTCAGATAGTGAGTTTCTGAATGAACATTAGGATAATAACGATTAGAGGGAGCAATTACATGGGATTATGTTGATTGTTTGTTTGATTGCAGGGTCATTATAAAGGAGCTGATGGATTTGCTCAATCAAGATCGGAGTCCTCTCTGTAACACGCGTCCACAAGTCATTCTAGACTCTGGGATTCAGCGACATCTCACGCATTTCTCTCTCCTCACACATGGTTTTGGCTCACCTGCCATTGTGGCCGCGCTGTCTGCCGTCCAAGTAAGAATGCTTTACATAAATTATATCAATATAAAATGTGGAAAAAACAAGTTTTATTTATATTTCTTAATCAACATATATAATATTCTTTTATAAATAAACAAATAAGATTTGGGGGCGCGATAGCTGCTTTCAGCTATGACTAAATATGCAATTTATCCGAATAACGCATGCTATGAAAATAAAACAATGGTTTTGGCTCAACTACCATTGTGGCTGCGCTGTCTGCCGTCCAAGTAAGAATACTTTACATACATTTATATTCATATAAAATGTGTAAAAGAACAAATTTATTTATATTTCTTCATAAACATATAAAAGATGCTTATTAAATAAACACAATAAGATTTGGGGACGCGATAACAATATCCTGTTTCAGCGATGACTAAATATGCCGAATAACGCATGCTATAAAATAAAACAAACATTAAAAGTAAAAACAAAATATAGAATATATGAAGTCTTATTCATAGGTTTTCTAGATTTTTTCATATGAAATTCTGATGATTTCATATCATCCACACAAAAAGAAATCAAGGTTGAGAGTACCAGTTCTAATCATCCTTTGATTAATTTCATTGAAATGTTATTGGGTTTAATGGACTAAATTAAATCATTTTATATTTATCCTTGATGTTATTCATATATACATGCTTTTCTATTGAACTGTCTAGGAAGAAAAACCCATATCTTATTTGTGGCGTTGGTAATTAAAAGCATAAACTGGTTTGGCTCTACTTATAAAATTGGGTAAAAGCTTATATTGACCAAAAAAATGACTTAATTTATGGTAACTTTATTCTCATTTGAATAAGCTTCAAAAACAACTGTTTCTTTTCAGAACTATTTGAACGAGAGTCTGAAGTACATTGAGAAGACTTATCCCAGTAGCGGTCACCATGGAAACATCGGAGACTCAGGTCTCAACAATAGCCGGCGCCTCAATGGGACCAACAATATCAACAACAACCCACTAGGTGGCAGCGGCAGCTCACTGGACTCCAAGCCTATACACTTAGACCAAAAAAACTTTGAACTCAAGAAATAAGAGAAGAAATACTCACAAACACACTTCGAGGAAGCACTGCCTAGCCCAAGCAGGCACTGCTATCCCCAAGAAACACTCCTCGTTCTGAGTGTTGACGCCTGGTGCACGTTTTGTCTCCTTATTATTTGATCGCATATTTATAGGGAGTATAAATTCCTTTGTGTATGTCTTAGTGCAATACTTTTACAGTTTATATTATAATTTAATATATTTATCATTATAATCATTTTATTTAATATTCTAATCTATTTACATATTAATAAACGAATGTTTAAAATTTCCAAATCATTTATTTCATTGGTTAACAATTATTTCCATTGCAACCGTTACATTTTCAACCGTTAAACATTTAGTTCAAAATATGATTCATGTTGAAGATTTTTTTTTACTTTATGGACATTTTAAAAATAAGCCTTCTCAATTTGTAACTCCTCAAAATAATTCCCTACCTGATCGATATTTGATCCAGCTGTATATATATTCAATATATAAGATGTAATAACTTAGTGAGACTCCCTTCTTGAATATAATTGGTTGAAAGTCATATAACAGAAAAAAAACATTTGGGCACTCTTAATTATTTCCCTCATGGCTGTTCTGATGTGGGGATACGTTTATATATTTATTGATAAACTTCAGCTTAAGCTTAGGATATTTACTACTAAATCACTATTAATTCTATCATGTAGACCCTTGCATTCGTGGGATATAAATGCTTGTTTTATCATTATTGACTATGAACAGACACTCAGTCTAACGACATAAAGTAACCCCAGGAATATGGTTTGTTGGTGAGTTGGTAAGAGCTATCATAAAACTATTTTACACAATAAATAGTCATGATTAACTCAGATTATGGTTAAGGGAAGAAAAGAGTAAAATATATAGTTCTTAAAATGGTTCTACTATGAAAGAAGTGAAGTAATATAACTCCAGTTATTTGTTATTGACAAGATACATTTTGAGCATTCGAATATACATTAGAGAAAAAATATCCAAGCATATCAGTACAGGATATTTACCGAAAGACAAACAAAATACTTATTTTCAATCTTTTTTTACTTTTTAAATTTTTACGCCATTATTTATTATAATTGTATTTTTGATTACAGTTTTGTTTCCTTGAAGTTTTTTATAATTGATTTTAGTACATAGTGCTGCTAGATTTTAGATTAGAGATTCAATTTTAAACTATAATGTTTATTTATATATATTTTTATATGTAATATCTCTATATCAATAAAGTCTTAGAAAAAAAGCTATCAGTCAAAATAGCAGAACTAAGAAGAATGTTTATTATTATAAACTTGAAAGTAGTCTTCAAATATATCATTTAACTTATTCACATAAATATAAAATGATATACTTGAGGGTCTTCAATAGTTTGATGGAATTAATAAAAATACTTTTCTTCACAATCAATCAACATATCAATTACCACGGCTTAAATAATATCATAAATCTCCACTTTCAATTAAACCCCTTCAAAACAAATGTTATTTTAACTAATTAGCCAAAAACCCTTGGCGTATTTGAGGGCTCTTAACCTATTTTCACTTCTTCTCTGTGTGTGTGTGTGTGTGTTTCATGTCCTCAAAAACCCTCTTTTCTCCTCCCCTTTAATTAAAAATAAATTTAGAAAGTTTCATTCCGAGAAAGAAAAACATACAAGCATAAAATAAATAAATAAATAAGCTCCGTCCCCTTTTTTCTCTTAATTAAGTCAAATGGAGAAAGGAAAGAGAGAGAGAGAGAGGACTTTTTAAAGTCCTTACAAGAGCAGAGAGGATATCTTCTTAAGAGCCATTTATTCTTCCTTGGAGGCTTGATTGGTATTCAAAGCATTGATCTCCTTACTTGCTTCCTGATTGACTTACCCTCAAGGGATATTTTTATAATCTATACTTAAAAAATAATAAATCTAATTCGCATCATTCGCTTTAATAATAAAAAGAAAAAGAAAAAATGTCCTCCCCAAAATATCTATGTATATTTAAAGTTCCTATTAGGATATGATTTTGTTTTTTCCCTCCTATTTTCCTATTCTTCTTCTTATTATTATTTAAAAAGCCTCATTATGTCCTGAAGGCAGGAGGAGCAGCTCTTGAGTATACCATTTTCTCCTTGTTTTCGATAAAATAGATCTGTTTGTTTAAGAAATCTATGTCTAAGACGGTGGTATAATTACTCTTGCGTTCATGGACTACTACTCACTTGGGATTGCGGTGGATGGAGCATTAATTGGGAGCTTAGTAAACATCATCATCATATAATCAGAGTGGAAAAACAAAGCATAAAAAACATCACGACTTTTTTCTTTTTCTAAAAAAATACCACAAAATACATCATATATAATATGATAATATGAAGCATGTTGTGACTATATGAAGTTTTATTTTGGGCCCCTGGGACATGTTTGATTATGCAGTGAAGAAGTTATTTGACCCTATAGAAGATAATAATGATAAATAACACTGCAGTTGTATAAATTGAAATATTAAGTATTTTGATATTAAATATTATATGAATTATAAGCGTTACATTGATTGGGGGGTTTGGCTCGATGAGAGGAAAGTCTAGGTTTGGAAGGTTTAAAAGTTACTCTGAGGACAATTATGTTCTCTTCATGATTCTGTTTCAAACTCTTACATATATGCTTGGTCTTTTTTATATTTCTAAGTCTCAATACATTGTTGACTCACACCTTAGTTAAAATCAACTTCCATGGCCGCTCAAACAGGTAGACTTGTACCATACTCTTTGAAGATTTATTTATAAGAATATTTGAAAAAAAAACCTCAGCATGACATTTTTTTGTAAATGTTAAAAACTTCAAGTTTGTTTTAATTTCATTATTTTGGAAAATAATTCCAGGACCTATGAAAGGATTTTATGTGTCAAGTTTGTACAATGTTCACATAAAAAAGCAGGTTACGTTCACGCATAGATCATAAATTTGACACCATTTGACGAGTAGATGGAAAGGAATAACGTATTTTGATTAAACATCCACACTATTATATCCACAAATGTTTATGGATGACTTATCATATATAACATGATCTTGAATCAAAAATATTTATCTGATGGCTTTGACCATTTATCTTGATTTAGGGGTCTTTATTTTGTCAAAAACAATAGCATCCCTTTATTACCTTTATAAGATATTATATGCAACTCTGATCAATAATATCTGGGATAAAAAAATGATTAAAGTTACATTTCTGTGTTGGTCACTTAATAGTCTTAAGATTCCATAGGTTCGTCATATATTAAAACCTTTGTAAAACAATTTAAATTCATAGTCTTATTATGCCATTATCATAGTTTATTTCTAATAGTCTTGTTCCCCAGAACTATTTCGGTTCCAAGAATATGTCACGGTGATCAAAATATTTATCGCTTGTTTTTGATAATTTATCTTGATTTAGGAGTCTTTATTTTTGAAAAAATCGTTGCAACCTCTTTTATTTACCTTAATAAGATATAATAAGGAACTTAGATCAATAATATGTGTTTGTTTTTTCTTCAAAAATTAAAGTTACATTTCGGTCTTGGTCTCATCATATAATAGTCTGAAGGTTCCTTAGGTCCATCATATATCCAAGTCTTTGTAAAGCCTTGACTACAATTAAACTTTGTAGTCTTATTATGCCATTAGCATAGTTTATTTCGAATAGTCTTGTTCGCTAGAACTATCTCAGTTCCAATATATGTCACGGTGATCAGAAGTCATATATTATAAATGAATATCATTCGACAGAGTGTGTTGATAGGTTCAATTATTAGCAAATATAAAAATACTGAGGCATTTAAAACTGTATATTATTTGTTGCTCTAACAAAAAATCTTTTATATTTCAATTCTCATCAACGACAATTATCCTTCGACATGAAAGATATATATATTTAATTATAAACCTCAAGAGAGTTTAAGAGCACCTTTGCTTCAAGAAAACACAGAAAGACTCCTCTAATCATATATATTTTTTTTCATGAATTTAATTTCTGTAAAATTATTTGATCATATTTTTTGATTCCAAAGGCACAGCATGTAGCAAATCCAATTTTTTCTTCTGTGTGTGTTGAAATTCTCATGGTAGAAAAGATGGAAGAACTAATAATAATAATAAATACCATATCACCAGCAGACAATATATGCTGAGAGATTTATTTTATTAGAGCTGACCCTGTCTACAAAATTCACATAAACATAAACTCACTTTTTTATCTTTTTTATGTTTCACAATTTCTATACTTCATATACAACTGAGCATGATCAGGGAATTCATTGATGATGCGGGCTCGGATCATCACCATCTCTTAATGAAGTGTAGACACGCTCTTTTTATATCTGAGCATTGGTTATTTGTGAAGGAGGAGTCAAGGAGCTTTTTTATTGAAGGCTCTTTCATCCATGAGCTAGCTATAAGCAACAAGCTTCGTAAATTGAAATTAAACCATGTGGTAATAATAATAATACTGAATCCTCCGCATTGTTTCCCTCCTCTTCATTTTGACTTCATCTCTCTCTTTTTTTGCAGTAAGAATGCCCAGGAAACACGTAGGTCATAAATACCTCTGAGTTTAATTAATTTAGAAGAGTCCACACCACTATAAAATAGTAAGTCATATTTAAAGGCAATAAAAACGCAGTTTATTTTTCCCGGGATTTTTTGGCTCTTGTTGTTAGCTTGCCTGTTATATTTTCAGACTTGCAAAGTAGAATGTAGGCCAATCTTTTTTTAGGTATGTCCAAATTTCTATGGAAATGATTTTTTTATTAAATAAAGTATTTGGTAGATTTTTTTTCTTATTATTATGACTTTATTTTGTATAAGAAAATTTTGTTCGAGCTTTGAGGATTTTACGGATTGTAAACTTTAATTTTATAGAATAATTGAATATCTATTATAATTTTTCATTGATTCACAGTTCGTAAAGACATTCAAAACTTAATATATTTTAAATTTTGTTAATACGTAAAAATACATAAATAGCTTAACACTTTTCTATCCACATATAAGTTGGAATTATTCACTTATAACAGCTTCAAATATTTCAGTATGAATTCAAAATTATTATACGTAAAACATAATGGATTTATCAAAAACTATTTGAAGGGCAGCTAGTTTTACAAATGGACTGAATGCCTATCTTGGAATGCCATTAATATCTTGAAGAGTTATATATGTCTTATATATTTTCCTAATCTTTTAAAAGTGGAAATTAAAAACCACAACTTTATTGATCAGTTTATTTGAATAACATAAGAGTTTCTGATGAAGGGTAAAAAATAGGAACATAGTTCATTTGCATGGAAAGTGTCGAGATAATATGTAATAGACATTTTGGTTTGAAATGAAAAATCTAAAGTTGAAGCCTAGTTGAAAATAAATGTCATATCATTGCTGATTCATTGTAAGGTCAAATATAAATAAACAATATGTAATTTATAAATAATAATTATTTATAAACATACTAAATAGTTTATCAAAAAAAGTAAGACAATACATTTTTAGGATTGTCCATTACATTGGGATTGTAAGTTTTTATAACTTCATAATCATTGAATAATCAAAAGAGGAGAAAAAATCAGTCCTCTCAAAGAGCTCTTTAATTGCAGGGAGAGAGTTAAAATGGCTGTCCCAGGTGGTGATGAAATAATTTAGAAATCTTAAGTATAGGAAAATGAGTTCCTGAAATAAATTCCGATTGATTTTTGTTATGTGTCATATATAAGTAGTCTCATCACATCTTTATTGTCATTTCTCCTTTATTTCTATTCCTTAAGATTATTTAAAACCCTTTGACTGCTCAAAGGATAAAAATAATCCTTGTCTTCTTTGTGTCATATTACATACTTCGTCTTTAAAGGCAATTACGACAACTCCCTTCACCTTTCTGACTTACCAAAGTTGCTCAAGAGAGTTCTCTCTTTTTAATTAACTCTCCAGTGCATCCAGTTAGGTACTGTAAAGATTGTGGTTTCTAACCTTTGGGTTCTTGATTTTTTAAACCGTAATTTTGAGTATCCACGTCACTATTTGATCTTTTTTTCCATTCATTCTATTTATCTTCAAAATAAATTAAGACTGTCAATCACTCTTCTCATATTTTTCATTATTTTAGCCGTCCCTTCATAAGACAAACATACATAGAATACTACATAATATAAGATCACTTTTACCAGTCCAAAAAATGAAAATAAAAGGAAATCAATTTATTCATGATTTATTGGAACAACAGTGAAGAAGAACGTCAGATGTGGTGTAGGTTGTATATAGTTGTCGTTTATACTATTGGGTGTTTATTTATTTTTATCAAAGATCTAGTCTTTCGGTCACTCAGTCATATAACTATAAATATATTCCTTAAATATAAGGAGTCTACGAAAAGTAAATCTAAGCCAAGAAAGTCAATGCTGAACCCTGATGTGATCTTATCAATTAGAACAAGGTCGGGATCACTTTCCAAAAGAACATCAACCATATCAGGCCTGTCTCCTCAAAAAGATGCTTCTAACAAACTTTAAAAAAATGAATTTACTGTTAATATTTGGACAGTGTCTATTAAATGTCCTTTATTCAAACAAAAATCGACAACTTGTCGTTAATACTCTTGGGTGTTTATATAGTTTGATCAAAGATCTAGTCATCCGGTCACTCAGTCATATAACTATAAACACATTTCTTAAATAAAGACAAAAATGCTGTGACAACTAAATGTTAAAACAATAATTTTATAAATATGTTATAAAACTATACTTGAAAAATTATTTCTTTTGAGTAGTTTCATTAAAAAACATATCCTAAAATTGTGAAAGTGTACATTATCTTCATTATGTTTGCTACTTCTAAGTAAACCCGGCCACACTGGAACCTAACACGATATCAGCCGGTAAAAGGGTACCTAGGAGCTAAGGATTGTATGAACAATAACAGTGACAAATAAGTGGGAAAATATTTCACTATTCTTGCTATAAAACAATCACCCTTCATTGAAAGCCAACCGTCATTCTTGTTTTATATTAAAAACATACATCAATGTACTTTTTAAGGAAAGAAAAGCCACTTTTATGAAACATGAAAGAGAAGAAAGGTCGGTTATAGGAATATATATTTTTGGCCTCGATGAGTTTATTTTCTTCTCTCTCTATATATATTTAAATACTTTTAAAACAAAGCAAAACGTATATAATTAAAAAAATATGTATATAAGTTGCTGATATGAAAATGGTCACGCGACTTTTTAGAGGCGTCTGGCCCAACACCCCGTCCAAAGAAGAAAAAAGAACTTGTCATTAAGAGCTAGCCAAATAAAAACAATGGGGCGAACGTGTGGAGGAATT
The DNA here is from genome assembly GCA_013387185.1 of Caligus rogercresseyi. Taxonomy (NCBI): domain Eukaryota; kingdom Metazoa; phylum Arthropoda; class Copepoda; order Siphonostomatoida; family Caligidae; genus Caligus; species Caligus rogercresseyi. The sequence goes on from CP045891.1 coordinate 19,359,526, forward strand.
GTTGATGTACACCATCTTCTTGGGCAGTGAGTCCATAACATTGAAGTGAGTTAATATCTTGGCAAAGGAAGGCATTTTTACGGTTAAGAATCACGTAGGAGTAATTAAGTTACATTCCTTAAAAAGAGAAAAAAGTATTAGAAGGAGAGAGAGTAAAAACTCCGTGATAAATAAGTTATTGTTTTTGATTGTTCATCATACAAGAATATGTATGTAAAAGACAGCCGTTTAAATTCATGATTAGTTTAGTTGCTAGTAAAAATGATTATTCATATTAAAACATGATACTCTAACGTTCAAATTGTATCAAACAATTATGTAAAAATGTAAATAAGGTAACAAATATTTAATGATGGTAATTATTTTTCGATGTTCTTTTTTATCCTTAATTCTAAAATATGATTCTTTAAACAAATTTGCTGTTTTAAATATTTTTTGTTGCTTATATGGTTCGATAGAATTGCATCCGACTGTATATAAATAAGCATTATACCCTTAAAATTAGTCTATTGAACCTAGGAGCTTATACATGAGGTAGACCAAAAATGAGCATCCCCTCACGGGAGTATTCGAACCACTGCCCCCAACATTGAGAGTTGAACACGACTTAACAAGCTGTTTAAAAACCAATCACTTTTTAATTATTAAAAACGATCCAAATGCAATCAAAAACTATTATAATAGTATAAATTTAATAAGTAGATTGATTAGGCTAAAATTTTGTAACTTTATGTATAAGAAATACTGAAATTAGTTAAATTATGTAAACAATAGTACTCAAGGTTTATATTGGTCTTTCCTAAGATCAAAATGGTTTTACTTATATTTAATGAAATACAATAAAATATGTCTCTCTATAAAACAAAATATATCATTTAAGCCCCATGAAATATTAATTAGAAAGGGATACGGATAAACTTACACACATTCTAAAAAATTTGGGTAATGGAAACATTAAAAATACAATGACATGAAAAAGGTGTCTAATATTAAATAGTGTATTAATTTGAGTGATCCATAGAATAGTTCTTATAGAAAATTCATAGATGCAACTCACTAGAAACCTTGTGGCAACAAACTATATTAGGCCTTATTGATTAACTCATATGTATTTTTTTCTTCATATCTTTAAAGTTCCACTTCAATTGAGTCATATATGTAAAAGTCCACACATATATAATAAAATTTATTATATATATATAAATTTATATGTATAAATACAAATACATGTATATATATATATTTGTATATAGGTATATATATATTTGTATATAGGTATATATATATATTGTATATAGGTATATATATATATATATATATATATATATATACTTCTAAGAAAAATATAATGCTATGATATTTTATATCAGAAAATACTTTTTTATATGTTGCACCACAGAAAATAAAATATATATGTATTTACTTTTAAGAAGAGGATATCTGGACATTGCTACGACATTCCAAGGTTCATGTACCTTTCATTCCTTTGCGCGCACGTATGTAGTATGTATTTATTTTGGCCATCGTCTTCTCTCTCTTAAGAAATTACATGTTTTTGGTTATCGTATTTATTACAAATTGGCAGTTTAGGATCCACCCCCCCCCCCCCTCTCCTCTCAAAACAACATATCATCGATTTCCCTCTGTTATTAGGCTTGTACAGAGATTGATCAAAAAATACAATTACAGTGAGGAAGAACTCGGGTACAGGTACAAATATATATATACATATATATATGAAGGTACTCTATAAAATCTCCTTGACTCATATATATATTTTATCATTCGCTTCTAATTATTATCCTTCCACATATAAATTAACCTCGGTCTTTCATAAAGAAGAAAAAAAGTATTCCGGGAGTGTAATTGTAGGGATTCCCATTGGAATAGGTACACTTTTTACGAAGAGAAGCTATGATATTTTCCTCTTATTCGTTGTGTATAACAATTTTTTTTGACATTTCATATTAACTTTAATTCTTCGATTATTTATAAGAATATCTTTATTATTGAATATATAATTTAAAAAATGATAATTATCTATTCAAAAATTTATTATCTCAAGGAAGAAGAAGTAAATTGATAAATATGCTTTATATTTGAAAAATAGATTATTTAAATATGGATAAATATCATTTAAAAAAGTGAAATTTAAATAACAAAAGAAATACTTAACAAATATATTTATAAAAACATATTTTTTTCATATTAAAGCTCTAACGTTGTATGTCTTCAATGAACTTTTAAAGTGTTTAAACAAATGAGTTTATATCAAAGGGATTTCATCTTACTTTTTGTTTTATAAGAGTCGGAATATAGATTAAAATATCTTCCAAATAACAAAAATAAGGATCTTAATTTATTTTAATAAAACACATATCTAATTCTAAATATATGATAAACAACAACAATGTACATATATTTAAGCTTTATTACGTATTTGATTTGAATTTAATATATTTATATTGCCTTAAACAAACAAAAGAACGGGATAAAAAATAAATTGTAACGTACAAAGAAGTATGCAAATACTTATATTTGTGCCATGAACTAACAATGTCGATATATAAATACATATAATTGTATCATATATATTTGTAAAAAGGAGATGTTACTATGATATTTTATTTGTGGAAAGTCGATAGTTTTTCCTGCTTTCTTAAATAAGGAAAGTAGATTTTTTAATTATAACCTCTAGTAATATGGGGGAATGTAAAATTACAACTGCACATATATATTCGATAAGCGCCATTTTGAAATAAAAATAAGGTATTTTACCTATCAAAATTCAAAGCCCCGATATCAATATGCTTCAATTTTGTTTTTGAGTTCATAAGTAAGCATTACTTACATTTATCTGTCCAGCTATAAGATTTTAAAACCTTGACTATACAAAACAGCAAAATGAAAGAATTTTATTTTGATGGCTATTATTATCATCTTGCAGTATACATTTTTACAGATGAGAACGAGCATCATAAAGTATTACCCAAGTACTTAACAAAGCAGAATGAAGAGAATTAAACTTGGTTTTAAAACATATAATAAAAAGTGAAGAAATAGAAATAAATACAAAAAAACTATATTCCATTTGAAAGCTCCTATACAGAAGCACTGCAATAATGATATAAAATAAAAATCCTCCTCTTAAAATAATCATTACTTTTATTGCAGGTATACAGCTTAAATGATATATATGTTTATGCCACTAATATACGTATACATATATCTACATATGTGCTAAGGTGCCAATTTACAGGCTTAAATGCTGGTTCTTTGGTTTGTTTTATTGGCCTCACTGATATATATATATATATATATATATATATATATATATATATATATATATATATATATATATATAGGCTCTAGGATTTTTTACCACTGGTCAATTTGCCATCTTAACTTTCACCCCTGGGTTGTTTGTCACAGGAGTCTTTGCCGCCTGGAAGCCTTGCCCCCACAACTGAATGTCCAGTCCGGTAATACAATACAATCATATATGTCTACATACGAAGGTGTGTTTGGTGAATAATGTATGTAAGTCACTGACTAGAGAATGAGGAAAGAACAAACTTAATAAGTCAGCCGTTGACATCATATTATCAATTCATCAATTTAGAATTACGTCACTGAATATTCTATCTTCTTTCTTTTTTTCCATCATGTTTTTATTATTAGCATTATATTAAAGTAGAGAAATATTCTAATAAATATAAGGAACTATAATAATACAGCAATTATTTGTGACTGTTTAATCAAGCCATTTAAGATCTTCACGCCCACAAAAAGTGTACTTTTTATCATTTTTGAGGTCCAACTTGGAAGTTTTATGTGCCCTGGACAGGGTTATAATCCAAACAGTATCCATATCTGGAGGCATTTTCAACCCTGAAGGTATTCGAGTCCAACAAATCACTTTTACTCGGCATTTCTTTTTATTCATTCGGTCAACTTCTAGCTATTTTTGGGAAGAGCTGTTATTCCAAGACGAAAGATGCTGAATATGTAAATAAACTTAATTCTTTACGGGGAATGAGAGAATTTCAGGGAACATAATCCATTTCAGACACGGGAATCGTCTTACAAATAAGTTTTCGGCGTAGCTTTACTTTTTTGCAGGGTAGTTGGGATGAGTTCACCTCACCTATGGATCCATTACATTTTCTTCCTCCACTGAAATCAATTTGTTCAGGATCTTCAAACCAACTTGCGGATCCATTAAGAGTCACTGATGAGATTTGATGATTGATTTTAATTCTGCTCGGAATTACAAGCTTGATGTTGACTTCAATGACAACGATTGTGTTATCGTGCAGACCTAATTGTTTTTTTATGCGGTAGCAAAATCTCTCTATATATACAAAGCAATTATGAATAATAATAATGAAATTCAGATGGTCGGAAAATAACCTACGTCAGAAAAAGTCCATTGACGTCATACTGTTGATTTATCAACTCAGGAATACGTCACTCCGTGTTCAAACTCATTTCATCCACTTAATATTAACATTACATAAAAGTAAAAAAAGTTTCTTATAAATATAAGAAATTAAAGCTCCAGAACTTTAATTCTTTCATTCCTTGCTTACAGGCCTAAGCTCATTATGCATCATCCAATAATCTGGTCGCCGCATCAATATAAAATTATAGTAATGCAACGGCAAAACTTGCAAGTTGGACCTCAAAAATTATAAATAAGCACTCTTCTTGTGGGCGTGAAGATCTTAAATGGCTTAATTAAACAGCAGATATATATATATATATATATATATATAATAATATATATATATTATATATATGGACATATTAATAAGAAAAACTGATCAGTAATAAAAACAACAACTCGTTCTTATCTTTCTGATCATTTTTGGTAATATTTTTAATCACAGTTAAAAACCATGAAAACAAGTGGTCAATATATAATTTTCCCTTCGTTCTATCAAATTTTTTATTTAAACTAAATGAGCAACCATCAATAATTACAAAGCCATCGTGTATGAAAACAATTGAAATATACAGTATGCTTCGACTTTGATAACAAGTAAAAAGGTGTTATGTCAAACCATGGTTTTCAATCACAATAAAATATTGACGAATTATATAACTTTTCATATTGTAACATGCAGATTTGTAGCTCATGATGCAAGGTCGAAATTAATCTTTGTGGCGTAACGTCTGTATTATGATTCCGTTTTACAACTTAATCAAACATTTTAATTTATATAACCATTCAACCTTGATCATATATTGTCATCACTATGAGCTTTTGCACCTCTTCCCACTCTTCTTTTGCCACGTTCCTTTCCTCTTATTCATCAGAGAACCAAGTCAGGGCCTTTATTTATATATATAAGAATGTACAGTGGAATAGAAATGAAATACAAATAGTGTGTGCGTGTGAGGGGGCCACCCTGGATTCATTTATCAATTTAAACTATTTGAAAAGAAGGCTTTGCTTGACAATTCTTAAGCCCTTTTGATAGTCATTTCTATACATTTGAGGCTTTGAATATAAAGAATTTTATTTCTCCCCTTTATTTAATGGTGCTGGAAGGTAAAAAAGAAGAAAGAGAGAGAGAGTCATAGCGATAAATACATAATAATAATAATAACAAGTAAATATCCATATAAAGAAAAGTGTTACTAAAGACCTATTCGAGTTTGACCATGCAAAAATGATTAATTAATTTTTCTTAGGGCTTTAATTATGGGGCCATTGAGTGGAAATAAATACGTACGTGCTACCTTTATTTGTTCAGTTGGAGGTAAAGGGGTAATATTAGTTTGTGAGATTACGTAAAAACGTTTAATCTAGATATATTTATAATATATATTCAGTCGGAAGCTGCAATTCGATTGAGCCAAATAAGTGAAAAAAAACTATTTTTGTCTTCTGCAAAAAAGGGGTTTAAAAAATATTTTTATATTCTTACTTCACTAATATCTTCCTATCATACTATATTTTGTTGGTCTATATGTTTTATCTAGGTATGAATAATATTATGAACTTAAAAATTGTTGATTAATACAATATCATGGGGTTTAATTGTATTTTAAAAGAGTATATGTAGATTAAAAAATACATTTTATATCCAAGAATGCTAGTAATTATAACTCATATCATCTCTTCCTAATAATATTTATGGTTTCTTATATGCTTTTGAACATTTTCTATTTTTTATGTCAGTATCTCTTTTTGTTTATTTAAACTGTTTAATACTACAGGAATCGAGTATATATTTAAAATGAATACTTAATTATAATTAAGAGTTGTAAAATTAATAATAAATACCATGACCATCACCAAATATTGGATATATTTTTTATATAAGGAAGCTTAAATAAAAAGTTACTAATTTTTTCGGGTTATTCAAAAAGGATCGTATTAGAAGGAACACTTGTACAATGCAAGTTCCTAATAATTCAAAAATAAACATACATGTGATGTGTGAATCCTATGATTATTCATAATAATCTATAATTACAATGAATGTATGTTGAACTGACCTCAGAGTTATAACTTATTTAGGCCATGCAATCAACTAAACTATGTTTGGATACAGAAAAGGAAGTATATTGGAAAATACCAATATTACTTTTACTTGTTAAACAGAGTAGAAAGCACGTTTTTTTTCTTGATTAAAAGTTTGATGTACGTCCTAAGGACTGTTAAAAAGATGTAATGGGGTGATAACATTTTTTGCTAATATTAATAATAATAATAAGATAGCTTTTATAGTTTCCCCCTTTCATTAGATTTTTTTGTTAAAAAAAGATTTCATTTTTTCTCTGCATGAGCTCAGCATGTTCACTTATAGATAGAAGCTAAATGTTAGGAATGTTCAAATTAATCTTTTGGATATGCATTTTTTGATGCTTGGATGAAGGAATTTTCATTTCAGTGTATTTGTATGACATAAATAAGGTGTTTCATATCAATAGATATTATGGTTAATATTGATAACTTTATTGAATATGTGACCTATTGATAAATGTATGGACCTATTTTTATTTATATAATTCAATATTTAGTTGAAATATAGCTATACTCTGTACAAAAAATATGATTTTACTATGTTTGAAAGTGTTTAAAAAGACAAGAACACAGAAATAAAATCTTTAAATTCATATTTAGTAAAAAAATTAAAATGTGATGCTCTAAAAATGAAGAAGAAAAGCTTTTTATATTGTTTATTATTGAGAACAAAATTTGTATATTGACATAATATATACTTATATAGTAAAAATATTCAAAACTTAATTGCTGAAAATACCGTTTAAAACAGTCACTTACTTTATATACATTTGATAAAATGCTTCCTAACATTTTTTTCTTTATTCATCAAAAGTAGTGGCACATCAAACCGATTCAAAGAATCATACTAAATTATAATTAATGTTATTTTATCGATTGATTTTAACTTTTTGACATCTTTTGTAGTTGTTTCCCTATCTTATCATCGGTTTCATCATGTCCTGTATTTCTATTGTTTAATTTTAATGCCAGTAAGAAAAATAACCCTATGTCAGTTTGTATAAATTCCAGTTGATATGTATGTTTATGCATGCTTGTGCATAAAGAAGCCTACTTATGTCCCCATTGGTTATATATTGATTACATATCTGTGTTTTAGTCGATTTACTGATAAACTATTATATTCTTAGAGAACTTCAATAAATAATTTGAAAAAAATAATGATTGTTCTTAATAAAAAAATATATATCTTGATAATTTATTATGTTGCAATTTTTTTCGGGTGAAATCTTCTGATTCATTTAAGTAAATGCATACTTTGCATTAGCAAAATGGATATAAAACATTAATTTTTATTTACAAATTATATCAAAAGCTGCATAATTCAACTAAAACATTGAGATCCCTTTTAGCATTGCAACGGCATGCATTTTTATTTAATAATCAGCGCTTGTTTATAAACAAATATTTATTACTCTTCACGAAAGATAAACATAGAATAAATATAATATCTAAACTGAGCTTGAGACATCGGAACACCCTTCTTGGGTCATGATAGGAGCTCTTCAAGATATATCATGAGACAATGGACATAATTCTACACCGCTGAGGGACGATAACCAACCGAGACGATTTTATTGCTTTGTACGAGAGAAAAGAAGAGGACATAGTTGCAGCCGTCATAGCCTAAACTCATTTTTTTAAACATACGCTTTTAAATATAAAAATGTTTTCTAAGCGCCTGTTATCAATAGAAATTCGAAATATTATTTTTTTGATAAATAAATAATAAATTATCATTTCTAGTTGATCTTTCATGATGCATAAAAATAATTTGTTTCTTCATAGACTGCATATAGGTTCTTATAAGTTCCTGTCAACTTATAAAAATATTTGAAAAACAATAATAGCTTAAAAATAAAAACTCTTAGTCGACGTGCTATGAAAAATAACATACAACATCCATACTATAATATTAATAAAAACCGGCCACACTCAAAAAAGCCCAGAACAGTTATGGAATAATATAAAATATAAAGATCCCTAATTTTAGCCTAATTGATAACAAATTATAAATGTATATATATATATATATATATATATATATATATATACGAGTGAATCCCAAGCTTTGAATCATGATTGAGAATAATAAATCACGAAGAGTAACAATTTTATTATGTTGGAATGAAACAGAATACCACTACAATTATGCCCCTGACATACCCTCAATTCAACCTCAATTTCCTGTACATCCGGCCTGGCAATCCCTGGTCGTAAATTGAAAAAAAGGTTTTGCAATTGATTGGCTAAGGTATAAAAAAAGAATTCAATATGTGTTGGATCTGTTTCTTAGGATATGACTAAAAAAGTTGATCATATTGTTAATAACACAACGTTTTAATTTATTTTTATGAATATTATAAGATATAATATCATGTGAATAAAGTCTTACCTTGGTAAAAAAAAAGTTTTTTAATAATGTGTAATAAATATATTGTATATCCTCGAATATAATTCTTAAAAAAAGATTTGTAGTTTAAGCAATGGATCGTCAATGATTACTAGTGTTTATTCATATCGAAAGGTCGCTTATATTTAAATTATCGTTATTTTTGTGATATTTTGGTATAGTAAATTGATTGTTTTGAATCAACCGGACATATATAAACCGTATCAAACATGTTTAAAAAATAATATTTATTAGAAAGAACCAATTCGATACACTCCTAACTTGATTTTGTAATATGATTATCATTTTATTGAACTGCATCTTAAGATTTTGGCAGTCAGATTTTTATATGTAAACTTAGACCTTCAGTATTTGGATAAGAAAACCAAAAAATAGAAAACTCTATTTCAAATATAACTTATCAGTAGCTGAAGATAAAATGGAAAAAATATTTAAAAATCTAATAAAATAACAACCAATCAAGAGCATAATTTATGATAAAAATACTACAAAAAATATTTAAAAGGATACAAGCTATACAAACAAATAATGAAATAACGACGGTACTATAATATTTTAAATCAAATCCGTTGAACAAAAAAAATATGGCTCTTACAAATTATAAGAACCCGCACATATTTCCAAGATGTCGGTGGTGCTATTAGTTTCGTAAAAACTATTCCATAAAATATTTAGATCAAGCATTAAAAAAATTAACAAAACACCAATGTGAACTCTCTTTCTATAAAAAAATCATATATGGTTAACTGAGTATTTTTTATTTACTATATCTACTTGTTTTAACCATATTTGTAGAAATTAAGGTTTTTTAGATATGTTATATAGTAACTTAGGTGTAACTTTAGATTAGACATCTAATTTTAAACTAAAATGTTTATTTATATATTGTAATAATCTCTACATCAATAAAGTCTTTTTAAAGAATAAAAAAATTAATTTAAAAAACAAAAATAATGATGGAATATCTGTTTTTCCATTTATTTATGTTTTTATTAGCAGACAACAATTTTATCAAGGCTGCCTTCCTCCTTACTTTAACGGTCATAAATAAATATAAGTTATAATACACCTTGCCGCTGATAAGCCATATTGTTCGCCTGGTCATCATTCCCTTTACTATTCCTGACAAAATAAAAGTAAAAAAGGCAAATATCATTATTTAATCGTCCACACAAAACCATCCAATGACAAAGAGTCCGTCGGTTTATTTACGCATGAACTAACCGCAAGGCGGGATATTTATAAATGTGACTTAGTAAAAAAAAGTATGACATCTCTGCTTTTTTTAATAGTGTCGTTTCCCCTTCTACAAGGCATTGTTCATGGTACTTTGACCCCTGTATATAAGTGACGTCGACACTTCAAAATAAAAGGAGACTTCGTTTTGCTCCCTTTTGACAGATTGACCTTGGAGGTTAAATCGTTTAAAAACACGCGGCACCAAAGAAGAAAGGAATAACCATCATAAAATGTTTCTTATCTATAGGGAAAAAAATTATCAAGCATGATCATATAAAATGTAAAACAAGGAGCTGAGACACACATAAAATATTGAATACATTTACGAGATAAAGGGAAAATAGCTTCAAAAATATTTTTTTAAAGAGTAACACGCGTTTGGACACAACATAATTTGATTCATGGAATCATGCTTTAAATTATGAGGTTTGATTCTTAGACAACATTCTTGGGTGATGCAGTGCAAAAAAAAATATATAGGATGAATATAATGATAAGTTAGAGCAAATCTCTTTCATATCAATTTTAAGTTAAAAGATTCACGGAATTTTTTATGGGCTCCCTTATCAAAATCATAATTTCTTTCGTCAAGATGTTAAATTGTCTTCCTAGAAATATCTTTAGTTTTAAAATATATATCATATGCAGAGAGAGAAGTTAAGCATTTATAGAGTGAAGAGAGCGGTTATACAAAATGTTTTTGACAAATCTTTGTTATGATTATTATTTTTTGGCTCTGACACTCATCAGAAGAGGGGGTTGAGGTTAAGAGCTGAAAGGAATGTTGTTGCCTCTTCATGGATATAAAATATCAAGAAAAATAATGATGGCAAGGAAGAAAAAAAGAAGAAGATATTGCCCCCATTCAAGGAATTTGAAAATAATTTTATATAAAATAATGAAAAGACCCGACACCGAAGTTATTTACTGTCAAACCTTCAAGACCTGAAAAGGATTGAAGTGCCAAGGAATTGGAGGGTTTCCACACGTAATTATTAGACGATAAGTATTTCATGTTTTTAAACATGGAAGAAGCTACATAAGAATTTTTTTGAAGTCTTTGATGTAAGAGTTCTCTTGAAGAGTGGACTTTTTTTGGGGGAGGGGGGACGAAAAATAGAACGTTCAACAATCATAATTACCAGGGATGATGCGTGATGCAAGATGCAAAAAGTGTATTGCTTTATACATGATCTAATAAATATTCCGTTTACGATATTTTCCTTCAATCCATTCCTTATTACCAACTACTACAATATTTCAATAATTGAAAATAAAATATGGAAAATGTTTATTATATATAATCCCTCTACACCGATTAAGAAGGGATTCTAGAGGCTCACATCGAAAAGTACTTGATCAATGGATCAGCTTTAGCTTCAAAATACCCTAGCCAACATGAAGTACCAAAACAATTTGCTTAATAATATATTCGCAGTGAATTTAATATAATAAAAAAACTGATTATAGTTGGTATAAGATATATTGGCTTCGTAAAAAAATTGTGTGTTAAGGCTTAATATTGAGGGCGCGGGTTCGGCTCCTACCGAGAGGAAAAGGCCAGTTTTGGTAAACTATAATTGATAATATCGTGGGTTCGATAGACCAATTTACATGTTATAATGTCGGATGCAATTCTATTGAATCAAATATGTAAAAATGAAAAATAAACTTAAGTATATTTAATACTTCGTAGATAGTAGATAGACTTATAAATATCTTCACATATATTTTCTATATATATACTATTCGATAAACTAATCTTAATACAACACAAATATGAATTGTAATCATTATTTGAGTATGATTATTGTCAATAAGGTTTTTCAACATGTATACATAAACATTTGTAGAAAAAACCATAATATTTCAATTCGACAATCATAATACTATATATTTTATATTATGAATATATTTTTGCATACATGAAAGCTGTAGCCCTAGAAACATGGAAAGCTTACTCCAGCTCGGATGGAGGGTGCGGTGAGAGAAGTCTCATCGGCAAAATCATTTTTTCCTCACGCACCAACATACCATCAGGAAACAACAGGTCGAGCCGATCAAAGTCGCTGGGCATCATCCCCTGTCCACTTAAAGTAAAGGAAAAAACGTTTTCCGCTTCGCCGCCGATCTGTGGAGTTCGTTTCTCGAGCTGAGGTCTGCCCCCACAAGTGGTGCAGCAACGGTAGTTGCCAAAAACATTTCTAAAATAGCGCCAATATAAAGTCCTCTTTTTTTATCAAATGACTTTGCTTTATTTTATTTTTTTTTGAATTTTATTACATATATATGTGTAAATATATATTTATTGTTTTTATATAAGTTTTATTTATATATTATTTTAAACATTATCCTATAACTAGTTGAAAGAACTAGGTATTATTTTATAAGGATGAATAAAGACGATTACACACACACATTAATATGGATTAGACATTATTGTCATTTAAAAAGATCCTTTACTAAAACCAGCCGCAATATGAAATGACTTATAATTTAAGATCCAACCATAAAAAAGTGCAATTAAATAAGGCATCTGATCGACCCCCACATGACAATGTCTTTTTTCTTCAGCCAAACCACACAGAGGTCAGCAGCCTCTCATAAATAACTCTCTTCTATACACACACACACAAGGATCTGTTGTTGCAGTAAAGGATCATAAAGGATACTTCAATTGTCCTTTAAGACAGGGGGGAAAAGTCATTATGAGTGCCTCGACAAAACATGCATTCCTCAAATATTTTATACCTACAAAAGTGTACACCTGACAGTAGGTACGATCTTGTGTGGACTAAAGAGAGAGAGAGAAGCTAATTGTGGAGGATCTAATGAGTAAGGGAGACAGGTTTTTTCTCTATATATAAGCATAATAATGATTCTTTTGTAGTTAGATTTTGAAAAGCAATTGTGGAGGGGGGATAATATATTATCATAAGTTATGTTTTCTGGAGAACAATAAGCTTATATTATTATGATGATGAATGCAATGTGTTGCCACCGCATCCACAACTAATGAAGAAAAAAATAGGGCCATTATCTTCTATTTTACGTATTTACATTGAGAAGAAAAAACAATGGAATTATTTAAGATTGTATTTATTATTATTATTTTGAGAATGGTCAAAAAAGTTTCTTTTTCTCTGTGTGTTTTTCTTTTAAAGAAGAAGGGAATCAAAACATCTTATCATTTACCCAGAAGATAATCATCATCATCAACATCTTATAGGGCTTTTAAGAAATATTTATGTAAACAATAGACCACCAATAATAATATGCTGGGTCCTTGTGTGCTTGCTGAGCGTGTGTGTATCCTTCGATGGTCGTACAAGAGTTCCCATTTGACGTTTACCATGGGATATCTTGTTAATGTAAGAAATTCCACGAAAAAGATATACAATAATAAATATTATGATTCCATTGGTGTTCATATTTATTGGAATTATTAAGACCATATATTTATGGTCTTAATAATTGACTTCTTTACCTATATGGTGAGACAGAATTGCAACCAACTAGATATAAATAAGCATACTAGCGTGTAAATTAGTCTATCGAGCCTAGGATCTTATCAGGTTGACCAAAAATGACTTTTCCCTCACGGGATTCGAACCTGCGCCCCTAACATTTATAATTGGTCGCGCCTTAACAAACATTGCTATCGCACTTCCTTAATGCCATATATATTTATGAACTAAAGTCAAGTGGAAGCATGAAAGGATGCCATTGCTTAACAAATGAATTCATTTCAAATATGTTTTATGAATATACATCTATTTACTATCTTTTTGTTGTTATTTTATCTTCATTGGGTGCATTTTTGTATACAACTATATAAACAAACAGTTTGGGATAAAAGCTTTTACTACCCTAAATGGTTTTTAAATATAAGAACTTCAAACCTTTTGAATAATCTTAAATTTACATTCATGACTAATTCGTTGCTTTGAAGAAGAAAACTATTAAATATTTAACTTTAAATTTTTCAAGGTGAGTGCTTTTACAGAAGTGTAGTTTAATAATGGATATTTTAAGCCATGTAAGGATATCTTGACACCGCTTAGTATATCGCATATCTTGCCGCATAATGTTTGTTAAAAAATAATTTTTCAAGCCATTTGAAGGTAATGCAAATTGTAAATACTACCAATAAGTTAGCAAATTTAATTCTAATTGATAAATATGTATAGTAATCATTGATTACGATACGACTTTTATAACTTTTTTATTTAACATATGCCAAAGAGTAAAAAAAAGTTAGATTTGTCATGAAAAAGCTTTTTGCGTGTGTTGTTATAGTTTATTTTCAATATAATATAAATATACTCTATGAAAATATACCAATAACATATATGTCTGACATGGAAGTTCTATATTTAATCGAATAAAGTTGTATGTGAACAAAATAATGGGGATATTTTTTTCAACTCAACCAACACTGATTTTATGGCTTGTAAATTTATTATTATAATTTGTTTAAGGGAACAACAATCAATTTATTCAATAAAACTTTAAACATGTTTCACAAGGGTGCTTTTTTTAATACTTTAATTAGCATCTTAATCAAACCCCAAATACTTTAGTATTGATAATGAAGACTTTCAACACTTTGTCAACTCTGTCATCTCTTATTTTATGGTTCATTAACTCATCCTCTAAATATATTATTATTATTTGATGAAACAGTGAGTCCAAAAAATATATAACTTTAAAAAAATCCCTTTCAAAATGTTATAAAAAATAACCCTTCTTTTTATGTCAAAAGGTTAAATGAAGATGTTTTCATCGTGTACAGGTCTCATATATCTTAGATTATAAGGAGGGCGCTGTTGGTTAATTTTTTTAATTGCTGGTCTGTGTTTGGTATCATCATCATCAACAACAGGGCTTCACATTAAAAAATACCTTGTTTTCTTTCACAGTAGGTGTCAGTCACTTGACGTTCTCTCTCTCTTTCCTTCTCTCTACATGATTTTTTGTTTTGTTGTTTAAATTTCTTCAACACACACACACAAGAGTAGTCAACTCATATAATTTTGTGTTAAAAAAATCCATCATATATATTCAGTACTCTCATACATTTATAAATGTTTTTTATATGTATACTTAAATATAAGGGGAAATAACAAGGTCAAGAGCAATCATTTTAGCCGAATTTAAAAGCCTTCGATTATATCTTTAACAAACATGTTATCATATTTTTTTATTGGACTCCCTGCATTTCTTATGGATTGAAGAATAAACGCCTCTTACATTTGGAAACCTTGGGAACTATATTTTATTTATCAAATGCAAATAGTAATAAGATAATACAGTCGATATATATATATATATATAAATAATCAGGACAGTAAGGATATCGAGGTTCTAAAAAACAAGATCAAAGTACATCTATTTGATCCGTATTGGTTTTACATTTAATTATAGTCAGAAGATTTCAAAAAGGATGAAAAATATGTTTATATGAAACTAAATATGCCTTGGTGGCAAAACACTTATTTTTGGGATCAGGTCTTTTTTAATTTTAAATTATTTAAAAACCAATTACCAATATATTTTAAACTTTTTTGCACGAAGCAAATCGTTAATGAACTCAAATAGTTATAAAGAACCTATAAAGTGTACCCAAAAATAGACAATTCATTGCAAATCTTATGGTATGCCAACATTTAATATGTTTTAATATTACTTATTGATATAAGGCTTTATTCAACATATTAATGATATGATACAATACAAAAGAATACCCCCCTCTCTGTACATAAAATCCAATTAAAATTACAATACAAACAAAATAAAAAGCGAATTTTGTATTCGACCAACCAAAAAAAAATATTTTGACAAACTCATATTTTATTAAGTGGTTATATTATATATATATTATATATATATATATATATATATCAGACTTGTTGATTTATCGTTCATTTGTTGTCATTCGCGAACGACAAGGAAAATTCCTAATCGTTCGTCGTTCGTTTTTGGCGCCAAAAAAAAAAGATTTTTAATTTTCACGGGACAAATTTGCTTCCTAAAAAAAGCATAATCACTTTTTTTACAGAAATTTATTTCTAAGAAAACGTCATCATTTTTTTCAGAATGGCGAACGACAAACGAACGATGAACGACGAACGATTCAATTTAAAATTAACGACGAACGATAACTTTTAGCGAACGACAAACGAACGACAATTTTTCACGAACGTCAACAAGTCTGATATATATATATATATATATTATTTGTAAGGAGTGCACAACGGCTGCAAATGGTTTAACTACTATTTGAAGCTTTCATATGGTTCAAAACCTAGTTTTGAGGGGGAGGGGGGGGGGGTGAAACAACCCTTATGAGTTCAGTTTGAGAGAAGGAGCCAATGTATCTTAGAAGAGAGAGAGAGAGAGACGGAGTAACAATTGCTGTCTCCCTAAGTATTATATGTATATATATATAGTTTAACCCTTGAGGGCTGTTTCTATTGAACCATGTAGATCCCCCCCTCCACAACCATCATCAGTTGAAGAAAGAAATACTGTGGAGCACATAATAAAAGCAAAAAATAAGGAGGGGGGTTGAGAGGTAGACTGCAACGTCCTCAGTGATCCTCATTTCCATGTGAAAGAGCCCATTAAAATCTTCTTAAATATAATTTCCGCGTAAAAACAAAACTCTCTTGACCTAATAGCACCCTTCACCTCCTCTCTCTCTAGCACCATTAGAGTCTTTATTTTCTTTTGGACCAATAGAGTCTCATGCAAAACATATAGGTAGGTAGGGAATCATTTCTCCCTTTAAGGTCGTCATGATTGACATGTTTTTTAAAAAGATGTTTGAGCCTAGGGATTGGGCGGACTTGGAATGCATTTGGTGAAAAGGTAGAAAAACAAAAGAAATTATTCATATTTTGATTGACTCTGTCTGTCAAAGAGATGAAGAAAGAAAAAAAAGGAAACTCCCCCCCCCCCTCCCTCTCCTCTCCTTTTCTGATCCCCTTCATAATTAAAAGAAAGGAAGACAAAAATTAATTAAAAAATCAGTTAAGACGGTAAATAAATATTGGTTTTCTTCCGACACATAATAGAGGGTAAAAAGTAATTTCATTGAGGGTTTCTTAAATGCTGTGCTTTCTGATAGTTGGCAGAGTCAGTTGTGATATGGAGACGGTGTTTTTATAATATTGTCTTTTATAAAATGTGTTTTGGAAAATTAACCTTAAATTTTTGCGAATCAGTTAAGTTATTAAAAAATTAAGTTTTAAAATAGTAATTTTTATGGATATTACCCAAAAATGACTTTTTCAAAACTTAAATATATATCGTTTGATTGTGGATGTACATAAAAAACTAATTTAGAATCCTTGCAATCATACCTTCCTTTCGTCTTCCCCATCCCGAGGAGGCCCATGAGGTCCACAAATTCAGTGGCCTACCCACTTGGGAGGGAGACAGCTACTTTTGCATGTCACGCAATATCTGTGTGGAATTTGTCTAAGGCCTTGAGGTCGGCCACTACCCTTCACACAGCCAGGACCGCAGCTAGGGCCATTGGACGCAGCGTCCCCATATAATCCATTCTGCATGGACGTTTTGTTTTTATTTGTTTTTATTTATTTTATATTTTTTATAATTTTATTGTTTCTTTATTTATTTATATATTTTAGACTAGTCACAAATGTAACTAATATGCCCAATGGCAAGAAATATACTCGATTACACACACCTACATTTTGCTTCAAATCGTTTGAAAGTGGCATTTATATTGAGGACATTAGAGGTGATCGAATGACGAAAAACAAATTACTACAAATTACTTTTGGGTCTTTTAGAAGAGACACTTAACGTTATCCGATTTCGTTCAAACTTTCCCAAGATTATCTTTATGCACTAAGGTAAAATCCTAGGGGGAGTCCGACTCTCAAATGTGCTAAAACCGTGAAATAAAAAATATATATATATATACCTATATATATATATATATATATATGTGTATATATATATATATGTGTGTGTGTATGTATATATATATATATATATAAATCAATAAAAATTAATACATATCGTTCAACTTTTCAATTATCTTCACTTTATTAAAGATTTGGATAATGTTTCCTAATGAGAAAAAACCATTGAGCTGGTTACAAAAGATCCAGAGGGCCTGATGGAAGTATTTGTAAGAATGTAATATACCATATGACTGCTCAAAGCAGAATCCCTCTGATTTTTCTCAACTATTTCGGCTCATATTTTGTATTTTTAGCTCTTAAGGTCTTCCATTTAATGGGTACAAAGTTTTTAAGGATGCAGTCCTTGTTCGAAGAAGCTGTCAATTCTTAAGTGTGTGGAGGTTATGTTTTTAAGGCCTCTATCATTTGAAATAATGACTGGAAAGTTGACGAAAGCACATACTACATCATTTGATTACCTTTTGCACTGCTTTCATGGTCTATATGACTGTTATATAATTCCATATATAAATGATAAGTTTAATAAACAATAAAGATGTGCTATGTGATATATATTAATTGTTTTTTATAAGTCATTTTTGGTCCAAAAATTATTGTGAGACTGCAGAAACAAATTCCAATATTTTTTAATAATAGTTTGGAATTGTTGCGACTTAAAAGAAAATAATATGTGGAAATATTTGTTTGACCACCTGAAAGTTATTTTCAAAGCGATGATATTCCATAATCTGTTGTTATCGTCGATAAAGGAACTTATAGGAAATATATTGACTCTATAAAATAAACACTATCCTTGAATTGTAACGTAAATATTCGGTTTTAAAGCCTTATTACCTCCGCCGAAGGAGGTATTGTTTTCACTGGCGTTGGTTTGTTGGTTGGTTTGTCAGCAGGATAACTCAAAAAGTAAGGAACAGATTCGGATGAAACTTTGTGGAGTTGTTGGAAATACCAAAAGGAACAAGTGATTAAATTTTGGCATCTCTGAGTGCAGAATTAAGATGCCAAATGAGCTAAATACTAATAAATATTTCAAGTTAGCCTACTCTGCCAATAGTTGTCGCTGTGCTGTGAAATCGGGTGCCGGGAGCGTCTTTCTCTCGGAATTTCCGTTGAGGGGAACCCTCCCCCGTCCCTCTACGCCGCCCCAGCCGTGAAAAATCCGCCTTGGAAGGCTCATAAGGACCCCGTGACGGCGGAGGTTTGCACTCTCTGAGTGTACATGCCTCTAGTTTTGATATTAGAAACACTCTATACCACAAGCCCCAATATCAAAATCATGGACTAAATAACGCCCATGCATCCATAGTTCATAAAATGTCCTTCCATGGAGCGTTATATAGCTTGTAAAGAATATTTTCTAAATATATATATTTGTATAGATATATATATATATATTTCTGTCTATCCATTATTTCTTGAAAACCGAATAAATAATAATAAAATACCCTCCGGGCACCTCAATTTCACTTTAATCATAAGTAGAATATATATGTATACTTACATAGACGCACATATATGTATGTATAGCTATTCATTCAGAGAAGAATAAGACAAAACAACAGACGGTTGTATATTATATATTTGTACTTGGAGCTTCCTTCCATCAATTGGAAGGGAAGAAACTATGATTAAAATCAAGTTCCTTTTACACATCATCCCTGAAAGACAAAACAAAACTCAATAATATCCATAAGAATTATATGATTGTCAAAATCCGTTATTTATCTTATATGCTTATAAAACTATATATTTATTATCATATACATTGATATTATATATATAATACTACTCAAAAATCTCAACGGTTTTTTCCTCTCTTTCGTTGTATATTCTTGATACTACTACGTCTGCAATATAGCTACATGCATTGCATATGTCCCTTTCGTTCACGATAGCTTGTTTTTTGCCCCCTTCAAGTGGGTGGAGACGAATAATAATTCCTTGTCCTTATGACTAAATTGCTTTTTCTCTCTTCCCTTTCTTCAGAATGAGGTGCTTTGACAACTTATTTAGGGATATTTATGTCTCTTTTTAGAGATGTCCATTCTCTTAAGGAGTTTTTCAAGTTTTACCCTATTTTTTTTGAAAGCATGAATGTAAAACCATTATTCAATAGGTAATCTCTGTAAAGAGGGGTGATTGACTAAGGGGGGACGAGTGACTTGGGAAGTTATTGCTTTCATGAGAAGCTTTGCAATCTGTGGCTGTTTTTTTTGCTGTTTTATTATAATAGACTATGTTCATTGACTGCCGAAATATGATTTTTAAATGATGTAAAGTAGTAGTATTCTTTTAATGGTTGCCTAAGAAAAATATCTTTAAGTATACTTATTTATATTGAAATAATAGTGAAAGCAATGGCACAGCTGTTTCACAAGGAAAAAAGTAATAGGGGCTATAGACCTAAATATCACCATTTTATCAGCCGTTACTAGATATTCAGCTCTTTCCCTTCGAATACAATCGCCATTGTCTGACTCTTGGACTATTTCTTCGAAAGAAATTATATTTTACTTATCAACTTCAATTTTAACTCATATCTAATTTCATTGTTGAAGTGTTCTTCTGTTTAAATATAAATTTTAAACTAGAAGGTCACATCTACTTCAATCTTTTCTCGATAAGAACAGAAAAACAAATATACTTAGTTATTCAACTTCATATTACATTGTTAGATACTTTATTTATAACTATTTTAACAAACTATTAGTTTATTATCTATTAACTAATTATACTATATTATCATCGTAAGGGATGCACGACCATCAAAAAGAGTTAAACAAACCCTTGATAAAATTGTCCGGTCTTGTCATATAACTCGTCCTAGTATTTAAACTTATTTTTATTTCACCATTACATTGAAGAGGAACCATTTATAGCCGGGGAAACAAATTGACAGGAAGGCCATTTACATGGCGTTCTACATCAATGTTACGGGTATCCAGGATTCAAACTTATGGTTTGCCAGGAACGTAGTTTGAGCATTCCCACAGTGCTCGAAGAAGGTGTTCCCCTATTTTAAACTTCTACATCGTTATTAGAAGAAAATATCAGCATCAAGTTTAATTATTTTTTCCTTAGCTTGTTCATTTATATGAGAAAACAATATTTTTCCTGTTTTAATTTGTTTTAGTATTTGTTTATTCATTATAGGGGATTATATTTGGAAACTAATTGCTATTATTCAACTGGATGAGAGTAGACATCATTCCCTTAAAATGAATACAGTTTATGAATGTATCTATACATAGTTAAATGGGAATGCTTAACAAATATTGCTAAGTAATAGAATGTAATTCAACATTTTAGTCTTCAATAATAAAAAACATATAAAAGCAAGGTATCTTTTTGAGAGATTAAATGAAGGATATAAAAAATATCATAAAAATAACTTCAAATCTGAAAACTTTTACATCAGTATTTTTGTACATAACTTGCTCAATATCAATTGAAGCACTTATTTAGCTCTTACACACTGCTTAATTCTCTGAATGAAACAAATAATCCATTTAAACAAACAAGCCCTAGAGGACTTCCTTGAGGCAGGGGTTATCACGAACAGGTGATTCCTCTCCACACTTTAAAGGCAATATCCCTCTTTAAACACAAGTGAGTTGTTTCAAAAAAAAAAAAAGATTGCAATTGCACTATTACCAGGGCATACAATTGCCGCAAGGATAGAAGGAAGAATAAAGTTTACGGTATTGAACTATAATAATAAATATATGGTTTAGCAAGTAAATGATAAGGTTCGAATAACTGTGTATTTAAAAAATGATACTTGTATAATCATATTTGTTTATAACCTTGACTTATAGGTTTTTTTGCATCAATTTATTGGGTTTAAATGTTTGAGTCCGTTAAAAACCTCTTTTGGAATCCTTTCTGCATGATGAGCCATCGAATGATTCTTATTTAATAACCCTCATGGACCAATCAAACACCTTCTCTTCAGTGAATGTATATGGAGATATACAAACCAGCAGATCTTTTCGTAAGTATCTTCAGTATTCTTAGGATGTCTTATTTATACGGTACAAAAATATTATCTATCTAACATATGAGTTTTTCATAAAATATGTTTATATTATCAAATTCAAATCCAAATGTCAAAATATAAATATTATTGTAATCTATTTTGACATTATAATTTGAATTGATAAACACAAATAGAAATAATTATAGTTCATTTTTTCCTAAGAACACTGTTAAAATAAATTGTATTGATAAAAATCAAGTTGCTGAATTATATTTAATACCAAAAACATAAGAACCCTTCTTCAACTTATTTTCAATCTATCTATCAATATATATATATATATATATATATATATATATATATATATATATATATATATATATATATATAGAATAATTATAGCCCATTTTATCCTAAGAACACTGCTAAGAGAATTTGTATCAATAAAAATCAAGTTGCTTAATTATATTAAATAACAAAACATAAGAACACTTCTTAATCTTATTTTCAATCTATATATACATATATATATATATATATATATTATATATATATATATTATATATATATATTTATATACATATATATTTATATACATATATATATATATTATATTATAAAATAAATAAACAAATATATATATATATATTACATAAAATAAATTGTTTGAATCAATTTATATGATGCTGCAAATAATTTCGAGCAAATATGTTTTTTGTGTTTGATAACAAACTTAATCTCCGGATATACCTAAATATAATAATAAAAATACTTATTTCTTGCCAGTATCTTCAACTCTTAGTTCTCTAGAGCATAGAACTTAATGACTCCTTGTCTGCAGGACTCTTAGCTCTACTCAGAATTGAAGTACCATTATTTCAAGATGAAGGGTAATCATATATATATAATATGTAATCAAGTTTGTCTTTATATATGTGTATTGTGGGGTAAGTCTATGGCTCAGCAGAGAGTCTTCTTGCTCCCCCAATCCCTGGTCTGTTTTTCATCTCCTCAGCTTCTTCTCCTCAATATCATTTTTCCCTCTCTAAAAAAGAACATAAATCTTAACCGCCTCAAAAAAAGTATCTTATACTTAGGAGCTATAGATTGTCATTCTGTATAATTACAGAATTAACCCTTTCAATCCTACGTCTATCTCTCGCCAGAGATTTTTTTTATTTAAGTATTATCATTATTTTCATAAATATATAAAAAAATATTATTATTGTTATTATCTCAAAGTCCCTTTCTTCCCAATGTGAAGAACCGACTTCTTCTATAGCTATGTAATATTCTATAAAAGTAATACCGAAAAGAGAATGAAATTCAAATTAGAGATTGTCAAACGGAGAGGAAATGTCGGTAATCATGCTTAAAAATGGATGCCACTCTGCTTTTGAACAATTTATCGTATAAAGACAAAGCCTGTCTACAGTTGGCACTCAAGGGAACCTCCAATAAATGACCGTTAAAGACAGGGGACTACTATAAACAGAAGCTAATATTATCTAGTTTGTATTCAGCGGGGAAAATTCAGGTGTCTGCTATGGTCAAGACAACGCTCCCACAGGTATAACTGTATTTCGAATTGGTGCCTTGGTCGCCCGACCAACCAGCAAAAGTTAGTTGAAAAATAAAATGTTGAGCTAAATTATGCAGTTATTTAAAGTATATTTCTTATATTTGTTATATCAATCATAGGCAAGTAAACATTTTCGTTTGAAATCAATATTTTCTTTATGAACTATTTTAATTTGTCATTACTTTTCTTAATGAAAATAAGGATTTTTTATTATATAAATGTTTTGGAGAAAAAATAAATGTAAAAAGTATTATAATATCGATATACAATGATTTTAAATATGTATCTAAAATCATTTTTGTAGAGTTTCTTCTAAAAGTATATAACATATAAAAGCTGGAGTGTATAAAAGTACAAGTAACGGTTATATTGTGTATCTTTTCTGTTTAAAACTATATACATACTAAACATATGTCAAAAAAGAAATGGAATTTTTCAACAGCACTTAGAAAAAAGGGTTATTTATTCAAGTCTCTTCATATTCATTTCCCCGTTTTACAAATAATTGAAACTATGGGAAGGGAAATATGCAAATGACAATAACAAAAATAAGCAATTGTCACTCAAGAACCACGGAATAAATTCAAACTAACATTTTATTGATTTATGTATATTTCATATATAGTATAATAACTACATATATTGAGATACTTTTCTATGCATGGGAAAAAGATTTATGTTGGGGAAATACATAATATATGGGTATTATATTTATTAAAACACTTGCCATATATGGATTTGAATGTACATATGTTTATTTTTTCTTCATTTTAACATGCCCTACAATAGATGGTAGAAAATTATTAAAATTCAATCCTTTATACACATAAATAATGTCATGAATTAATAAATAATCATAAAAAATCATTTAAAAAACAATTAGTTTAGTAGGAGGAGTTTATTTTTGTGAAGATAATATAGGTGGAAGTATTTTTTCTGTTAAATACTACCAACATTGAAATTTTAATCTGATTAAATTACTTAAAATTATATATATATACATATGTATATATATATATACAACAAGCAATGATAAACTTATCATTCTTCATTTATATATATATATATATATATGTATATATATATATATATATATATATATATATATATATATATATATATATATATATATATTCATTAGTCTTATAAAATATTTGGAACATCACTTTTGTGTTACTGGAAAAACGAGTTTAATTAGTTATTGTTGTGAAAAAAAACTATATCAACTAAAAATTCATAATAGGTGAAGAAGATTTCTTTACAAAGGCTTCATATAGTCAGTACTATTCATATACTCTTTTAAGTGTTTCATATTTACATATAATGTATTTATTAATTCAAAAGAATCATTTCAATTCAATCACAAACAATTATAAACTAAGCCTTTTTCTTTTGTATATAGGTATAAATATTGCTTACTTTTACAAAATGTTAGGAACACTACTTTTGTTTAATAAGTTAAGTGATTGAAAAAAGACTTAACAAAACAAAAAAAACATTATAAGTGAAGAAGATTTCCTTGTTATGAATTCATTTTGTAAGTACTTTTTAAATACTCTAAGAGTTATAGGTCTTTCTTATTATTTATTTTTTTAATCGTTATTTTGGAGTAGTTTATGATTACCTACTTTTGGTACCCATGATTTGTAGATCTATTAAGTCCATATATGTTTCTCAGTATACTATAAGCATCTAGTATTTGAGCAATAAAAATAAATGGGCAAAATGGATGGACCAATATATATATATATTATTCAGTCCCTTCAATCGAAGAATTGGCTGAAAACCCATGATTATGAGGTAATCTATAAAAGAGGCACTTATTTTTGAAATCGCTGATGCAACGATATATAATTGTTATCATTATATATTTGAAGGTAAAATTGCTACTTTCAAATTGTATATGTCAGAATTAGTACATTTATAAATATTTTGCACTTTAAAGAAAGAAGAAAAAATGAAATAGACATTGTCACAGTCAATAAATGGAATTTGTCAGTGCCTGGAGGGAGATTTGAATGACCTCCAAAATCGAATTTATTTCCTTTTTTTCTGCTGCCTTCTTTGACGTTTACAATGGTAAGCATTAATGTATATGCGGTGGTTGTGAATTCAACATACATTTATATTTTTTTGATAAAATACTACTTTTTCATAATACTATTATTATTATTGAAAATGATGTATAGCCAGAGAACCACAGCTTGTAGAATTATTATTTATGGGACAAAATAAATATATGTAAGTAAATGTACGTGGATCCAATTCCATTCTGTTAACGTGGACTTGTGTTGGTGGTGGATAACCCAGGGGAAGGAGGTAAAAGATTTATATGTATATCTAAAAACTGACAACAAACAAGAATATTATTTGCTCGATATTTATGACGTTATCTAGCATAAGGTTTCTATGTGTGAACAATTTCAATCTTGTGGATTTTTCAATTTTTCAGTATTCAGAGTATTTTTGGGAATATGTGAATGAATATTTAGTGGTAGGGCAAATGAAATATTTGTATATGGTTCATCATAACCGGTTGGATATAAGTGTGATATAATTATCAATATATAAATAGTTTAAACAATGACTGATGGTCTGAGACAGTTATCACAACTAAAACTTTAGCTGTGATAGTTTGAGTCTTATAAATTTCACTCATAGTTAAAATTATTTATTTTTTGGCTTTAAAAGTATAATGAGGATACAATAATTCGGCCAAAGTATTTGAAAAAAACAATAAATTTGTACTAAGCTTCATATATATAAACGATTCATCCTTTTTTGATTTATCTATTTATTTACAAATAAAATAATAGCCGAAATCTAATCATAATTTAATAATATCCATTCTTTATAATAAAAAAACTAAAAACGAACTTATAAGAAATAAATATTTTTTTTTAAAAGTTATCAAGGAAATATAATTCTCTTATGAGGGTTACAAGCATATTTAATAAAATGTATTGAAGCGTCTTCGTCATTTGATTAGCAAGAATAACTAATTTACGTTTTTGTTAAACTTCACATAAGACTTTTACTAGTTTTATTAATGTCTCAAGAGTCAATGATGCCCTAGGGGATTCAATTTTATTATAGAGACAGGGAATAAAACACCAGAGATTTGATATCAAAATATTTATTTCCATACAATCAGAAAAATATTTGTCAATTCTATCTTTAAGATACGTAAAAGAACTATCACTTTGTGGCTTTAAGTCCTTCGCCTACCATTAATTCAAATGGAGGAACACCTGTATATTACTCACCATTCTAAAGACACTACGTCTCCTGATGAAGGCAATTGAGTTCAATATATGTAATTCCATAATCAAATTTGTTTGGACTGGCATAGCCTTTACTCTCATAAATGTTGGGCAAATAACAGATGGATGAACCATTGCATATTTGTTTACTTTCAGAGGAACCTGGTTGTTGTTTGAGTGAGTGTGCACACAAATAGCAGGAGAGTCCTATGTGTATCTAATCATTTTCATTGAGTGTATGTATGTATATATGTGTATGTTGTGTGTGAAGTGATCCTGAGGCTATTTCAATCTATAGTATCAATCTATCTATATTTATAATATACGCACATATATATACATACACACACAGTCACTTGCCATCATTCGAAAATCATCATTTCCGCATTTGGAAAAATATACTTTGCTACGAAATTTAGCTGTTTACAAACAGTTTCTTGATTGTTATGTGTGACTCGCCAAACAAAATGAAAATGTTTTTAAAAAGAAGGAGAATAATTTGACAACATTAAGTTTAGTATTTTATAAAATAAAGGAATGCTATTTTGTGAGAGATTAAGATGTTATGCCTGAGGTTTTACTTTTTTAAATGATTCAATATGCAAAGTGTAAAAGTTTCTTTTTGGTTTTGGGGTTGCAAAAAAGAGAGAAAAACTATAAAGCATGTTTTTAACGCAATAAAATAACGATATGATAGTTCAAATGGATTATGAGCCTGTAGTAGCTTTATTTTCAAAACATTGATAATGTTATTGATCAAAAGCCTAAAATAATATATAGTTCGATAGAATTGCATCCGATAGGATAAAAATAATGCTATAATCCTTGTTTATATCTATCGGATGCAATTCTATCGAACTATATAGGCCAAAAAATATATATATATATCCGTATTTTTTATACTCAGTAGTACTCCTTCTGGTAGACGTTTGTTTTGATCCTTTACAAGTCCCTTTTTTGAACTAACAAAAGGAGGTCATTCAAACCTTTTTGGCTCATTTGTTTTTTAGAATAACATTTGTTCGCGGATATAAATAAGTATTATATCGTTAAAATTAGTCATTCTAAACAAATTATATTTTCAATGAGGTTGCCGAACTGCACCATCGTCATGAGAATCGATTACGCCCCCACTCTTTCAACACTTTTTAGCTATCTAATTGATATATATTTCTGGGCCTAAAGGCGATACTTCATTAATTTCTATAAGAACGTATTATACATAACAGAAAGAACGATTCGACTAGACAGATAAAAAAGGAATCAATATCGTCCCTTTAGATCATAGATATTTTATTACAAGTTTTGCTCTCTACTTTGTTACTAGTTGGCTAGCATCGTTCACAATTATAGAGTACAATGTGTTTTTAGTAATGATAAAGCTTTAATTTTAATTCAACATTTACATATATTTAAAACCATGCAGTCTTTATATAATAATATTTCTTTGCAGTTTGTATTAACGTTAAAAGATTCTTCTAATAGATAAAAATTGTTCATTTCAAGTTACTTGTAGGAAGAGACATTATATACTACTTTGCTTATTTAATTTATAATGAGCCAAATCTTTAGATCCATTTATTCTAAGCCACATTTTAGGAACGTAATTTGTAGTTCCTAAAAACATAAATATTAGTCAATTTTCATGCCAACATTATCAAAATATGTATCTGTGCTAGACAGTTTAGGCATAAATCACTCTACAATTATTGACAACCAAAATACAGAACTCTACCTACTATTTGCAACTTTGTATGTTAAATTTTTATTTATTATTGAAAGATGTAAAATACAAATTATGTTAGGCAGATTACATTTATAAGTAGACATATAACACGAAGAAATCATATAATGAACCCAAGTTAACGATCCCTTCCACAATTCACTGATATTAAAAATGAAAATTAACACAATAAAAATAGGGAAATGATATTTTGCACAAAAAGATTCATTTCCAAATATGTTATATTCATGCTCACTCATTTGATACACAACTATGTTCTTCAAAGTGGTTTTTAAGCTGTAGTAACCACACTTCTAAAAAAGAAATCACTTCTCAAGACTGCAAGCCTATTGGCCAGCTTCTCCACGATGCAGATCTACCCAGGATATCTACAACGAATATGAATCCATCATCATTAAAGTCTCATCATAGCCCAATTATCGACAGCCTAGATTATAAATGGGGAGGGGGGGATCATTGAGTTCCCTTCGTCCCCATATATGAAAAAATGAGAATGAATGAAAGAGTGAAAGTTTTTTGAGATTTTTTAATATTATAAAATGTTTGACCAAAGAGTATGTTTTTTTAAATCTTTATAAGAGTAGAACCAGTAAAAAACACTATTTTTCCATGTAAAGGTCTTAATTCTATTCATATAAAATAATGAAATAAAATAGATATAAAAACGGGGGAGATTTGTGTTTGATACAAACATAAATAAACATTATAGTTTAAAATTAATATACCTCGTACGACCTTAAAATTCTATTACATATAAATCTTAAAAAGTAGTAAAAGAAGAACACATACATACAATTTTCTCATAGTAAAACTAAGATTCTTTTTAAAATTTCTTATAATTTTAATGGCCTGGCGAAGTGCAGAGAAGTTGACGGGAAGTATTTGACAAGTTGGGACGCGTTATCCCAAGATCCTCCACCGAGAGCAGAAAGATCCTCCATTATTATATTAAAATGGTGGTCAAATTTAAAAAAAATATGCCAGTCACGCACGTTTTTATTTCGAAAAGCAGCATAATTTGTCTTCTATAGGGTCAGCTCCATATGTGTTCCGATAGGACTTATTCAACAAGTTCATTACCGTACCGAGATTTGAACTCTGTGTAAAGATCCCGATTTTGACAACAATACGTAAAGTCTATATAAAGTCTTTGGGCGCCTATGCCCATTTCTTTTACTTGGTCCTCTCAATAAGAAAACATTATCTTTATTTTTTTAATTCTCTGATCATGATATAGGTCTAATAAAATGTTACAGATATTTTGTAACTACCTATCCAGTAGTTTTTTAACTTGTCTTTGTATATTGCATTATGTATGATTCTCTAATTGTGCGACATTGTAATTTTGAATTAATGGTTGGTTTTAATATTTTGAGGCATAAACTAAAATCTATATCTGTATTGTTTATGTATATAATAATATACTTACACAAATAAACCTTTTTTTTTTGTGGTTTATTTAGTTTTCACTATTCAAATTTATTATAAAAAGAGTTCTATAGTTGCTTACAACAACTATTTATATAAATGTGAATGCAAAAAGGGTATTTATTAAAGTTCCAACACAAAATTACTTATGTATCTTATAAATATATTGGTCAAAAATAAGAAGAGTATACCAAAAATACTTTCTTATTTTCTTGCTAAAGCCATGAGATAGAATAGGTATATATTTTTCTTTTGCCACAAAAGGGTGTATCACATTTGACTATGTTGATAATATATATAAATATATAAAAGGTAATAACGTTAACGATAGAGGGGGGGGGGGGGATTGATAGCATTAGAAGGAGAAAAACAAGTGTATGTCTCATCTGCAATTATGAAATTACCTCGTGATCCATGCATTAAGTTAGATTAAAGAGGGCTGCTCTAACGACTAGGAATGCGGTCGATTATTCAGAAATATACAAGTATCAGGAATGTGGGTGTAACAACAACTGGGGTACATAATAAGCCGAAAAAATAAACATTGTAATCACGATTTGCCTCATAAGTATTTATGTTAGATTAACTTCAATCATATGATTTGAAAAAATATAACATTTAATCAGCATTTGAAATATATGAGTTAATCAATATGTTAAGACAAATAAGTGTTAGCGCCTGTTATGTGCGTAATAGCGTTTGTTATTGCAATAACACATATAGCCAATCATGCCACTACTGTAGAAGACAACGCATCTATGTTGGTATTGTTGAAATGCAATTCATAATTATTTTATTTCTATCTAACACAAGGAGTGGATACACCATTTACTTAAATAAACTAAGGGTATCAGAAGGAAAGAGCAAATGGACGAAAGCTTGTGAAATAAATGGAAAATTGATCCCAACATCATGAGAAAATGTAATTTGATGACAAATTGTCCAATACTCAGCTGTTGAATCTACAGCGTCATTCACTTGAATAGAGATTCTTGTGAGAGGGGCCTCCAATCAATTTTGTTATAAAAATAAATTTGTAAACACCCAATGAAATGCAGCCCATTTGTCCTCAAAAATGACTCGAGGTCACAAAACCCAGACATTATTCATAATATCTTGAATATGGTTCGTCCGGACGACCGCATCACTCGACCCATTGAGTTGAAAATTAGGCACTCTTGTTTCTTTTTTTACCTCTAGTGACGTCATCGGGCCCGGAATTGTCAGAACCCCTGGAGGACACTCCTTTTGATCCTAAGGAAGCTCCGTGCAATTTCATCTAAATTGGTCCATTAGTTTGACCGTGCATAGAAAACAAACAAACAGACAGTGTATGTTATATATAGATAGAAATAAAGATTTACATTTTAATTTCTAAACAAATGATCCATGAAACATTGTTTAATGTCTTAGAACCCCCCCACACACATACATATCAAAAAGGTAGATACTAAACAAATCTCTTTAATAAATAAGACACACTACTAGATTTATATCCGTAGATAAAGTGAGTTCAGTCCCTTATAAACTGCATAATTCCTTACCGAAGGGCTCTAGGCCTATTTTTATGAAAATAGTATCATATCTACACATAAGATATGATAACTCTAATTAAAAATACGATTCTCACAGATACAATATTTATTATTACTATGATGATAAAGTACTCAAGAACAATACTCTAAACATAGCTGAAAATAAAGTGATGAATAATTGCAAGAATATATATATATATGATAAATTTCTTATTTGGCTCTCATTCTTCACTTTGTTTGTATCACACATATACCTCAAAGTATCCATGGAGATTTTTTTGCATTCTTCAGTGAATGAACGCCTTGCGTTCAGGGACCAATCCACCATTCTTGCTCCTAATGTTGTAATTAATATAATAATTGCAAACAATTAAAATAGACTTCCCTGCCTGAAGCGTGGATGGTGGTTATATTTTATTAATAAAAAATATATTCAGTGCTTCAAATAATCTAGGTTATAATTCTGTGTGTGTTTTTTAGATAAATAATAATAATATTTTTCCGTGG
>CP045891.1:19391817-19426434 GCA_013387185.1 Caligus rogercresseyi
GGTATATATTTATTTGATAACACTATGTAACAGATTTTCGCCCCTGGGCTGAAATTTCTAAATTGAGTCCCATTTTTTACGTAGATCCAAAAATGACACCAAAATATCGTCTGAAAAAAGGTTTGGACTTTATGGCTTTTTTTTTTGAAAATCAGGATTTTCATCATTTCTAATGGTTCAGGCCCAGTTATCTTCGGCAAAGAAGAATAACACACACATGTCAGTAGTATTTATTTTTCTACTCTATCTCTGCATTTCAAATCAGTTTTATCTAATTTATATATCTTTCGTACTATTCGAAATAATCGGCTTTATATTTCAAAAAGTTGACCATATTTAGTGTTCTATTCCAGCGGATATATTTTTTTTTTGTTTTGCGTCTATTGACTATAATTAATATGTAATATATTTTTGGTATAGTCCATACATTCAGAACAGTTTTTATATTTCGATATCTGGCATGAAAGTAAAGAAAAGATCAATTTAGTAGGACGAACTACATACGTAACAAATTAAGGTCTTTGTTTGCTTCGTCCTACTAATTGATCTGTTCTTACTTCATGCCAGATATCGAAATTATAAAAATGTTCTGAATGTATGGACATATACCAAAAATTATTACATATTGATAGTAGTCATAGACGCAAAACAACAAAAATATAGCCGTTAAATAGAACACTAAAATATGGCCAACTTTTGAAATATAAAGCCGATTATTTCGAATGTGTACGAAAGATATATACAATTTTAAAAACTGATTTGAAATGCAGAGATATAGTAGAAAAATAAATATCACTGACATTTGTGGTTATTCTTACTTTGCACGAAGATAACTGGGCCTGAACCATTAGAAATGATGAAAATCTTGATTTCAAAAAAAAGCCATAAAGTCCAAACCTTTTGTCGGACGATATTTTGAGTGGCATTTTTGGAATCTACGTAAAAATGGGACTCAATTTATAAATTTCAGCCAGGGGCAAACAAAGACCTTAATTTTGTTACATAGTGAAGTAAAAGATTTTTTTTTTCTTACAAAAGGACATAATACTCTATGGATAAAAAACGTTATAAAAAAAGAAATGTCTTATATAAAGTATCATAATACCTCTTTATTAGGTAACATAGCGGATAAGAACATACCTATCTGAATAAATGTCTTAAATGAGCGTGAAGATCAAATATTTTTCGGGAAAGGGTAAACGGGCATCCTTATTTATTTACAAAGAGTTAGCATTAAATATTCCTTTTAATCTATGGAGTTACACAGCAACATGACAAATATTACACAAATACCTAAAGAAATATAGTCAATTTTATGTCAGGCTCTCAAGCACTCTATCCCCGGATGGATAAAGTGTTTCGTAGGGAAGGATATGCTTAATATATCATCAACATATTTTTTATAAGGAAGGTAGAAAATCTTAAAAAAATATCAACTCTATACAATGGATTCCATAACGATTATATTATGTCAAATTGCATCAAATAAGCATGAACAAACAAAAAAAGATATGCCAATTGAAGCACCTATTTTTGTTATAATATTAGAAAATATATTTCATTCTTAAACATTTTTAAATCTATTACTTTGAATCAAAGGCATAGAAAAAACATTTAACATCTTCACCAATAAGTTTTGGTATAAAACGTCTATTTATGTATTCAAGTACTTGAGCTTTATAAGAACTGAAATGTAGAAAAAAAAGCATACATCTTTTGGTAATAGAAGCGATCTCTTCACTACTGTCAATTGAAGCACCTATTTGTTTTTATGATATAGGAAATATATGTTTTCATTCTTATACATTTTTTATCTATTAGTTTGCGTTAAAAACCTATAAAAACCATTACATTTTAGCTGTAAATTCAGGTCTAATAGTCTATTTATGTATTCAAGTACTTCAGCTTATAAGAACTGAAATAAAGAAAGAAAAAAGACCTACATCTTTTGGCAATTGAATCTGTGCACATGGCAATGGGAGTCGATCTTTTCACTATTAAGCTAGCTAGCTCTCCATTGTGTACCATAATATAATAATCTCCTGGTTTGATTGAATTGAGTCCACATGTGCTTGATGCAAATTGAGTGAGAAACTATTTATAACAACACTCTCGTTCACTCTCATTGGTGGGGAACCACTTGAGTCTGTTTAATGTTATTGTTGCTGCTTGCGTGGTCACAATTGGATGTGAGAGTCTTTTTTCATATAAAAATGTATGTATCATTCCCAAGGATAACAAAAATAAACATGTTTATATGATTTGATAGCTCTCCTTGCTTATTTATTTCTACGTCGATAGTCAGAAGATGATCATTTATCGACAGGTTTGATAAAACAATATAAACATTGTTTTTGGTATAAAGAATTGCTTTATTAATAAATATAATATGTGGAATAGGAGAAGTCCATTCAAAGGATTGCATCAATGACGTCATGGATCGTGGCCCCAAACTATGAGAAGGTTAGTTTACGCCGTTATTGCAACAAACATATGAACCAGCTTTATCTTGGTGATCAAACTAAAATACACATTGGTTTATAAGTATGAAGAATTGCTTTATCAGATAAAATTAATAGGTGGAATAGGAGGAGTCCATTCAAAGGATTTTCATCAATGACGTCATGGATGTGGCCCAGACGATGAAAAGTTTTTTTTTTCATCGGTATTGTAACAAACATGTGGAACCCAGTTTTTATATTGGTCCTTAATCTTGCAGCCAATGTAGGGGTGATAGGTCTTTTTTATCATCGCTCTCATCTTACGTTTCTGTTACGAAAAAGCTAGTTCATCACAAAGATATAAGAAGCTATTTGCTTTGTTCATACAATTGGTAGGCATTTTCAGAGACTATCTCACAGTTCTATGCACCAGCAAAAGGACAAGAGAACAGTGATCTAAAAGTGGAAGATTTTTTATATTGCAAATTTGATTTGATTTCGAACCCATTTGTGATATTGCTTTGAGCTTCGCTAATGCAATGACACCATCATGCTTTACAGGTTCCAAATAACGAAGCTATAAGATTTCATCAGCGTTCATGACACTATGCTGCTCAATAAATCAGGTTTCAATCCGACATGAAATAAAACATTTTTATTAATAATATATGTGCATTTGCATTGATTATTTTATTTATTTTTGGAAAATCTAAATGATTCCCATAAATTCCTACTTCAAGAGATAATTTAAAATAAATAACCATGCAGCAACTCTATATATAAATATAAGCCCAAAAAAATTAGCCTAAGCAAAAAAAAACAATTATCAAAATACGTAGTTTTATTATGTATATTTTGGAAAGGGTTTGTGCCGGCACTTATGTACTATGTAAGCCAGTAGCTTTTAATATCTGCCCTTCTATATAACGCGGCTTCCATTGAACAAATAATAACTTGAACGAAGCAAGTCTTATTATTATATACTGGTCTTATGACGACCCCTCATGACCTGTCAATAATAAAAATAAGAAGATCTGCACAAAAAAGGGAGAGAATTTAATTTATATTGTTAATATATATATATTATATTAGAGATTAGACGGGATCACTCTGATGTTCTTATTGTGATGACAAACGTTTTCCGGTTGTTTATTTATTGATTTCCTGTATTTAAGAAGTGCAATCATGGGGCATATGGTGTAAGTCCACATAAAGTTACTAACTGAGCAAACTAAATCAAATCAATACTCTTTACAACACACCTACTGACCTTGAAGGACATAATTCCCCAATGGGTCTTATAAACGCTTTAGAGGAAAGGGGAAAATCACTCACCTTATTTTCCTCCTCCTCCTTCTAATTTCCCTTCAACTTAAGTCTAGGATTAACTAAATGAAATGGAGACTCAATTATTGAGGGTCCCTTTCTGCTATTTAGCCCAACTGTCATTTCTTCTTTTTCCTCTCTGATTCGACATTGTTGTTTACTTAGTGGAAAACCAGGATTCTTATCATTGGATTACGTTTTTCGGAGGAAGAAGAGGAAAAAGTGTTTAAAGAAAGAATTAAGGGGAATTTATTTAGTTGCTAAAAGAGCAAATTTGATATCATGAACTTACACTACTATATAATCCTAATATATATTAATGTAACATCAAAAAGATGAAGTAATCATGATTTTCTTTGTATCTTCTGTCTATTTATATGAATATACACAGACTAAATATCATTCAAAATATTGTCAAGGGGGACACGTGCACCCGCATCCCTCAATGAAGGGGAACAAATACAAAAACTTGTTAGAGTCACATTGTTGAGTCTTATTATTGATTTACATAGACGTGGAGCATTCAGTTAAACAAGTTAAGGCTTTGCAATTGCTGATATACATATCC
The DNA here is from genome assembly GCA_013387185.1 of Caligus rogercresseyi. Classification (NCBI taxonomy): domain Eukaryota; kingdom Metazoa; phylum Arthropoda; class Copepoda; order Siphonostomatoida; family Caligidae; genus Caligus; species Caligus rogercresseyi. The sequence goes on from CP045891.1 coordinate 19,396,153, forward strand.
TAGTATAAACTCATTAATATATATATAGGTATAATATATGCATTAAAAAGAAATTCATTATTTTTGCATTAAATTGAAGGTTTTGTTTAGCATATTTAAAATTATCGATTACGGTTAAATATGCACCGTTTGTTTCGATAACTTGATGCCATTTTGAAGGTAATTCATAATGCCTCTCGCAAAGAAAACCTCGTCCCTATTGGCAAAAAAGAGTGGGACAGTCGATTTTCACAAGCTTCTTTTGAGGCGATTTTTTTCCCAGCAAAATCATTTCCATAGGCAGGAACCGGTAGGGATCACTTGGTGTCACGTTCGGACTATAAGATGGATGCATAAGACCTCCCAACCAAGCTCCCGAAGCTTGTGACGAGTCACTAACGATGTGTGTGACCTGGTGTTGTCCTGATGGAACACATTCCTCTCCTATTGACCAATTGCTTTTTCTAAACTATTATATAATATTATATATACTATATATATATATATATATATATATATATATATATATATTCACTTTGGCACGCGTTAGTCACCCCTTCTTCCATTCATTGCTGTAATTATTAATATTACCTTTAAGATGTATAATTATAATTATGGAATAAATTTTTTTTCGCAATTTATTACATAATTATTAGAAGGCAGGTTACCATGCCTATGCCCGGTTGTAGACACATACATAGGCACTTCCTTGGTCACCTTGGTCAAAAATAAGTCAGAGCTAGCCATGAAAAAAAGTAATAACCCTTTTTGTGAAACATAAATTTACTGACAAAATATTTCCACATCATAAACAAACGTCCCAGGCGTTTTTCTGTTTACATAGTGGGCATTAAGGCAATGAATTGGGTCAGAGCTCTCCTTTTTTTCTTCGTCTTCTTCTTCTCCAGAGTGTAATTATTTGTAATTACATACAAGGAGCCACTCTGATATGAAGACAAAAATGTCTTACAGGAGCTTTGCAGCAATTCAGGAGAAAGTATTTATAAGGAATGAATTAATTAAGAGAACTGCGTCTTCCCTCTTCTATGGTAAAAGGGAAAAAGTTGTTCAGTTTTTGTATAACTTTTTTTTTGTTAAAGCGAGGCATTGAAACTTCATCATGGAAGGAAATTCTCTCTCCACCTCTTATCATAAACACACAATCTTTCAATTTATTTAGAGAGGGGGAAAAAAATATTCTTTTTAGAGTTATGAAATCTTTATATTTCAAATATATATTCCCATACATGGTCAGAATCTTATTGCGGAGCTTACAATTGAACTCCCTTGTCTTTAATTAAAACCCTCCAATCATTCTATGAACCCACGTGGCACGTGTGCTGACCAACTCCATCATAAATATATAGATCTTTATATGTTCTATACTCATAGACGAAAGAAACAAAACAATAAGAAAATATGATTTTGTATGAACTGTGTTTTTGTTAATTCATGGCTTATCAATGGAAAACAAAAATGTTATCTAATTGAGCATTGAATGTGTATATATTTCTTTTGAAAGAAAAATGATCATTTTAACATGGTTAAATGCTTGACTTTGTTTATTTGGGAAAAATGTATTTAAGTTATTTATTAACATTTTTTAGTTTTATAGGCAATTTTAATTTGGTAGTTTTTCTTTTTGTATGAGTAATTGGTTTTATGTTAAAATAGTTTATTCTGTGTCTGCAAGAAGAATACCAGTGTAAAAAAATATTTTATAATAACAATGAAATCAAATCACAAATCTGGACAGTTCGTTATAAAAACATCAATGAAATTTTTAGTTCAAAATTACTGTCCAGATAAAATATGAATATTTGTTTTTAGCGTTGTATTTCTTTAACATATATATATAAATTATAATGAGGTAATATGTACTGATCAAAATCTTAAATATGCTTTTATTTATTGGAACAGTAATGAAAACAAATATAATCATAAATTAAATCGTAACAAAGATAGGTAATATTCGTGCATCATTATTTAATATTTTGTACAGATAAATAATAACATAGTTATATTTTTTTTTTCTTCTCAAAAGCAAGGGTTTACTTATTTCATAAATTATATACATATATTTATATTATGCATAAAAATTTGACAACAAAACATACTTTTCAACACATAATATACCTTAAAGTTAAAAATTAAATGCCCTTTAGAGATCTATCTACAACATAAAAAAGGAACAAGGATAAACAAACCGAATTTGCGACAACTGATGGAATCAAACTAGGCTCTTAGTTTCTATTTCATGAGTTCACTATTATAGTTTCAGGGGAAAATAAAAAATATTGTCGTTCCTAAAAGATTTCATCAAGTTGAGTTAAGCATTGAATAATGTCCAATCAAGGTTATCCAGATGTTTGTGGCAGAAACTTTTCAAAGAGCCAATACTTGTGCATATATGTAATATTGAAATACATGGCTTAATAGATTTAAGAATATATCCAAATTTTTAAACAATAAAATAATTTGTTTATGTGATAGTTGAGTAATATTTTTGTATACAAAATGATATACAATCCCAAATAACAGAGAACAAAGGTATCTCTAAATATTATAAATGTATAATTAAAATACTTTTCTTTTATAATATAATTATTCAAAAAAATTGACATAATATATATATAAATAACATTGTACTTTCAAACTTTCGTTATTATTTTAATACGATCAAGTCCTCGATAAACTTATTAATCTCACGGTTAACGAATCATGACATTTTCACAAATATTTTTTAGAGTAACTGCCATTAAATACTAGAGGCATATATACACTCAGAGAGAGGTATATACACTTATATATACCTCCGCCGTCACGGGGTCCTTATGAGCCTTCCGAGGCGGATTTTTCACAACTGGGGCGGCGTAGAGAGACGGGGGAGGGTTCCCCCGACGGAAATTCCGAGAGAAGACGCTCCCCGGCACCTGATTTCACAGCACAGCGACATCTATTGGCAGAGTAGGCTAACTTGAAATATTTATTAGTATTTAGCTCATTTTGCATCTTAATTCTGCACTCAGAGATGCCAAAATTGTATCACTTGTTCCTTTTGTCATTTCCAACAACTCCACAAAGTTTCATCTGAATTTGTTCCGTACTTTTTGAGTTATCTTGCTGACAAACAAACCAACGCCAGTGTAAACAATACCTCCTTCGGCGGAGGTAATACAATTAAGATCTTCGACACATTTATTATACTATATGGATAGACATATAAGATTTAATCACATTTGATGTAGCGAGGTGTTATAAAGGACCTAAAACATTGAGTATAAAAATATATCCAATCAAAGTAGAAATATATAAATAATGATTATTTGGAATACCATTTTGTCATAGTTTAAAACTATAATGCCTGTGTATGTTGCGTTTTTAACGCAATTACATTATTTTAGATTTGAAAAATAAAGAGAGTACATTTATCACTTTAAAAAAAGCATTTTCCGAAAAGTATTAGTCAATATATATTCACTGCTTAACATAGGTCTTAATCCTCTTTTAAATCCTTGGCTTAGAATAATTCCGTTTGACAGAATTCTTATTTATATATTTAAGTGTAATGAACATTTTTATGATAATCTTATTTTGAATACCAATTTTCCTCACAATTTTTGTTACTCCTAATGAAAAAAAAAATAATGTTTCTATATTTGACTTTTTATATTTACATCAGCACAGAGAAAGAGAAGTAAGAGGAGGAGATATTATATAATTAAACATTAGTCGTTTTCTGTAGAGTATAATACATTACTAACTAGTATAGTGTCACATTTCAACTTCTTTTTCCTTAATAGGTCTCACAGTGATATGGACACAGGTGTTGTTGTTTCTCCTGCTGCCCCACCTCCTTGTTTTTTATGATTAAAGCACTTAACGAAGTCAGTCACTTTTGAGACTTCAAGGGTAAGGTGTCTTCTTTCCACCCATCATGTCTTGATTATTCAATTGAGTTTTCTTTTTTACTCGCTTCTTCTTGGATTGAATTTTTTATCAAGAGCATGATGGAGCAATGCAGTATTTGAGTCTGGATAGTTGGAATGATATAATTAATACGGTCTAGGGTTTTTTGTGATTTTTTAAATATTACGATACATTTTGTTCAAGTGATATACACATACGTTTAAATAATATATATAATATAAGCTAAAAAATGAACATTGTTTAAATATTAACGATAATTCTTATAAAATTATACCAATTTGAATATCTAAAATTTAAATTTTGACGTTATGAAATTAGAACTAGAGGCATGTATACACTCAGAGAGTGTAAACCTCCGCCGTCACGGGGTCTTATGAGCCTTCCGAGGCGGATTTTTCACGACTGGGGCGGTGTAGAGGGACGGGGGAGGGTTCCCCTCGACGGCAATTTCGAGAGGAAGACGCTCCCAGCACCCAATTTCACAGTACAGCGACATCTATTGGAGAGTAGGCTAACTTGAAATATTTATTAGTATTTAGCTCATTTTGGCATCTTAAAGAAGCATTCAGAGATGTCAAAATTTATTCACTTGTTCCTTTTGGCATTTCCTACAACTCCACAAAGTTTTATTCGAATCTGTTCCGTACTTTTTGAGTTATTCTGCTGACAACCAAACAACCAACAAACCAACGCCAGTGAAAACAATACCTCCTTCGGCGGAGGTAATTACATTTCTTGGCCTCATAAACGCTTCAGTATTCTATCACAGACCCTTAAATTCCGTGCCAGCACGGTCGGGCATATTCTTCAAATATGAGAACAATCGACTGCGCCATGAAAGGTCTTGATCATGTATTTATACATATACAAGAATACCGACCCGATATGCGGCATATTTCAATTAAAACATATAACAAGGTCAGCCGTATTTTTATTCATGGAATTAAATAAAGATTCAAAATATAACTCTCAAGTTAGATATCGATTTTTGCCAAAGATTTGCTTTAATTAATATATTTCAATGTATGACACGCCGTGCCCCTTGTAAGATCTTAACTGATAAGAACCAGAAAATAAGACTATAGATTCGGGTTTTTGGTAGGTGTATACCATTCAATAAAATGATATTTCTGGAAATACAGTAATCAAATTAATACAAGGAAATGCATTTTTTATGGAAAACTTTTTCAATTGGAGTGAATGCTTTAAAATGAAAAAAACCTTTATTTTTGCCTATTTGTTACTTTAGAATTGCGTCCCTGTTGATATGAATGAAAACATTCTAGAGTTAAAATTAGGATCTGTTCAATGAGGTTGACTTTGTTCCTCAGCATTGATAGTCGAGCACGCTTCCACTGAGCTTACGAACTCCCTTATCTCTTCGCAAAGTTTCGATAAATTGATATTTATTTCGTCAGTATCACTTTTTTGAAAGATCAATCGCTTAAATTTTTGAAAGAAAATCATTTAATTTATTTTCAGATAATAAGTAAAATATTTATGACATAAAAAAATATTTTCTTTTGTATTTATGACTATTTTCCTGTTAAATCCATTTTTAATGTATATATGGTAAGGAATTTCGAATTTCTATTCAGTTTAATTTATCAAGAATACTGATTCAAATACGATAAAATTTTACCTAAAAGCTCATGCAATTAATAGTCCAATAACATTAATCAAGAATAAGATAATTTTTGAATTTCGAGTAATAAAAAAAAACTTTCTATTGTTTCAAATTGTTTTAGAAATTGATATCTATGTTGAATAACTATGAAAAATAAAGAAGTGTTGTACTTTTTACCCAAAATAAGGATTATTAATATTTTGACCCTTCAACAAATTTCATACGAAATACATATAAATATTTTTATCCCAAAGGAGCGCGTATCTATACAAGTTATGAATTGTATTTGCAATTCTTAGTCCTAGCCAACAAGATGCACACAATATTGCCAGACTCCTCGCCATCACTGCTGTCATTTTATATTTTAGCCCTTATATAAATTTCTTACTTATATATTTGTACATTCAGGGATGTTAGAATTAAATGTATATATTTGTCAATATTTAAATTCCTACTAGAAAGGTTATTAATTAACTATGTTTACACAATTGATTATTACCTCCGCCGAAGGAGGTATTGTTTTCACTGGCGTTGGTTTGTTTGTTTGTTGGTTTGTCAGCAGGATAACTCAAAAAGTACCGAACGGATTCGGATGAAACTTTGTGGAGTTGTTAGAAGTGCCAAAAGTGAATTTGATCTCTGAGTGCAGAATTAAGATGCAAAATGAGTAAATACTAATATTTCAAGTTAGCCTACTCTGCCAATAGATGTCGCTGTACTGTGAAATCGGGTGCCGGGAGCGTCTTCCTCTTGAAATTTCCGTCGAGGGGAACCCTCCCCCGTCCCTCTACGCCGCCCCAGTCGTGAAAAATCCGCCTCGGAAGGCTCATAAGGACCCCGTGACGGCGGAGGTTTGCACTCTCTGAGTGTATATATGCCTCTAGTTTATGTTTTGTTTTTAACATAATTGTCGTAAGATTGGGTTTTTTATTTCCTACTTCTAGTGTATTCTTATTTTTTTACACTGTATGGATTTAGCTAATAAATAAATATCTTAACCAAAAAAAACATATTCTTCAATGTTGAGCTCAGTTTATAAAATAAATAACCATATTTAGAATTCATATGAAAAAAATATATACAAACAATAATAAATATAACTCTGCCTCTTAAAATTATAATATATTTTTAATTTATATGAACTAAATTTGAATATAGAACATATTTTATAGCTTTGAATTATTATAATATAATTAGTTAAATAATGATATTGAATAAAAATAATACTCTGTCCTTCTAGCAGAAAAATTAAAACATACAAGTGAGTGAGTTAGAAGTTCTATGGTGGCACAAAAGCGCTTTTACTCTCATCAGAACGTTCCCCTCATCCAGATCAATGGTACAAAAAGTCAGTTCTCTAGGTGTTATACTTTTTCAAGATGTATTCCTCATAATCTCTTTTGACTTTTCTTCCTTCTATTTCCCGATAATTTATAACTTTAACATTGCTTTGCTCTTTAACAGCTTCTCCTCCTACAAAAAAAATCAAGAATACCATGTGAGAAAAAAACATTCTCAATAACAAGGCGTGAGTTTTTTATTCAAGCCATTTCTTCTTTTTAAACTTAACACACTTATCAATGAAAGAATTATATACATAAAACATGTTAAAATAGAGGCATACAACTTTTATATTTATAATCAGACAAAATGAATAACACACATAAAACAAGGGAAATAAATGTTTATTTTCCTTTACACATCATTTGATTTGTAATTAAGATATGTAAAATGTTATAGAGACTGGACACATTATATACATATAGGACTTTTATATGTATGTAAGATGATATCCTCTTTTGTTGTATGTGATTATGTTTATATATATATATACATGTTAATTCATTGAATGCAAAGGTGTGATAAGTCGGACAGGAAAGGTCAGAGCCCCCCCCCCCCCCTGCAGATGAAGAAAGCAATAGGAGATGCTGCCGTTGCCGTTGAACTGATGAACTTGCTACTGCTACGTAACTGTCTTATTTTTGCTTTGCATAGAGCCAGTCAAGCAGTCCCTTTTGAGGAGATGTATGGAGGGGGACGAGGAGGGGGGGGGGGGGTAGAATAGCAGCAGCAGACTTTGCCCTAAAGGCTGATGTACTGAACAATAATAAGAAAGGGGGGGGAATAACAAGATTGAAAGAGTACTAGGTATCTGATATTTGGGGTTCTTGATCCAAAATTGAAAAAAAATATATATATTTGTTATCATATTCTATATTTATAAAATATTATTTTATGTATATAAGATACTATATATAAATACAATATGTGTAGTGATTAAAATGTAGCTACTAATTTGTTATTTTTAATTATCAGTGATATATTTATTAATAAATGTAAGGCATTAAATATTTTAATAACTATTATATATTTTAAAATAACTTTGATTTATTAAATAATTTTAAATCACTGCATTATATACATCAACTTAGCAGTTATATATGCAGTAAAAAATAATATATACATGGAATGCTCTAAAATATATATTTAACAATATATAATGATTGTTGTACATTAAATATTTTAATAGAATTTAAATACAAACTGACAATAATTTATATAAAGAATTAAAATATATCTGCAAGCATCTCGAATCGTTGTGCGTTTCCAATTAATAGAATTTCGGAAATTTAAAATATACTGTTAAAGTTATTATATTTATAAGTAAAATTCCATAAAATAATATAACATTATATTACTTAATATGGAAAAGATCATTTAGAAATATAGAAATCACAAAAAAAATATCTGTATATATACCAGTAAATAATAAAATGTCTTTGTCATCATATGATAATCAGTTGATAAAATAAAAAAGTATATAGATGTTTAAAATATAATATAACCTCATATTTGAAAAATAGGGAGTATAATCTTACTAAATTTGTTTAAGGGGCTTGCTAGTATTTGAACCAAATAAACATACGACATGTCGTAATGTCTCAAAATATATGCTTACATAGTAATATTAGGTTAATCTTTACCTCCGCCGAAGGAGGTATTGTTTTCACTGGCGTTGGTTTGTAGGTTGGTTGGTTTGTTTGTCAGCAGGATAACTCAAAAAGTACGGAACAGATTCGGATGAAACTTTGCGGAGTTGTTGGAAATGCAAAAAGAAACAAGGGATTAAATTTTGGCATCTCTGTGTGCAGAATTAATATGCAAAACGAGCTAAATACTAATAAATATTTCAAGTTAGCCTACTCTGCCAATAGATGTCGCTGTGCTGTGAAATCGGGTGCGGGAGCGTCTTCCTCTCGGAATTTCCGTCAAGGAGAACTCTCCCCCGTCTACGCCGCCCAGTCGTGAAAAATCCGCCTCGGAAGGCTCATAAGGACCCCGTGACGGCAGAGGTTTGCACTCTCTGAGTGTATATATGCCTCTAGTTTATATTTGTTATCATGTTTATTATGAATATAACATATGATAATGTATGATGAAACACAGCACAAAATATTTTAAGTTATTACTTTATCTATATTCATTGATCTACTAATATTAAGTGTTGATAAATGTAAGAATATCAATTTGGATCAAATAGTCTGTATTGAAATAACTCAAGACATTACTATATTGGTGTTTGCTACAAATATATAATCTAGTACTAACTAAATTATGGGCATATTTGATTAGTTTTCCTTCATTCTAATACAATTAAGAGGGTACTGCAAATGAGGCCATCGAGAAAACCTCTACGAAGTAAAATATATATACTATATAAAAAATAATTACCATAAACGTTTTCATAATAAATAAGAATGATACATACTAATACAAAAATTAAAATAATTCTTAACAATGTTTAAAATAGTAAAACTTTTTAGTAATTGCACACAAACACAAATATTTAATCAGCTTCTTATATATTTATGTCCGCGTAACCAATCAAATTCATGCAATTATTAATACCAGAGTGACGTGAAAATATAGCCATTTCACGGATCTGTCATTTCACCTTGTTTATAGTGTATGTATGTATTCTATAATATCATAATATTAGCAGCCTAATGATGCTAATTAAATTCAGAGTAGGGACAATATCGGTGAGACATTTTGGTTTTTGAAAATGATGCAATGTTTTATTTCTACCTAGATCTCAAAACCATATTTTCAATGGAATTGACGAGATGGTAACTATATAAATTATAACGTAGCTATTTGGTTGAGTATCTTCATACCAAATTAGATTTAATAGTAAATAGATTATGGCAAGTTTGGCCACATTCAATAATTGTGGGCATTTCTCTACAATTGTAAATCGTTGTTCTTTATGTTAGAGGGTTTTTCCACGTTTAGTGATGCAAATAAATTATCTGTCGTAGTATTCGACCTCTTTATAGTGAGGGTTACATACACCAGGATACTACATACAAAGAGAAACATAGATTGATTTGTTGGTCTCTAAACATGTTTCCATATCAGAAAATCCATTTTCTAAATTTTAAAACAAAACATCTATGAGCACATTTTTGCAGATTTTTAGCATTTTTTGGACAAATATTTAAATGATTCTGTTTAACCTAGGACTTTATTTGTATTTTTCTCAGAATATATATTTATATCATCGAAATGAATTGATACAATAAATGTATCAATAAATGAACAGAGATAACTAAGAACATTAGGCTTAAGATGTATTCCACCTGGCGTAGGATGAGAGACCCGATATCTTTTTGTGAATAATTTTTACTAGTTTATGAATATGTAAACTCGTTTTTACTTGACAAATTATTTTGTGTTAAAATATTCCAACTTTTCTTCAGCAATTTATATTTGATATTCGGGACTGCATAAGAGCTTTAGTAACTTGTATTAAAATTGATATCATCTTGATAGTGCACACGGTTACTTATAAAATAGTTATTAATAAAATATGCATGTAGGTAAATTAACTTTCTGGGCATAAACGACATTATACACATTTAACAAATATAAGACCTTTTTTGCATACTTTTTTACAAATTTTTGGGAGGTTGCAAATTATATTCTAGGAAAAAAATTGTCCACAACAGCAAGTTTTTGTGGACTTAAAAAAACCCTAAATTGATCCAGAATGACATTAATAAACATGAATTGAACTCATTTTCTATATGTAAAAAAGTCGTCACTTTTATATTTGTGTTTGCATATTTCGCCTTTTTTTGCTTATTTTTATCCCATTTATCTATTTTTTTCATAAGTTTCTTGTGGCATATATGGCATTACTTTTATATATTTTTTGTGCCTATATGGCTCGCTAGAATTGCAATAGCCGATCGGATATAAATAGGCATTATAGCATTAAAATTAGTCTTTCAGACCTAGGATCTTATCAAAGTTGGCCATCCTCTCTTGGGATTCGAACCTGGTCCCCCAACATTGAGAGTTGAACACGCCTGTACGCACATGGCTTTTTTCACAAGTTTATGTGATATTACGGCAGTATTTAGCATTATTTTTGTTCCAAATTCCTACAGCCGATATTATAACCATGTCTCAATACAATAATTGTATTTTGATTTGGAATCATTTTTTATGTAAAAAAGTAAGTCATACATTGACGTAATCTTTGAGTATTCCCTTAAAAAATACATGGTAGTTTTTTTATAGTATGCAAAAGGATTAGTATGATTAGCTTAGAATGAAGAAAATATAAATGATCTGCAAAAAGTGTCTATTATACATTTTTTTTACTTCTCTACGAATTTTGCCGGATAGATAGATATTGCACTTAGTTGCTCTCCATTTTAGCCTGGTGAGGTAATCAATTTATGAAGCTTCCTCATCTGATCCTGTATTGAATCTTCAAATATTACTTTTAAGAGATAAAGTAAGCACTGTTTAAAATATAAGCCTACGTCACTCGACAAATGTATGAAGGCGAAAAGCTAAATCCGAGCTTTTGCCCTTAAGGGGAAAATTGATTATGTCGAATGGGGTACATATGAAAAAGCATTATAAAACATAGTTATTTATATATTAGAGGATCAAATATAAAATGTTTGTCGAATATTGTTTTAGCGTCACATATTAGTTATAGAGCTTTTGAGTAAATACTAACTGATATTTACCTTAAATAAAATGGTAAAAGTGTCATGTAATTTTAACTACAATAAGATAGAAAAATGACTTGTACCTTATTACCTTGTATCATTTTTGTTTATTAATGATAGTCCAGAGTTTAGCGATTTGTGAAAAATAGCCATTTGTTTATATCTATCAAATATTCCTTTTAAAATTTAGTTTTTTTTCTTAAAAGTATTTTTATACTTAGTGTGCATATAAGCTTGATTTTTTTAAAGAGCCGTTAATATTTTTTTAAGTTGACTACAATTTCAGTCATTCGTATTTATATCTCATAAGAATATTTATTTGTTATTATACATTTCATAAGTAAACATTATATAAGTATATTATATGAATTTATTTCTATAGCACCTCACATAGATTTAACATAATCTTAAAGGCATTTTATACTTTTTTCAAATTATTTCATAAGGAACAAGAATATTTTAAGCCATCTTTCATATTTATTATATAAAACATAAAAGTGGTTTATTTACATATTTATATTTTAAGACATACACAACATTATTTTTATATGTTATGTTAAGGGTTATATATGTTTTGCGTATAAAGACATTCAGTTTCAAAATATAATATAAATATTAGTTGCTTTTATAGGAATAATTCCAGTTTTACCTATTTTCAATAATAATAATTATTATTATGGTAAGTGAGATAGTTAATAGTCATGCTTTTAAAAACAGCCTATATATAAGCATACATAAATATGAGTATATATATATATATATATATCATTACTTGTAAAGTATTTTATATAAAAGTATTTATGTTAATAAAGCAGCTTTTTTATAAAATATAAGTTTGTGTGTTTGTTTAGCTCCTAGAATATACCCTCCTCACCGGAACCTAATCCGGTATCAGCCGGTAGCAAAAAAAATATAAGTTAAAAATAACTTTAATATTTATGTTTCTTAAAAAATCAACTTATACATCAAGAAAGATGATGTCTCTTACGATTCTTTCTTAAAGCGCTCCGCCTCGAAGTGAAATTTGAAACGGGGAAATATCGCCGTCAGCGCCGCTGTTGAATCATCTGACGCCATGTTGTATGTGTGTGTATGCTGTTCACAGTGTGTGTGTGTGATGGTAGTGAAAGGAGGCGAAGAAAGAGGCGAGTGCGCGGGATGAACCACCCTCTGCACGCACGCTTACCGAACCATGAAAGTATTATTCCCTTTGCGATCAGTGCTGTCCAGAAACTCAAGCCGTGTAGAACGAATCTCCTCACCATATATTTATATATAGTGCTTCAGGGCTTTTATAGAGCGAAAGAAAGAAGAAGAAACAGTTCGTAGAACTGTTTATTTTTTAATAAAGTGATTAGTGTTCTACTTCCGGAATCCTCCATCTTAGTTTGATACCCTTGCATGCCTAGAGCCCTCTAGCGCCGCCTTCATGCAATTGGTCTCCTATTCTCAAAGTTCCGCATCTAACCACGGAGAGGACCACAAAATGACTACTGCCATGGAGGTGAATATCTCTTGTCCCCCCCTCACTCAAAACCGTCTCTCAAAACAATATGACTTTCTCTTCCAGGAGCGTCTTAGCAGTCATGGAATATCGTCTTCTGGTTTCCCTTCTTCGGGAGGGAATCATCGTCCGGACTTCCAGCCACCTTACTTCCCACCACACTTCCACTCTCAACAGACGGCTCAAGAAGTCTTTGCATCGCATAATCCACATCTGAGCCCCTCAGATCCCTACAACGTCCCCAACTCCATTCACCATCATTCCTTCCACGCGTCACAAGTAAGATTCTAAAACAATATTTGTGACTCATTGACAGCCCTTAAGACTATATATCTTCATTGCTTACTTATCTTTGATCATTTTCAGGCCAATATGCACGGGGGATTCCCTTACGATCGAAGAGATCACTACGCATCCCGCCTATCTCACATCGATAGCGCCCATGATCCTCTCTCCATCAATGGACATCCCAACAATGAACATGTAAGAATCAAGCATCCAAAATGTGTCCAATGTTTATAAATAATTTATGCTGTAACTTATTTTATATTTGTAGCAAATCGTGGAAAACGAAACATCTGTATTTATTCCCAACGAGGCTCCGATTGGCGGCTTTCACGTGAAGCGAGAACACGGAATGCCATATAAAGACAACTTTAAACACGCGGATATCAAAGGCGGTAAGGATTTAAAAAATAACTATTATATTCAATAGTTGGTTTCGTCATATTCTATTACCTTAATGTTTGAAAAAAGTATATAGATAATCACTTATATCATTTCAAAAAATATTTGTGTCCATTAGTTGAAATACATTTTTAGTAGTGATTGTTTTACCGCTACACTAAATATGAACTCCTTTGTTCATATATGTATGCATGAAATACGCATTGATTTACTTTAAGGTACTTTTAGTGAATATTCTTTATTCATTTTAATTTTCTTCAAGTTTATAAATATATGTATATTTCATTAGAATAATCACATTCATGTAAAAAATTGTTGAATAGAAATTAATTTCAAGTAAAAGTCGTTAAGTATTTTAAAAAATAATGTAAAAATTGTTAAAAAATAGTTTCATGAAAAAGTTTGTCAAATGGAAATTAATGTAATTTTTTTTGTTAAAGAGTCGATAATATCAAGTAATTTTTTTGGTAAAGAGTCGATAATATAAAGATATTTTTCTATGTTCAAGAAAATTAATATCAATTTCCTCCTTTATTTAGGCATTCGAAGCCGCGATGTGAACGCAGAGAAGCCCCACGTCTCCTCAGGTCCATCTGATATATTTTGCTCCGTTCCCGGACGCCTCTCGCTCCTCAGTTCCACCTCTAAATATAAAGTCACGGTGGCCGAGGTACAGCGTCGACTCTCGCCTCCAGAGTGTCTCAACGCATCACTCCTTGGAGGAGTTCTACGAAGGTAAAAAGTCACGAGCATAATAATAACAATAATAATAAATATGACTAAGCGTATATATCAAATAAGACGTTTGATCCCTGACCTCGCGTGTAGTTCGGAAGCGTCTCTTAATACTATTATTAGTATGAGGAGTCTATGTGGTTAAAAAGACTAATAATGATACTGTTGGATGGATTGACGGTGATTTTCATCCATAATTATGTTTGTTACTTTTCAAAATGATGAGAATAAAACAAACTCACCCCCTTAAAGTTAATTTCCTTTTTTTTTTGTTAAATATACGTTCACCATGAAATTAACCATCTAAAAGTTGTTTTGGGCGTTGGTCGCCATAAATCAATTTGTGGGAAGCTTCCAGTACGCGTCTCTACCCTTTTAACATTTTAAAATAACATTCCCTTACCCTTCCTTAGGGCCAAGTCAAAAGACGGTGGAAAGAATCTTCGAGACAAATTGGACAAAATCGGCCTTGCACTCCCTGCTGGCCGACGAAAAGCTGCCAACGTTACGCTTCTTACGTCTCTAGTAGAGGGAGAGGCCATTCACCTGGCGCGGGACTTTGGCTATGTGTGTGAAACAGAGTTCCCTGCTCGACAAGTCGCAGAATATCTCTGTCGCTCACAGTCGGACCCCTCGGATGGCTATCGCCGAAAAGAACTTGTTCTTGCAACAAAGTAAGTGCTTTAAATCCCTATTTGATAAGTGCAACTTAATATTCCCTCTAATTCATTTATAGAGTCATCACAAAGGAATTGATGGACCTATTAAATCAGGATCGGAGTCCACTCTGCAATACGCGTCCACATCAAATCCTTGATCCAAATATTCAGCGCCATCTTACGCATTTTAGTCTCATCACCCACGGCTTTGGCTCACCCGCCATTGTTGCAGCACTCACGGCCATTCAGGTAAGCCACCATTTTAAGTTTGTAGTTGGGCAATTCTAATCCTCACTATTTTCTCCCTCTAGAACTACCTGAATGAGTGCCTTAAACACTTGGACAAGTCCTATCCCAACACCTCCCTTGGAAGCATTCATTCATCCATGACCGACACCAAACCCATCTACATCGACACGAAAACTATTTTAGGGCAAAACATGGAGAAACAAAAGTGAACCATGCACAAAAGACCCCCCCCCCCCCCTATCTCACATTCATTCTAAAAATATATATTATTCATTTAATCCCCCCCCCCCTCCTGACCTGTGATTAAGTTGTAATTCAAATCAGTTAGACAAATTATTTCTTTCCTCCTTTTTTTCAATATTCTTGATCATTTTGTGCCAAAGTCAAGGTAGTTGATTGATTTTCTTCACATACGACGAAAAGGCGAGGGTATTTTAAATTGTAATATGTCTCCTCAATTCATTTATATATTCATTAACGAACTATTATTATTATTATTATATCACAACCATGATGACTATTATTATTATCATTTTAGTTTGAAATACAATTACTATCAAGACACTCAGGTATATATCATTACTTCAAGTCTCTGCTTTCTACATGGAAATACACACCTCAACGTTCATTGGTTGTTGAGAAGTGTATTATTTTCACAGACCATATATATATATATATATAGGAAACGATCGGGACACTTTTTTTCGCCGGGACCCGGACCGGGACTTCATTATATTTCCGTTCCTTCGTAATTTTGAAAGTGACGACGGTTTTTTTTTTTGTAGAAAAGAGTTTCCAAAAAAAAGTGACGACGTTTTTTTAGAAAAAAATTATTTCAAAATAAAGTTCTGAAGAGAGATTTTTTTAGAAAATAATTTCCAAAAAAAGTCCCGGCCCGGTGATTTTTAAATACCGGGCCGGGACACTCAAAAAACAGCCAAGTCCCGGGCCGGGTACCCGTCGTTTCATGATATGTATATATGGAAATATATATACGAGTATATACACACATATATATATATAATATAAATCTTTCCCTCTACGACTTTCTTTCTTTGCTTATTATAAAACAACAACAAAAGAAGTATGTGTTTCACTTATGTAGAAAACCATGAACTCCTTTATTATTGCACGCACCCTAAACGATCAATTCATTAATAACTAGAGCATTATTTTAAATTTATTATTTCATTTCTCTATTAAAAGATAAATAAAAATATAAAGAAAATATTCTTTTTTCATTTACTTTTGAATAGCTCTGGATTCTTCAGAACCTAATAATAATAAAAATTGTATTATTAGGAAATTTTTCCTCGTTTTGGATTTAAAAAGCAGAGCACAGACAATGCTTTTATGTAAGTGGTAACGAACGCGAAAAAGGTTTGAAAATAATGTGGCTATATGAGGTTTATTATTCAAAAAAAGCTTATTTAAATAATAACGGTGAGATTTGGAGAACAAAGGCCTGTATAAAAATGAGGGCAATAAACAGCTTTTTTTATTTGTATTCCTTCAAAAAAGTGAATACATTTTTTTGTTGATGAAAAAAGAGTATTGTTTACATAAGCGTATATTCATAAGTCTAAAAAACATTATAAGAGTAATAATTTAATTTTACAATATTCTTCATAAATTGTTTTAATGTGAAAGCAATTTTAAATGATTTGGTAAATATTCCAATATAACAAAAAGAGTGTGAAAATTGTATAAGTATGAAAAATAACATTTATAACGTTTATATTCTTTACATGTCCTTAGCCTTTTATTCTTAAATAATGCTTCAAATAAAAGGTTCTGAGCCTAAATTATTCTGTTTGAAACTAGCTTTAGGAATAATAAACCTTCATTTGAGGTTGGGTAGTAAGTAAACAACATTTTTATTATTTAGAATATCAAACGTTAGGATAAAAACAATATATATAGCCCACAAAAACACAACAATATTTTTTCAAAGAAATCGATTAAAATTCACGCGGTTCAAACCTGGGGCTTCAACATTAAAAGTAGAACATGTATCCACTGAGCCTTCGTGTTTCCATAACTGAACTATCACTTATAGAATAAAAATGGGTTATTTGAATGCACGGTAAGAGTGTTGGGGACAAGATCATTATTAATGTCTGAAGGATTTACGGTCATTTTGCCATATATTTACATTAATTCTGGATTTATAGTCGTGCATATAATATATATATATATATATATATATATATATATATAGGTATATACTAAGAAAACCTTTAAAAATACATAAAATTTAAAAAAATCTTTCAACACCAAAAAAAAATTAATTAGTATCAGATGGATTCACGATCATTTTGTCATATATTTACTTTAATTACGGATTTACAGTCATGAATATATATATATATATATATATATATATATATATATATATATACATATACAATATATATATATACAACAAAGACAAAACCCATAAAACACATAAAGATAACACAAATCTCTCTCTCTCACTATATATATATATATATATATATATATATATATATATATAAACATTGTGATTAAGATATATACATATGTTGCAAATTAAAGCATTTATACAGTTATGAAATAAGTAATCAATTCAATCCAACGCAAATTTGCATGGACGTACATGGACACAAAATGTTTAAGTAAACAAAGTCATACATTGAGCAACTTTAAGCCGAAGAGGTATGCATTTTTTTCGTAGACAGGCATTCCAGATTGCATATGATTCATACATACAGAGAACTCTCTGTCTTAACCCTATTTACGTATTATTATGTACATATACCTGTCTGCGGAATAACTTCTATTTTTCTGAAGATGTAAATCAGAGCATGAGTGCTTAAAAGGTTTTTTCCTACTTCTTATTTTCTGCCTTCCAGGCATAGAAACAGCAGCTTCCTCCTTGTCTAGTAGGCATCTCGCTCCTCAAAATTGGCGGCATTTCAGATTTTTTCTTTTCAAGGACTCTTTTTCCTATAAAGGAATTTAAATCGGTGAAGAAAAAAAATAGTAAAAAAGAGATGAGACACCCCTAAATTAAGTGTAAGAGGGCAATAATCTCTGAGGGACTGTTATTAAGGATTCCTTTTCAATTAAGTGTACATGGAAGCGACAAATTGAGGTCTGCAAATTGAGGATGCCATGAGTTTTTTTTCTTCTTACGACATATATAATAACCCTTCTTGACAAGTAAGATATGTGTTCCAAAGGAATAATTTTTAAATTCCAAAAACATATACCCTTTAGGAATTTGTTAGTATGTATAAAAATATATAAAATTAAAGATCATATTTGATAATGATGTATATATATTTCCATACATACTCCCAAAAACAATACATTTACAACAATATATTGAATCTATGCTCATAAAATATTGAATATTGCAGTTTCCAAATCAAAAAACACACTTATTTGTTTAAAAATCATATTTTTTATTCTAGCGACTGCGGCAAGATACGCAGTGTTGGACCTCAAGATCCCCTCTGTCACCGATGGAAAGTGGAGTTGGGCAGCTGATGTGGTAATTTGTTACTTCCCCTCGTGTTCCCTGCCTTATGGGAAAATGATTTTAAAAAATTTACGCCAATTCAAGGATTTTAAATATAAAGGTTATCGTTTATTTATGTTTTGTTTATTATAATTGTATTTTAGTGTTTGTTCATATTTGATGTTAAAATTTAAACTATAATGTTTAATTATGTTTTTACACATTAACATCGTTTTATATACATTCTCTTTTGTTGTGCTTGTATATATTTTAATGAACTGTAGAAAAAAAATCATACCACCAAGTACTTGTAATATGGTTTGAAAGTGATATTATTGTATTTGATATTCTAATAAATCTTTTCTACCCCAGAGTAAAAAAAAATTAGTACCTATAATGTCATTGTATTACACATTTGCTTTGTTTTTTGTATATATCATATTTTTTATTTATATCATAAATAAACCAATAAATAAAAAGATTATGTTGAAATGTCAGTACTTCATTGAATAACGTTAATATATATATATATATATATATATATATATATTATATTGGTGAAGTGACCATTGTTAGAGGCAAATTGTTTGCCAGACAACACAAGCTTTTTTATGGCCAGAATTAAAACGTTGGAAGATATTTTGACGCTTCTTTTTTTATAATTAAACTTATTAAAGAGTTGATATTATTTATAATATCTAAATCATTTATATATATATATATAAATATATATCTGTATGATAATGAAATATAAAAAAATAGTAAAGTAATTTAAGTAACAATCAAAGCTTTTGAGGTCATATTTTTCTATATGCTTAAGGTTTTTCTAATATGAACTCGATGATATCTCTATCATTAATAGAAAAAGACTGTTTTATTGTAGTATTTATTACAAATTCATTATCTATAAAACTGTGCATTCAGATATTATTTATTTATTATATTATATTGAACTATATAATAACTCCATTTTCCTCATCGCTTTATATGTTTGAAGATACTTCGTTAAATTCACGTGAAATTCTGCGAATGCAATTTCCCCCCTGCTTACATACAATACATGCATACCTTCAAAGACTCCATGAACTCAAATAAAGGGTTTAATATTAATGAGAATAAATGGATACTATTAAATTTCTGTCATTCCAAGCATAGTTGCACAAAAAAAAATCAAATTCATGTTTTTTGATGGAATTAAATATATATATTTTTTTTGTTCTGGGAGCATGTGTAAGTAAGTTCACTAATGATGAAAAAAAAAACAATTCCATGCAAAAAACGTATTTTCCTTTAATGCGTACACGCTGAGTTCCATCTTTTTGTGGTAGATGAATATAAAAAAGCATTGAAGAAGAAAATAAATTGTAGAGAGCTGACAGTTTGTTGAAAAAACAAACAAATTGTCAGTAAGGACTTAGGGCCTAGGATTAATAGAACCAAACTGTTTATCAACAAAACCTTTCAGTTCTGATAGGGGATTTTCAATAAAACTTTATGTTTTCACTTAATTTACAATAGAAAACATTATTGCTAATATGATTTTTTAGGGTCATTAAATGAGTAATACCTATATTAGTGTATATATATATATATATATATATCAGAGCTACGACTACCGAATGTAAATCGGTAACCGATACTACCGACGGTAGATTTCAAATACCGCACCAATTATATGATAACCGGTATAAACTACTATATACCGTACCGATTGACAATCGGTACGGTATATTTGAAAGTATGACTTTTTTGTCATTCACATAGGGACATAAAGATATAGAGAGCTTATTCCCTTCAATAGCAAGAAACATCGTTCAACTGTCGCTTTGTCCACATAAACAAAGTATTTTTTTTGTGCCTATATGGTTCGATAGAATTGCATCCGATAGGATATAAATAAGCATTATAGCATTAAAATTAGTCTATCGATTCTAGGATCTTTTCAATGAGGTAGACCAAAAATGACCATCCCCTCTCGGGATTCGAACCTGCGCCCCCAACATTGAGAGTTGAACACGCCTTATACACGCACGGCTATCGAGCTCTTACTAATTTGTAGTAGTAAATTTTATATTGTTTCATAAAAAAATTAACAAATTTTTGGATGAAATTTACATTTTGTTTTTCTATGTACTAAGGTAAAAGTGGAAGCGTTCTCTTGTCTGAAGAACTTGAACTAGGAAAAATTAATAAACAACTATAACTTATAGTTTTATAGAATATCGATCGATACTGTAGATATATAATAAAATCTACCTAATACCGATATCGATCGGTAGAAGGTATATGTCGAATACCGAACCGGCGGTAGATTTTTCTACTGAATCCCAGCTTATATATATATGATTAAATATTCGTTATCTTCTTTTTTAAATCATGTAAAACATAAATATACCTTTTTTATTACATTTTTTGAAACATTATCCCGTAATTAATGAAAGGTATTGTTGATGGGCATTTTGTGATATATCCCTATTTATTTATCTCAGCTTGGGGCAAAGTGACACTTTTTCTCCTCCAAATTTCAAATCCGTGCAGGGGTAGATGAAGGCATTTTCTTTCCTAAATGAATGATGATCTGTATTTGTGGTGCGTGATGGACCTTTGAGGGAGTGCAAGTGTTTTTTGTTTATAGTGTAGGGCAGGAATATGTCTTGGGTATGTCTTGAGGCGGAAATGTGTGAGAGAGTTGTTGTCTTGTTGATCCTTCGGTGCTTCAGAAGCATCAAGGAAAAAAGCTCTTTGATTACAAATAATGAGAAGAGAAGGAAAAACTCATCATTTGGACCACACATGAGTCAGAAATGAGAAGGCGATTTTCCTCTGGTGTGAATAATAAATTTAATCTTTTAATTTCCAATATCATTCAAGCATGAATGAAAAGGAAATTATAGAATTAATTGAATTGTACTGCCGTTTTTCTTATATTATCTTCTATAGAAACATATAAGAAAAATAATGAACTACCATCGAAAGAGTTTTATGAATGTTGTATACGAACCAAAAATATCGTTTTAGTTTATTTGATCTGAACTCTCACTCATGTTGCTCTTGTTTAATCAGTAGTTAGGGTTCTTATATATTTCTGTCTGTCTCTTTTTTTATTTATTTAATTATTTTGCATGAGTGATGTACTTTTATTGTACTTAGAATTGATCGTTAGGAATGAAAAAATAAACGATTTATTTTTAACTAATTCAAATAATTCTGACACTTTTTATTAGATTATAATACCTTAGTATCATATAGATTGAGAGTATCTGTTTTTTGGCTTATTTATTTATAAAAGACACTTTTTCTTTGTATATTGATTGATGAGCAATGTTAAATTGTCATTATTAAACTAATATATTGTATTTGTTTTAAAGATTAATTATAAAAATTACAAAAAAATCAAAATAAATATCAACATCAAATTCGGTTCTTTTCTAGTATTCTCCTGAACAATCACTATGTTTCGGTTATAATCAAAAGACCATACTTCAGTACTTCATGATGAAGATAATTCCAAATAAGTTTCACCCACAATTATTTAATAATAATAATAGTATAAAAAGTTCGCATGAGAGATCTCATATTTTATATTAAATATAAACTTTAAAAGGTAACTCCTCCACTAATAACTTTCAACGTAGTTAATTGTTTTCTCCTTAGCCACGGTGTCGAATGAATTATGATAAGACCCTGAACCAGGCCGAATAATAATAATAATCAATTAAGCCTTTTATTGAAGCAAGAAAGGTAATCCATATGGTCTCAAGGGCAGATTGGTCACAGGCACATCTTCCCCTTTCAATACGATGGAAAACTCTCTCTCTCTCCGTATATTTATGTAAAAGAATATTTTTTATTCCCATGCTATTTCACATGAATCAAGGAGTGAGTCCATTAATCTGCCCTTGTTAAAAATCCAATAATTTACCCGTTTAAATGCCCCCCTAAAAAATAAGTGTTTTATAATGAAGAAAAATATATCTTTTATTTTGATTTATATTTTCAATAATGATAATAGTGTATGGGATGAAGAAATATGTTGTTGAGGTAGAAAGAGTGGGATGTTATAAGAAATAGGTACACAGGTACTTATATCAGAACAAAAGCAGTGTGAGGATATATATATACCTATATATATCCATAAGTTTGGTGATGATTTTTTATGAAACACGGTGTATTCCCACTAAAAAAAATTAACTAGATATATATAAATAAATTTGAATACTGAACCATACAACTGTTAGTTTTTGTTAGTTAGTTAGATTTTGTTTGCCAATATATTTAAATTCCAAAATAATAAAAAAACAAAAAAAAAATATAATAATAAAACCAAAAAACACAAATCAATAACATTTAGAAACATATTTATAAGAACATTAGAAACAAAAAAAAAAAAAAATAAATATAAAATATATATAAATAAATGTAGCAAAAACTAACAATGAGCACGACCACGCAAAACGGTTATTTGTGCTAGTACATAAAATTATAAGAATTTCACTGTGCACAATAATTTATTTACAATAACTCTCTCCTTTTGTATCATTTCAAGCGGCTTTAAAATTCGATTATTATCGACTTCGGAATTAGAGTTAGTAAATAATAATTTTTTCATAATAAATCATACTTTAAAGTTCAATCTCTAATCTAAAGTAACTTATACATTCACCATTATATATTGAAATATCTCTAAAAAACACAATAATTTCTAAAATATTGTACACATAAAGTTGAATCCGGGTATTATCATTTAACTCCAGTCACTTAAAATAAATACATTGAAATAGGCTTATAAGCAAATGTATTGTGCTATTCAGTAAGCTAACCAATTGTCCATAATATTTGCCATCAGAATCAAGACGTATATTGTCATTGAAATAAATATAAAAAACTCATATCAATAAGTGTTGTACATCCTTCTAATATCAAGATGTAGTTTTTCATCTTTGAGATGTTATATTGCTTTAAATTATGAAATATACTAATCAATAATACATCAGGGTTTTTATGAAAACAGTTACAATAATAATATGCTGTAAAAGGAATAATTCATTATCAGAAGAAAAAAAATCATTAGACATACAAACCCTATCATATATTTCGATAGCAAAGGTCATAAAGTAAAGGCATGGGCATACCAAATGAAGTCGGTACGACCAAACTCAGAGTAATTTATATGTTTTTCCATAAGGCAACGTAGCGTATCATCGGGATGTAACATCCCGATAATACGCTACGTTGCCTTATTCTTATGTGTATATATATAAGGCTAATAGCATTACTAACATGACAAAATATATAGCCATAAGTAAAGATTGTATGAAATATCAAATTTAATTCAAAATTAACTTCGTTATTCCTATCTATATTTAAAACGGCCATGAACTCCTTTTTGTGTGTGTGTTAGAAGTTGTTGATGCCTATATGCATATTAGATGTACATAGTACATATATATATATATATCTTCAAGAGGGGAGTCTCCCAAAACCTTGAGGGCGAAGGGAATAATGGCCTAGGGAAAGAAATCTATTTTTTTCTTACTTGCTACCCCCAGACAGACAAGAGAACGAAGTAGTAATAGTTGTAGTTATAGTAGCAACCAAGGAGTAGTTTGTAAATGCATTCATACGTACAATCATTCATGGAGGCAGACTCACAAACATTGCAAAAATCAGAGAGCAAAGAAAAAGAATAAGGAATGACGGCATTGAAAGAGAAAAATATTTAGGTAAAAATAAATATGATTATTATCTCAAGAGTCAGTTGGTTCTAAGTATATTTACCAATCATGTCATTGAAAATAAATCTATTTGAAATAACAAAGTGTCGAAACAATTTATATATATATAGGTATATATGTATATATATATTTCGACATATATATATATATATATATCTATATATATATATATTATATATATATATATATATATATATATATATATATATATATATAGATAAATAGAGAGAGAGAGAGATTATATTTACTAATAAAAGGAACTGGAACTTGAAGCCGACGTTATTAACGCCAAATGGATCTAAAGACTTAAATATTTCATGTTTTTAATTACTTTAAAATATTCAAACAGTCTATATTTATAATTACCATTATAAGATAGTGAAAAAGTCTATGACTTATAATTTAGTATGCGGAAGGATGGCCATTGTATTGCTTCTTTCACAATATTTATGAGCAATTCATCAGTGAAAGTATTTTTAATATTTTATCCTTCCTATAGTCACTCTATCGACTTATGTATGGTCGAAACGAGAATATATCTTAAGCGTAGCGTCATCAACGCCATATTTCTTGTCTCAGGAGGTAGACTTAATGTACAAAAAAGCAACTCTTTATGGTCAAAACAGGAATACAATATTGAAGCTATATTTCGTTGTTGGAGGAAGTAGTTTTCTGAACAATGTTATAATAAAGATATCATTTTTTAAAGTATATATTTCTTATCCAATTTTGTAGTCGAATGGAGACTTTTCAAATAATTTTTGTATCCTACAAAAATGAATGTACTTCGAAAATAAGTTATGAGTTTGGAGTTCATCATAACGGACTACTCGGAGATCTTCAAATCAATATAAGATATTTCCATAAAGCAAAACTTTAAGTTTCAAAATATATATAAAAAACAAATATAAAATACCTTAGAGGATGAAGGAAAATGCTATGTACATATATCAGGACCACAATTACCCATAATTATTATAAGGATTATTATTATTTACCAACTGCGTAAATATTCATTTTCCCCTTTGTCTGCTATGCACATACATATTAAACGTTTTTATTTATTTATAAAACCTCTAATTCTCTCGGCAAGTCATACTCGGTAGCGGGACTAAGCAAGGAAAAAACGTCTTCGTCGACCACACACAAACACACACTCTCCTCTGAACATCATTTGCTCTTTCTAAGATAAAGAAATCCTCGTGTTAAGAGAGAGAGAGGGGGGAAGAGGAGGCTAAAGGAAGCTTTAAGAATATTTTTTTCCTTCTTTTTTCTGCGGACTTTGACGGAAATATAATACATATATTACAGCCATGTAAAAATACTTGCTTAGAGAATGAGAGATATTGAAGCCTCAACAGCTGACATTTTAGTATTTGTATTACTATTTGAAACATTACCCCCATATTACCATATTGGTTGGGTTGAGTAATTTTTTCTACTTCATATAACTCAGGTTAGACTTTAAAATATTGTCCGTGGACGGAAATAATTTTGATATTTATTTTTTAAAGTGTGATATAGAGTGTTTTGATCCTCTCGACATTAAAAAACATTTTTTTCCTCATCCTGTACCTTGTAATTGAGTAGATCTTCTCTCCATATATGTATATTCATGATAATAGTAATAAAAAGTGTAATAGCTTACGCAATCCTTGCAATATTACAAGACTTACATTTGTGTCCCTAGGGTAGAAAACAGCAAATAAAAAATGCCATTGTATTTGTTGCTTGGGTCTTCTGCGAGGTCTTCTTCTAGTCATGTATATGTACCGTAAAGCTAGGTGGTGCTAGAGCACCTGCCCTTTTGCCCTCTGGAAAAATGTGCCCTTTTTGAATGATGTAATTTTTCTTTATTGTTTGTTTTGTGGCACATGGACATCATGACATAGCCAATTTTGTATAATTTTATATATGAATGTATTTATTATGACCCAAAATTTGTCTACATCGTGTCTTTTGACTCTCAGTTCCAAAGCAGATTGCGAGTTAACAGGATTTCAAGGGGGACCAGGACAAAGCTACTCCACTGATAAAATTATCAAGTCCTTCCGTTCCTTAACTGTACATGCCGAATGGACTCGCCAGCTCACCCAGAAGCAAAGGAAGCTGTGCATACCCTCTGTGATTTTCATGGAGAAGACGAGGATGGCTGTTGGCAGAGCTGAAGGTCTTCCACACCAGCTTTCCTTCAAAAGACCTAAAATAAATATTTGAGATTTTGAGGAAAACAAAATGATTAAAATCTATGCGACACTGCCAGTGACAACCGCCTCTGTAGAGAGGTCATTCTCAAAGCTCAGCCTCATCAAAAACAAACTAAGAAGGCTGTGTGGAGAAGAACGTCTCTCAGATCTTATGCTGATTTCCATTGAGCAAGATCTAGAAATAACCACAAAGAGGTAATCAGAATCTACAAGGAGATGGCACCTAGGAGGATGCTTCTCTAGGACCAGGAGGAAAAAGACACAATAGCGACCCCTAATATTTGTTTTTTTCTTTGCCATTTTTGGATTTCACAGTTTTTGGTTACATATTTGTAATAATAAAACATTTATTTTCTCAGCTCAGGCATTAAGTTAATTTATTTTTTGTATTCTTTACCATTGCATACAGTAACAGGGTTGCAAGTAAAGTGAAAGGGTTGTAAGTAACATGGTTGCAAATCCTTGCTAATTTTAGGTTTTCTGTGGAATAAATGCTAGCTGTGGAGATAGCTGTTGCTATTTACCAAGTGACTATTGTATATTACATAAATATATATGTAAACTTATTTTCGTTAAGTATTTGTCTATAATGATAATTTGCAAGGTTGCACGAAACAAGGCTGACATTGTTATAAAAATATGAAAATAGAACAGAGGAAAACTTTTGCTTATCATATTTTGTTAATAAAGTGATTGACGACGTCACAACCAGTGTGTCATGTGACTCACACCTTTTACTTTTACCATACAAAAAGACAACTGACGGGGTTGCATGCAAAGTGAGGGACACAGGTTGGTTCATTGCATAGTAATACTTATTTAAAATATTATGTTGAATGAAAAATGTTTCCACATCTACAAGAAATATCTAAAGACAAAATTATGCAAAGGTAAGGAGTTTTAAATGTTATTTAATAGATGAATCTGAGATGCCATGCCATGTCTAGCTACACTTGATGAACCATTCAGACCAAGAAACCGACCCGTTAAACCCACTCCAAACAGCCAAAACCCAATTTTTTTTCGTCCGCACTGCGCGCGGACGAACTATTGCGGGCGCGCTTCGCACCCGATTAAAATGCCCTTTTTAAAATCTGAGCACCACTAACTCTGAATGGCTGTGCACGCCCCTGCTTCTAGTTTCATGTATATAGTAGCCGTGAAAGTATAGCAAGCAGCAGAATAATAATAATAAAAAGGCTTAGGGAAAAATGGGAACTCCCAATAAAATAATAATAATAAGAACTATTATGCCTCTAGCAGTTGAATTGCCGGAGGCCGGTGAAGGAGTAAAGAACAAATGATGGAAGGGGAAATGATATTTGATGCAACTTCATGACCTTAAGAGGTTCCGTGATGAAAGTGCAATGTTTAACAAGTGCATAAGTCAAAACAAGATATATATATATATATAAATTCATAGAGCGGATAAATAATAATTCTATGAACAGTAATTTTGAATACTCTTGAAGTTCGAATATTCAATGTTGTGTTGATTTGATTTGATCTAAATTAATATAATTATGGAAGGAATTATTAACTATACCTGTATTTAAATATGAACAAAACTAATGTAATAAACACTTGTATTCTTAAGGATATCTGTGAATGAAAGATGTATTGACACAAGAGATAGTTCCTTTTGAATACGTTTTTTTTATTAATTGATAAGGAGGCAAATATTATAATTATTTAAACATATGATTGGATACTCCAAAAACCTAAATTAATTTTTTTGCGTATATTGTTCATATTGACAGAAAACTATATACAGACAACAAGGCTGAAGGGATTTATTAAGTAAGCCAATATCACTTATAGATCCATCAATCATAACAAAAATTCACTTTATTATGTGATTTAATATACTTCAATTTAATTGTAATTTTTCATTTTTGCATGGTTTATGATTACAATCACAGAATTATCAATTAAGAATAAACTCTTAGCGTAAATATGTAGTTAGTGAACTTATTTTTCAATTAACCTTATAATTCGTTTTGGGAGTAAATATGCAATCCAAGTATGTTAATGACAATAAACAAATACAGTAGATTTAGGAATGAAAAGCATAACATGTTACGCATGACCAATATATTCAAACAAATTATATAGAATTTATTGATAAACATTGTAGTTGTAATATATATTATGCGATGGAAGGATATTCATCATATTTTTACTTCTAATAATCCTAATAAATCACCGGATACCAAGATGTGTTTATATATTTCCTTTTGTTTAATGTTCCTTACATATATATGGTGTCCGTTCATTTGCGCGAGGATTTGATTGAGCGAGTGCCGTTTGAGCGATTATTATTGCGCGAGGCTCGTTTGCGCGAGTATCTGTTGGGCGAGTTACTATAGAGCGACTTTGAAGATGATGTAGACACTGGGTTTCAACGGGACAAATTGACCTTGTTATATTCTAGATATTTCTTTGGGAGGGAGGGACAATTGAGATAGTTATATAGGTGGTGTTTATTTCACTACCAAAACATGATAACTTGGCTCAACTTCGTGATTCATAGTTTCTTTAGGGAACTAAAAACCATTCATACAGAGGGACATTTGGATACATAAAAAAGATTAGGAGCCCATGCTCAATTGAATCAAAATAATGACGTCACTTGAGGCATCCTTTTCATAACAAATATTTAAATCCATCATTCCTTTGTCAGCATTATAGTGTGTTTATATGAAAGGGTGTCATGGTGGTGATCCTCATCATCATATCCGTGATTGGATATTTTTTCATCAACTGAACTCAAACCGACAATCATAATAATCCTATGAAAGGATTCAGCGCAGACTCATAAGATTCACTCGTCAACGACCAATGATTGTCATAGGACAACCAAGCTAAGGACGCTGCTGCTGTGAAAACCTTCCCAGAAGATGTTCCTCCGTCATGGGGAAGAATGCTGTGTCCCGGATGTCCTCCTCACCCTCTTCCGTGTCTCCGAGCGTGTCCGGTTCCTCTCATGTGGAGGTGCTTTGTGAGAGCGGTGCTGGTTACTACAGCGGCCATGTGGAGGAAGGAAGTCTATCCCTCTTCCTCCGAGGGACTCGTGAGCTAGATCAACTCCCGGGAGCAACCCCTCTCACGCTTCCCTTTCTCCTCCGTCCGGATGCCCCTCCCGCCACGAGCCACCCGGAGAGGCACAACTTCTGCATCGGGGAGGAAGTGGAAGTTCACAACACCGCACGGGACTAGGAGGCCTTTGGCTGGTAGCCCAAATGCGTCAAGGAGCTCCGGAGCAACGTGGCCGTCCTCTGCAGCTCCGCCTCCACCGGGGAGCTCCGGGTTTTCAACCAAGTGGTCCACCAGGACCACCTTCGTCCCCGATCCAACATGCCACACATCAAGGACAAGGACTTTATTCCAATTTGGACCCGCTGGTCCCTCTGGAGACGGAGGCATTTACGCAGAGGACGAGGACTCACAC
>CP045891.1:19426534-19453578 GCA_013387185.1 Caligus rogercresseyi
TATATATAACTTTATATTATAGCTTTCATCCTTTGGTATTTTCTTTGCATTGAACTACCCATCAATCTTTTAATATAACTTTAAAGAAATTTTCATTATTCACAGAGGACAAAAAAATGCAAAATTAGTTGTTTGTGAAGACAAAATCTTCCTGAAATTTTATGTATAATTAAATACATACTAATGGTGGTTGGTCTTGTGGTGTTAAAACATATACTAGTACACACACATACACGTCGACATCCCAATAAAATCTCTTTATAGAGCACAATATGTAATATAAAGAAATGTCCGCGGAATTCAAAAAATGAATAAAAATACGGCGGAGGAAAGAGAGAAAAAAAAACCTAGTCGTTTGTTATTCATACACACATAAAAAGTGGTTACAGAGACTTCAAAGCGTGCCTTCTCTCTTCAGCGTTTGTTTTTACGTTTCCCTATAGCTTCCTTATTCTCTCTCTCTCTCTTTCTAATATGCTCAATAAGTGAATATGGATCTTTTTGAATGGCGGGTGCAAACAACACAGAGCATAACACAAGGAACACAAGGAATTTATAAGAATGTTTTTAATATTTCTAAATAATAATGATTAGACTGTTTCTTATTATTCGTTATTACATTTATTCTTTTATAAAGAATCCCTTCAAGCCATTGAATGAGTCATGCTCCCATTGTTTTTTTTTCCTCCCAGGTGGAGAGCCAAACAGCATGCATCAAAGGTGTCCACATACACACTTCACTAAGCTCCTTAAGTTTACACAATAATGACCAGCGTCGTATTCTTTTCATATGATTGTGTTACCTCATGCGAAAAATATATGGATTTGAAGTGTTTAACAAATAAGTTACTACATACATCAGTAGATTGTAAGTTTGGTGGTGGCATTATGAATAAGAATGAGTAGGAGATTATTTACTTAGTTTGTAAAGCTTAGCACTACATTTCAAGGTTGATGTATCAAAGGCTGTGGATTTTGCTAAAACATATCGTAAGTATTCACTGACATCCGTTTGTCATATTAAAAAAAAATATAATGAATGTAAATATAATAAAATATAAGATCTTAAGTTTAATAGTCTTTAATTGAGTAGTCTAATATATATAAAGTAAAGAAAATATCAATTTAGTAGGACGAAGTATTGATCATATTAAGTAACTACTTTTAGGTGATTCATTGAGGTTGCAATAAATATTATTGTGATTTGTTACGAAGAAAAAAAAACAGGTTTGCCTTTTATTTGCAAGTTCCTTAAATGATTTGATAACAACATTGGATTGCAATTTTCCAAATAACAGTAACTCTCAAAAAAAAAAATTGACACTTGTAAATAAGTTATATGTAAATAAAAAGGCAAACCATTTTCGTAACAAATCACAATAATATTATTGCAACCTCAATAATCACCTAAAGTAGTTACCTAATATTATCAATACTTCGTCTATTAAATTGATATGTTCTTTACTTTCATGCCAGATATCGAAATTATAAAGCTGTTCGGAAAGCATTGACATATACCAAAAATATATTACATATTGATAATAGTCAAT
Source organism: Caligus rogercresseyi (assembly GCA_013387185.1). Classification (NCBI taxonomy): domain Eukaryota; kingdom Metazoa; phylum Arthropoda; class Copepoda; order Siphonostomatoida; family Caligidae; genus Caligus; species Caligus rogercresseyi. Next base: position 19,428,085 of record CP045891.1, read on the forward strand.
AGACTCGAAACAAAAAAATATAGCCGCTTAAATAGAACACTAAAATCTGGTCAACTTTTTGACATATAAAGCCTATTTTTTCGATTAGTACGAAAGATATATAATTATAAAAAACGGATTTGATATGCAAAGATATAATAGAAAAATAAATACTACTGACATTTGTGGTTATTCTTACTTTGCACGAATAACTGGGCCTGAATTATTAGAATGATGAAAATTATGATTTTCAAAAAAAGGCCATAAAGTGCAAACCTTTTTTCGGACGATATTTTGAGTACATTTTTGGAATCTACGTAAAAATGGGACTCAAATGAGAAATTTCAGCCCAGGGGCAAAATCCTGTTACATAGTGTAATATATTTTAACCATTGAGATGCAGTATGCAAAATAGTATAAACTATCGATAGAAAAAAATGACCTAAATTAGTTTTATTTATATACATAGCCATGAAAATATCTTGAAAAATAAACATTTGTTGTCTAAATGTCAGCTCAATCTTGTTTAATCCAAAAATAGATATCTGAACTGCATTAAAGTTAAATTTATAAAAGTTTGAACGCTGTTTTTTTCTATTAAGACTTTATTGAATTTAGCGTAAATACATATATACTATATATAAATAAACATACTAGTTTACAATTTATACACAAAATAAAGTCAATACAAAACATTAAACGATCTTATAAAAGTACAATCACTTCATAAAACAAAGTTGCAATCATTTTGATATTAAAATAACATTACATAATTAGGAATAAATAGGTTTCATTTAATTTAAAACTAGACGTTTTTGTATCATCGTAGTAAAAACTTTTAGATGGTGAGAGGTCCTCTCGGAACAGGGGGAGGGGAAGTACCGAACGATGTCACTCGCAAATCTCCAGATTGAATCAGCCTGGCGGGATGGGTGGGCCTGAGGGGGGCCAGGCCCACCCACCGAGTGACGTGGGCCCGATATTTATGAATGTACCAACTGTGCCCCCCTATAACAACTGTAGGGCCCCCAAAAGCCTGGGCCTGCTGCCGAGCCTGGCTTGAATCCTCTGGAATCCTGATGGAGAGTGCCATGTACCGAGCTGCTACTGCTGATAAGACAATGGATATTAGGTCTCCCTCTTGAATAGGTTCCTTCGAAGATAAACGTTGTTTTAACATTGAAGAGGATAAATGCAGCAATTCGGATTTCATCATCTATAGCCATCATCCCTAATATCGAACTGTGGGTGGGGGGATGGGTGAAAGTAATTAAAGGAAGTTATAATTATAAAAAGATATATTTAACACGGGTATGTATGTTTTTGAATATGCCGAATTGTATTAAAAGGCAGTTATAAATTACAGAAGGGCAAAAGGAGGGAAAAGCTCAAAGGAGTAGTAATAGTAGTAGTAGAGAGTATAAAACCAAGAAGGGTGGAGAAGTAACCCAAAAACCAACAACAACAACCTATTTTCTTTGTGTTGGTTCATTTTGAGGGGAGGAGGAGGAGATGAGCGGAGCAACATCAACATCTATTTCTCCACTGTCCTGTGTTTCCATGAATATTTATGAGTAAATCCTTCATTTACATTTTGAAAAACAATAATAAAAAACAATAGTAGGTAAAGGAAAGTTCAAGGAGAAAACAACAACCCAGGGAGGAGGGGGAAGGACGTCTTGTGTTTGTTGACTGGTCATTAAGTGGTTAGTTCAACAATTCCTTGACTATTTAGGAGGATTCTAAACGCCAGGCACGCTGCTCAAAAGAAAACAAAGCATTATCCTACATAGGTACATACACAGAGATAGAGAGTTGATTTTCAATAGCTGAGAAACAACAAGAGAGAAAGAAAGTATACGTATGACGTCACGGATATAAACATATAGTAAAAATCATATATCTATCCGAATCAAATATTCCTTTCACTTTGCCCCCAAAGGATGAATTATATATATGTATATATATATATATATATAATATACATATATTGCTACATGGTTCGATCGAATTGCAGTATCCGACTGGATATAAATAAGCATTATAGCATTAAAATTAGTCACTCGAACATAGGATATTATCAATGAGGTAGACTAAAAATGGCCATCTCCTCTCGGGATTCGAACCTGCGCCCCCAACAAAGAAAGTTAGCACGCACGGCTATCGCACCCCTTCAAAAGATGAATTATATTTTGACAAACTTTTCAATGAATAATATGAGGGCTCCTAATGGTGGACAATCTTGGAAAATTAATTATTGCTGTGTTTATTTTATTCTACAAAACATTTTTTTCTATTTCATAAAAAGACTTAAGCTTTGACTAGGAATGGTGCGTTATTTGTACAGTCTCATTCGTCTGGTGAGGCTGGAGATTTTAATGGCCCTGAAACTGCACATGATAGTTCAAATCTTTCAACTATGACTTTCAGCCATTCATGAAGCAAATGAAGAGATTTGTCCCCATCCGGGATACAGTGGATAATTTCGGTATGCATAAAGTGAAGTTGCAGTATGTAGTGCCCTATAAAAAATGAGCTAAACTATTAGTTGGAAATTTTTAGGAGATGTTTTCATCTATGCATCTTACCTCTTGATATCAGTTATTAATTTTTACGGCAATATTTTTAAAATAATTCTGCATTGTGTTTTTAGAAATAACCATTTCTTTATTATCATATATTTTCTATTAGAGAGTAAAAGCTTAATTTTTAATTTTTTAAAAAAAAAAAATTTTAGAATTTAAAGTTGTAATATAAAATAGTTTTATATACATGCATATATATTTATGTTCAAGTTCATATGTTTGTTTACTATATATATATACTGTTTAGTTGTTTTTTTTGCTCTAAATATATCTGTTAAAGTTTCTAATTCATATGTTTTGGGATTTGAACTGTTCTTTGTCACTAAAGGTACCAAAGAATCACATCCGCTACAGATATTACAACATCAAAATATTATTTGCAAGTTTATCAGTTTATAAAGATCTGTATCCATGATTTCAAGCTTCCATCTCATCTAGAAACACGTTCTAGAAGAAAATATAAATAGTTGTCAAAAAATGGAAAAAAAATATATACAGGATAACGGTCAAACTACATAAATAGTTTTTGTCTAGATTATACCTAAATATTGATCAAAATAATATTAAGTATGTTTTGTACATTCATGTATTAGATGAGACATATGTTTTGGATTATATTCAATTATATTCATGTAGTTGTCCATCACGTATCTGACCGAGGGTTTCCCGGATGGCATTACTTTCTCTTGAATATTTTTTTGCTGATACGTCTGTTCCAAGGACGATTATTCCTCGGCCATTTTTTCCGAATATGAAAATATTTTTTTGTAATAACTGCCTAGCTTACTAACTGTACAGATTTTTTTCTTTATCTCAACAGAAATAATGAGAGAATCGTTGGGCGTGTTCCATACTAAACGCATATATTTAAACCAGTCATTCATAATTCTACAAACATCCTCATTATTTTATCATCTGATCTCTAAAGGGTGATTGGGTACAAAACCTACCGTTTATATAATATATAAATATATTAGAAAACAGAGCATTACAACAAAAACAACAAGCAAAGAGTACGGAAAATATCTCAAACGTTAGTTTTATTATTATTGAATTATCTGTTTCGTAAAATGAAACTTGATGCAATTATCATATAATTTTACTTAAAAGTGTGTTGTTATAGATCAATACGAAAAAAATATGTATAAAATTAAATATTGCTCATAGTTAAAGAAATAAACAATAAATATATATTTAATTATTAAAGAAAAAAAACTAATCATGTATAGAAATATTTTAATTGACCTTCTTACAAAACAAATGAAAATATGAAAATCTAAAAATCTATAAACTAAAAAAAATATACAATATATAACATATAAAAACATATGTAATACCAGAATATATGCAATATGAAAAATATAAAATATAAAAAAGTATTATAATCCTATTACATAATTAGCAAATGTTGAGCAATTCGAAATAGGACAGTTTTTCAAATATATTATTGCATCTAAAACACTATATTGACCTTTTTTGAAGATAAAACTGATATATTTTCCTCTTGCTAGCCATTATCATAGGATGTGGCAGTTTTATTATATCCTTATGACGATTCAGTAGTCCAGCACCTTCTGAAGCTGCTCTGCGGGTGACCTGTTGCCTCCTTTCCAGGTATGTCGATACATTTTTTTTTCTATCTGTTTCATGATTGAATCAAAATTGGATTGATCTCTCTCCAATATAAAAAGGCATTATCGGATGAAATATATCATCAATGATATTATCAAAGACGACTTCGGACAAAATGAACTTTTCAATAAATATACCTATGGTAAAGCAAACATGGTACTCATTAGATTCAAACTAATCTTATTGTTGAACAAATGCACATTGTCTTGGATATATGTATTTTATGAATAGATCATATAGCCTTGGTTAAATGTCACCTTATATGACAAAGGCATTGAAAATATATTTGAAAGTCTCTCGAGTATGTAAAGAAGTATAAATGGTACGAATATTTACTCCAGCAAGCCTTTGCTTAAGGTATTTACAGATGATGTATATATAAACATATATTGTGAAAAATGAATAGCATTTAGAGTATCTTTACATCATATAAGCAAATGAGGACCCAACCAGATATAATAAAGGAACAAGTAGTGGGGGTTAGGACAGTGTTATGTATACATATTTAATATGGGAATACAATGCTAGTTTAGTTTATAAGTTATATATATATATCCCCAATGAATTATCAACATAAATTTATGAAATTCAACATTTTTAGACTTTTTTCGTATCGAACTGAATTTTAAATTATTGCAAAATGATTGTGTTAGAGCAAAAACAATGTCTATGCATGAAATAACTAAAAGCTTTTAATTTAAAAAATGTTAACATGAAGTTACATATTTAGTTTATAAAGATTTTATGTATTTCTTATACATTTGATTACACATACTATACAATAATAAGAGTACAGAAAGTAGAAACGTCAATTGGGCATATTTTCTCACTCGTGCTATGTATGAAAGTATTCAAGCCACGAATCAAAAAGACATTTTTAATTAAATAATGTTTTATAACAACTGCCTGTCAAGTAATTTGTGGTGAAAGTGGTTCAAAGTTCTAACAGGTACTCTGTATCATAGAGATATAGAGAGCTTATTCCCTTCAATAGCAGAGAAACCATCATTCCGCTGTATTTTGTGCACAATATAAACAAAGTAATTGATCCTATGTCATCGTAAGCTGATCATAGAGATAGAAAGGTTTGTTTATATTGGGCACAATGACGTATTTCTATAAAGAATCCAATAAGATGTCTTTATATCTCTATGCTCTGTGTATACTTTAATGTCCTTAATATTAAATCGGTTTTATCTTTATCAATATGTTCTAACCATTATGTTGACATTTCATTCATAGCTGTGGACAAACATGGGTTTTAAAAGTTCAGATTGACTTATGACCTCTCGTTTAACGGAACGCCGTACTGGTCTGAAAAATTTTGAAGTCGTTCCGGGCCTTCCACTCTATGATGCAAAGATTGCAATCATAGAGTGGAAGGCCGGTAAATAGCATATAAGTTAGAAATATTTCGTTTGTTGAAGCATTAAAATACACAATTCTGATTGCTTTTTTGTGAATACAATGAGATTACTTTGTTTGGAAAATCTTAAATACTCTGCGTAAGTGTCTTTCAAATCCCTGTCTTGGTTATGCTCCAATTGAAACCAAATTGTGGACTCGCATTACCATAAATAACTCTTAAAGTTAATGACTCTTCTTTTTCTCTGTCTATTTTTCCCTTCATTTTCAAAAAGGTCGCGTGGATTTCATCAAAGAACCAACGACTCTTACTGGACAAAGAAAGAAACCTGAAAGAAAACGATGGGCTGCTCAATTACTGTGATTTCTTTTTTCTTTTGCTTATGAAACTTTTTTATTTTCCTTCTTTATTTAGGCCGTTGGTGAATGAAAGACAATATTCACTATGAGGAATAGCCTATTTTCTACCCTATTAATGCTCATGTGGGTATATTTTTGAATGAGTACTCGAATACATATTTATAGTAAACTTATAATTCAAATCTAGAATAAATTAATTATTAAAGCTCCTCCACAATTTGACAATTAAATTAATGTAGTATATATTTATTTACTCTCTACTTTTTAGATCACAAACAAGAAATATATTTTTTAATAGCTGGAGACTCTTAAAGAGATAATTCAATTACGTATAAATTCTTGCATAATAAAAATAGAAGCCTAATTGCTAGAATTTTGCATAATTTTCTAGTTTTATATAACGTAATTATGTTTCAATTTCAAAAAAATAATATTTGTGAAGTATTAATATTGTTTTAAATTGTTTTTTATATGAAATTATTCATTGTTTTATTGGATGCGTGCTTCCCAGGAGCAAATTTTAAATGCAATGTTATATATGTTTTTACTGCGCAAATGCTTTGTGTTTTATGTATTTATTTTATATGTTTTTTACTGCGATGCTATGTTTTTTATTTTTGTGGCGGCAATTACAATGGATGACATTTTACTAATGTATAATTTTCTAAAAAATTTGATATTTGATAAATTCACACAACTTATATCTATATTATATTTAAACGGCACAATAAATAAATACAAGAATCCGTTCATTTTCTATATATTTTTTTGTTATATAAAAATGATATTTTCATATTTATAAAACTTCAATATTATATTAAATTACCCTTATCATCGAATTATATTTATTATTAAAAAATGATAAAAGTGTACGACAAACCATTTTGTTTAAAATAAAAGGTTTTATTCTCTAAGGTATAAAAGAATAATTAATACTTGGATTATTATTATAAACATAGATTAAGAGCAGTTCGTCGAAAAGCCATGATAAATTATGTCATTAGGGGCTCTGAATTATTTTTTATTTAAATTTCTCTAGTAATAATAAAACTAATCATATATATTAATTTTTTTTTTTTCGAGAATGAAAAAAAAAACATATCATTCAAAAAGCTACGAAACAGTTAGAAAATAGGGAAATTATTATTTTTAAAATCTACATAAAGATAACAAACTTTAAAAATGGTTCGTAAGAGACGTACTATATATATTTACAAACATTGAATGCTTTAAGATAGTGCGATATCTAAGACGAGTTCAACTCTTCAATGTTGAAGGCGTAGGTTCGAATCTTCCACAGAGGGGAAGGTCTTTTTTGATCAACCTCATTTATAAGAGTATCCTAGGTTCGAAAGAATAAATTTACATACTAGTATGCTTATCTATATCCAGTCGGATACTACAATTCCATCGAACCATATAGGCAAAAAAATAATAATCTGCGGTAAAGGACTTTCATTTACTCATGCAATAAACAATCTTTCCTGGTGATTAAAATCCGGGTTTGACTCCTTATGCAAAGGAAGTTATTCATTGGCCATTAACCATATGGACCTTATGGTTATATCTTCTACTCTCCCCTATTGTGGACTGAATGTTAACTTTTTTTAATGGGATACCATGCAATTAAGTATCTCATACTTTTCCTAATAAATATATGAGCCAAGACAGTTTGCAATAATAATTGGTATTGGATGGTGACGTTAAGCGATGAAGACATCTGTAAAATAATTATTGTATGATGCATTTTAAAACGACTGTAGACCTTCATAGATATATAAGTGATTTAAGTTGAATAAAAAACCCTGACTTATTTATTACTTGTATTCAATGAGCAAATCAAACCATATTCGGCTTTTGGCATCAAAATTCCAAACGTGGATGGTTCATCGTGGGAATATGCGGGATATATCATCAAGTATTATCCCTCCAAACATTACATAAGATTTCAATGCTGGCTATTACGAATATATACATACAAAGTTTTTAAATAAGTAAATATTATTAAGTAGACTTTGTAAACCAAAATGTTTTGATGTTCTGAAATTTAAAATTTGATTTTATTTATATAAAATTAAAAAGTATATTTAATATGATTTTGTTGTTTGTGTAATGTTTGTTTGTTCATGGTTTTTTATTGTTTTGATACATTGCTATGAAATATGATGGATTTATGTTTAGAGGATTAGTTTTAATCAATAATGTTTAATAATATATATTGTTTTATATAGATCATCTAAATAAATGAAGTAAAAACAAAAAAACAAAACCACACCACAAAAGTATTGATTGGTTTTAAATCAATTGGATTTCTTTGTACAAACTTAAAAATCTAAGGAAGATAGTCACCTTGCTAATTAAAATATAGTCTTTCAATATCTCCGTTTCACTAAACGCCTTGTGTTTCTTATATTTTGTTTTTATATTACATATTATTTCTATTTAGTTGAGTTTGAGTCTTTTGAGGTATATTAATTTTAAAGTATAATGTTTATTTTATGTAATACAATTTTAAATAAAGACCACAAAAAGTAAAAAGGGCACGAGAATTGTGTATAAAAATAATACATAAATAAGCATTATAATTTAGAATTAGACTACCTACCAAAAGACCTAGCTACATAAGGACATATCAAAGCGTTAAAAAAGTTTCACAATATATATACTAAATTATGTTGACAAGTTATAAGACATAATATAAAATAACATTAAAACAAAAAAATAATACAAATTTAAAACTTTTGGTTATAATAGTAAAAATACTGGTTCTCAATTTTCTTTAGATGGCTAAAATATCTGTAGGAGTTCATCCAACTGAAATTCACCGAGTGGATGACGTAGTTCCATGAAGACCCGCTTTGCTCGGGGATTCTGAGAAATATTCTTGGTTAATTAATACTCTACATAGCTACTGCATTTTTCTATTATATGGAAGAACTAAATTATTAAAGTCAGCATATTTTGAAAGATTTAGGATTGGTGCAAGTAATTTTAAGATAAAAAACAAATAACCATTGTTAAATGAACAAATTAAAACATTTATAACAGTTGAATTTTTAAACTTTACATTGAAATAACGAGCTTTTTAACTGCTAATGAAGTTAATCTTTTCTGCTCCAGACATTCAAGTATATTATAATGATGTATGAATTACAGACGGACCAAAACATAAGAGATTGATCAAATTTCTCAAGGCTGACTAGGAGACATAATTACCCTCCGATAAAGGGCTGAGAAATGTGCTTCCACATAATATAATAGTTGAGATGACGGGTTCATTGGACTAGTTTTTTATATTTAATATATCAAATGATAGACAATTACAAAATAAATGGTTCTAATTCCTTTGTGTTTCTCATGAAACGTAGCGTTACTCCATTGTACATTGTACTTTTCTTCAGACTCCGTTGCAATGGGTCAATCGATACAATTGCATGTATGTATGTAAGTATTCCCTGCCGTGATATATCATTCTTTATTGATCTCACGCTGTTCCTACAATATAATAATCAAATAAAAATAAATAACAACAAACACATTCTAACAGCATTAAAAGAAACAATTAGTCTGTTAGGAGGTTTCATGTCTAAGCATACTAAGTAGAAGAAGGTTGCTTTATTATGGGCATATGAAAATAATAATACTAAGCATATTAACAAAAATAAAAAAGTATTTAAAATATTAAATACAGCAATGTTTTTATAAGCGTGCGAGGTGGATTTAAATGCTTTAATTTTTTATTTACTTGCGCGTGTAGGGTAATTAAAATACTTTCTACATACACTGGCACTTTAGGGATTAATATTTATAGACATGAAACAAATAAATGAAAGTTATTGCATAGCTTTTAATATTTTCTACAATTTGTAGAGTCTAACAAACAATGGATATATATATATATATATATATATATATCAGACTTGTTGACGTTCGCGAAAAATTGGCGGTTTTTTTTTCAGTTCTAAAAAATTCCAAAGTAATTACGTTAAAAACAAACATAAATAGACATTGTAGTCTAAAATTATTACTTCGGGGAAGAACAACACCAATTTCGTTCGTTTGTCGTTCGCCAAAAGTTATCGTACGTCGTTGATCGTTAATTTTAAATTGAATCGTTTGTCGTTCATCGTTCATTTGTAAAAAATCTTTGTCTTTTTTTTTGACGCCAAAAAGGAAAGGAAATTTCCTTATCGTTCGTCAAAAACTTTGTCGTGCGTCGTTCATCGTTCGCGAACGACGAACGACGTTCGCGAACGACAATAAATGAACGATAAATCAACAAGTATATAAATAAACGGTATGATGGGTCAACGTTTGGTTCCTGTACATGTTTTTATACACTTAAGATTTTGCATTATTTAGTATGCGAGGTGATGTGACAAATATATTTTTTTGCGAATATTTATATTCTTCAACGGTATTATGAAGACTGATAAAAAACAATATCTCCTTTAAACATCGTTGTTATAAATGACTATTTTTGCTACGTATCGTTTCAAGTATGGGTTATAGATGTTATGTCATGAAATGGAATAAGCAAAATAATAAAGTGAAATATAGACATATGGCAAATATCAAAACATATAAATTTACAAATTCATATGCCGTCTTTAAGTCGTCCGTTATTGTTTTCCCTGGAATTTGATTATGTTGGTTTCCTCTCTCAATATATATAGTTATGACAGTTGTCTTAAAGTAAAAAAAAACTAAAACTAGGGTCCCATTTATGTATTGTTGTCTGAGCATAAATTTTTCTCAAAGTATATTTAAAAGAAAAGATTATCAAATTATTTGTTCACCAAAAATATTAGTTTTTAAATATAAGCTATTATTTGTATATTAAATTAACACAAATGTTGGCCCTTTTCAAATGTATTTCTTTTAAGGAGAGGTTTTTGAGTAATTGAAATGGGCTGAGAGTTGTTTTATTTTTTATTTAGTGAGGAACCTCATTTTTTCAAGGGAACACCACTAATTACAAAATTGTCCAAGAATATACCTTCATTTGGATGTTCTCCAAGAAGTTGTCTAACAACAACAACGACAGTAGGAGTAACACCTCAAACCCAAAAAAGGCAGGCATGAGAACCTTTTTGCTGAGTCATTATTACAAATCATATATACTGTTAATTACTTTTGAAAAGTACTCATTAAGATGATTATGAGAAATTGCTTCTTTTCCCTGCTCCTACAAGAACCTCAAATCTCTTGGACGCTTAATGAACGCATAGACAAAGTAGTCTTAGTATTTTAAAAAACCCTATAAATATATCCAAACACCTTTTTATATACATATATATCATTCATGTATATGACGCAAAAAAATATTGTATGAGTTGATGACATTAGTTATTTGAAAATTCACAATTTATTTAACAAATATATCAATGCGTTTTTTCTTATTAGTTTTCAAAAATATTAAAGAAGTTTTGTCTGGTAACGAAAACATTTAAATATTTACTACATTTTTATATGTTTCTCTGGTCGTATATCCAATATGAAATTTAGTGTGTGTAATCCTTTATTTGATTTAAATAATCAGCTATTTGCTGGTCCGTCTTAGTTATAATAATATAAAATAAAAAAAAATACAAAAACAAATCATTCCTGTGTATAAATACATACACATATATATATACACTAAAAACACGTATAAAATTAAAATACTAAAATAAATAAATAAATTCCCCTAAATTGGGGTACTGCGGCCAATGGTCCTGGCTACGTCCTTGCCGCAGCTAGTGTCCTGGCCGACCTCAGGGACTCAAAATTGTTCCACACAGACACTGCGTGGGACGCAAATGTGTCTGTGCCGCCCCTTAATGGACACGCCACCGAAGTCGTAGACCTCGTCGGTCTCTTTGGGGTTGGGAAGACGAGATCGCCAATGGGGTTTCTGGCACCACATCCCCCATCGTTGGAGTGGAAGCACTTCCAGGTCTCTAGTGGTGGATAATTAAATACTTCATCCATGAAATATATCCCGGAGTATAAAATATAGCGTTGAAATAAGTATCAATTACATAAATACTTTACTTTGTTGAATATGTTTTATATAAATTAAATAAATAATTAAAAAAATGTTTTTACGTCAGAATTATGTCTGCGGGGGTTTTTATATAAAAAATGCATATATATATATATATATTTATAATATTTCATCGAGAGAAAAGGGTACATCAACTGATAATCCTTTATATTATAAGAAGCATGTTTTTGAAAGAGTCAACAAACACAAAACGTGTTCGACTATCAACAATGTTGATGGCACAGATTCGACTCCACAGAAGGTCAAATTTGATCAAATTCATTAAATGATCCTCCTTTTAATAAACAAAACGCTATTGTCCATCGGATGCAATCGAACCAAATAGACAAAAAATGAACAATTACTTAATAAAAGTATTTAATGCAATAGGGAGCATGTGCTATGCTTAAGCAATTGCTTGTCCATAGTTCAACTTCTACAGCTATATATTACCCTAATGATTTCACTTTATTTGTGGATACATATTATTACTATCTTAAGGGCACAAAAATAACTCTTCTCAGAAACCCCTTTAGAAAAAAAGAGAATCAAAAATTGGCAAGGAAAGTATGTGCTATTATTATTTTAACATATATATAAGTGTATGTTCAAAAAAACAACTTCCCCAAGAAGAGGACTCATGCCGGGGAGAGGTGAAGAAATTTTAATGAGTGGCCTATTAAACGATGCTACTGGATGGACCTAGGTTATACATAGTATAATCATTACCCTGGTTCATTTGGAGCTTGTAAATATGAGCAAGTTTGAGGAAATACTCACCAAGTAGTAGTAGTATTATGATGATGATGATATAGTAGAAGGTATCTACATACATAAAAGTGTGTGCTTAGGGTGTAAAAAGGAATTTCAAATGAAAATTATTATTATCTATCATGCAGGAGGAGGGAACTGCCTGTATTTTTAAGGCAGATCAAAAGAGCTTCACGTCATTTTTTATATTTTTCTAAAGAATTTAACATGATTAATTAATCCGTGTTGAGGAAGACTCATTCTCTTTTTTTCTTCATTCTTCCCATTCTGGATCTACCTCATTTCTTTTTAAGATGCATCCCTAAGTGCTTGTATTGAGTAGAAGATGAATAGAGCCTCACGCTATTTAAGACTATGCTTTTTTTCCTTATGAGTGATAAAGGTCAGCTCTAATAAGGCCAAAGGAAACTGTAGATATACTTTTTTTAAATTTAGGAATACTTTTTTTTGCCTATATGGACCGATAGAATTGCATCCAACAGGATATAAATAAGTATTATAACATTAAAATTAGACTATCGAACCTATTATCCTTTTTTGTTGCTTAATTGTTTCGATAGAATTGCATCCGACAGGATATGATACTTTTTTTAATTAATGAATGTTTTAATTTAAATATATGACACTTTTTGAAATCGATAAAATGAATTCTGATGGATCTAATATGGATGTCTTCATATATATATACAAATGGCTCTAATAGATGTGGTTATAAAATATATACGCATGATATCATTAAAAACTATTTCAAACAATTTTTTAAATAATTAGGCACGGTTTTGAACCAATTAGATTCCACGGAATTGTATATATTTAATTATAAATGATACTTATTTTTTATTTTTTTACAAACCTAAGATCCTGTCGATTAAGTCGGTCAATTTGAGATTTTCCTTTGATTAGGATTTGAATGCACTAAGAATACTCTTAGACTGCCTAAAACATTGATATTTTCAAATATAGCTTTGTTAATATAATCAAAATCAACATATAGTTCGAAAACGATATAAATCTTTATATTATATTGAAAAATATTGTATCAATTTTAGACTAAAATATCTATGTATATTTTGTTTTAACGTTATAACTACTGACCTTTCTAGAACTTAAGTATCCTTTAAAATCATTTATAATCTCTTATAATTCAAGGACAGCTGGACAGTCAAGTTAAGTTACCAGCGCCATCTATATACGAAGCATAACACTTATAAGCAGTGTAGTATCAAAGAAAAACTTCCAAGTCATCGTATTAGTTTAAAACCCAAAGGGCATTGGAAGTATTTTCTCGAAATCATAACCAAAAAGTGGATTCATTTAAGTAAGCGTACGTTATTCAGTCTAAATTGTGAATAGTTTTTATGACATCTTGATTATCTCAAGACACATACTTGTCCTTTATAGTTAGCAAAAAAAAATTCTATTTGATATTTGATTTGGAGCAGTACCATATCCATTCCCTTCCCCGCTTTCTACTAAGACAAATGAAAAGAGTTGCTAGCTTTTAAGGAACTTTAAGCAATTTTTATGTTTCAGATTTAAAAAAAAACTTTATATGCAAATGAATAGTTATTAATAAATGATACAAAGTTAAACATTTTTGTTTACAATTAAAACACTAAACAAAATACAAACAACAGTGCCAAATCCTGAAAATAAAAAATGCATTTTTCTAAGAAAACAAGGAAATTGCCAGAGGTAAAATAGATTGAATTACATTTTTGTTAATCTTTTGTTGACGGGTGAAACTTCGGGCTTCATAACAATAAAACTTTAGTAAGCCACCAGCGTAGGTCCATTGAGCCTTCTAAACAGCAAGAATCTTTATTGCTAGAGTGGAATAGCGTGCAAAAGCTGATATTAAGATGGATATTTAAAAAAATGAAATGTTTTGTCTGTCCTTATTAATACTTTTTATATACCACTCCAAAAACCATCCTGCCTTAATATTTTAAAAGGTAGAATTTGTCTACGCCCATAGTTAAGCAAATAACTGTCATATTTTAATTACCTTTACACAAGTAGTTAATTTGACAAATGCCTTTTTTCTTCTCATTCATAAAATATTTAAAAAAGTGAAATGTCTTTCAACAACTCTATTACTTCTCGTGAACCCCTTCCTTTCCAAGAAACCCCATTATAATTTATACTTGGGGTGGATATTGTTGTGTCCAGATTTGAGAAGCAGTGGGTTATTTTGTGTCTGTGAGTATATATATTTTTTCGTTCTAGCTAGTCAGGAAATAAAGATAATAACAATAATAATAAATAACTAGCCCATAAAAAGTCATAAATAGAAAATGGTAATGAAAAAAGAAAAACCAACACAAATAATACTCAGAAAACAATTGACATACGAACAAATGAATCTCTCATAGCTAGAGCTAGAGACCTCTTCATGCCAAAACAAATTAAAATCAAATAAGGAAAAGATACCTCATCCATCAAAATTAGAGCTCTCCAAGACATACAAAAAGACATCCTGTGGAGTGGAACTTATTTCAAATCTTTGTTTGTTTAAGGAAAATAATATAGTTTTGATTTGTTGACAATAAAAGTTCAATAAATTGGGTAAAATTATTAAAATATATATGTTTAAGATTGTATTGTATTTTTTGTTGAAGGGAGATCTTATAATTTACATTTTTAGAGCCTTAAAATACCGAGAAGGTCTCTTAATTAAATCAGTGGTCAAAAGCGTGCTATTGATGGTTGTTTAAACAAAACAATTCTTAGTCAAAAATGGATCAAACAGAAATACTTTTTTGCAATTTTTATTGGTAATATTTTGCGGCTAGAAAGACTTATGATTTCGTATATCCTTCATAGTTATACACTCTATCTAGCGGTATTTTTATTTTTTCACTTAAGAAGTTGCTTTTATTAATATATTTAAGATCATTAATTGTTCTTATTTAGTTTAGAGGACTTAAAATATCCATGTGGATATAGACAAACATAAATGATTAAATGTAATAAATCAAAACTAGTTTTTTACGGAGCAAACCCATTTCTTAAGTAATTATATTATTATATTTTATATTGTTTTAAATTACCAATTTTTAGCTTTGGAAAAATATGATTATTAAGTTCCTTTTATGAGTTGGCGAAATCTATGTTAATTTTATTACCTTATAAAAAAATTAATGTATGAAAAATAATACGGTGAAATATTGTAAAATAATTACTTTATTTTGAAAAAAGTACATATTAGTTTATTTATTCATGGGTAGGATCTAAGAAAAACGAATATTCCGCGTTCAAAGGCAGAATCAGTAATATATTACTCTCAGCTCTTTCCCTGTGACACAAATCGATATTTAATAATGATGTCTTTATTCTACCTCAGATAACCAATGATGCTATTCCAAAAAATTACTGTAATATGAGCTAACACTAGAAATATAAATATATATTATATTAATCTATAAGTATAACATATTTAGATAAAAATAATGTTTTTATACATCTTAAACTTACATTTACACAATTTAGCAACAGGACTTACATACATTTCGTATTAATGAAAACCTTGTTACTTAGTCAAGAATGTGTACAAACAAAATCTCATAATCCATTATCAACCCCTAAGTAGTCATTATTTCCAACACCCCTTATTTTATAAGTAAAATATTCCTGACCTTTGCTCTTTTACCAATTAAGATCTCAGTCTCTTCTTTCATGGGTCCCATAGCCGCCCACTTGACCTCAACATACAATCAGAGAGAGAGAGAGAGGTGTATGTACATTATTGAATTTCTATAGACCCATTGTCAAAAACAGTATCTCAATTATCATCATATCTTTATAAAAGTCATTGAAAAGAGCGTCGGATTCTTTTTTATGTAGTCTCCCTACCGCTATCATTATGAGGAAAGAGGTTGTTCACAATAAGCTCCATAATTAGTTTTAATGGTTTCGAGTGTTGAATACATGTCTATTTAATAATAATAATAATACAAGAATCAATGCCCATTTACATTGTTGAAAAACGATAGAAAAAGCCTTTGCTTCACTTCGTCATTTTATCGGGTGATGACATCTTACACAAAAAGAAGAAAAAAAAGAAGAACTTCCTAAGGAATTTTTATTATCATTGGAGTGATTATGGGGTTGTGTGAAGTCGTGTTGAGTTTGGAATGAGGGGTTTTATTTCTTTTTTTATTTCTCTATGTCTCTCTGGATTATTATGTCTTTCAGAGAGTGGGACCGCAGTGGAGCTCTCATCCTTTTTTTACCTGCAAGATTTATACCATGAAAATTATATGTATGCAAGTCATCCGGTGTTCGTTCATTGATTTCCAAGAGGATTAAATACAGGGCTTGACAACGGAGCTCTGATTACAGATGAGTCGTGGATGAGACATGTTCTTACATATGTTGTACATAGTGCATTGGATCAAATGACTCTTATGGATTAGTGTGAGGTGTACAAATATATATGGATTGTTCGTCAAAAATACTACATGTTTCCATATATATCACTTTTTTAATGGGTCATTTGTTCAAAATTCATACATAACATAATATATACGATAATAAATAAAAAGAGGGGTTATGATAATAAAATCATAAATAAACATTGTTGTTCAAAATTAACCCTCTGAAGCAAGACCCATCACATTATTAAAACATTATAATCTCACTTATATAAAGTGAAAGTGAGTAACACTAATAGAGAAACAAATCTTGTAAATAGTAAATAAAAACATCTTTTATTACACGGCTCCCTCGATGAAGATGCCATTTGAAGTCCTCTTATATCTTCAAACAATGAGTCTCAAACGAGAGTAAAAATGACAGGACCACTGAGGAAAAACTTTGACTATATCCGCGACGAAGTCCCATAACTTTTTCTCAGTAAGTTCAGGCAGCAAAGTAACAAGGGTATGGTAGGCCTAATTTTTCAAGTAAAATTATTTATTCATGTATTCCTAATCAATTAGCTAAAGCAATGTTTGCAATCAATAATCGTAGTAACACAATTTAAAAAATATGAGCAAAAAAATAATATTTATATTTTCTACAAATTAGTTTATTCATTCATCATAAATTTAATAAAATATGTTGTATTCGGACAAAAATGCTTATATCATTGGTTATCTCAGGTTGATCATTTTAGTTGTTGTATGATTTATTATTATGGAGCTAATATAGCCCTAGCCTTTATGGCTATTTTATAAAAAAACATATATCTTTATATACAAACAAATAATTATGCAATAATAAGAATAAAAAAAATAATTAAAGAAAAATAACAAAAAATAATTTTTCTATTTTATAAATACATTACACTTAAGAAGCTATAAGGATCTAGACAACCCTGCCATTGTCTTTGCTACCCTCCGAGCACTTGATAAAGTGCATGCCTCTCTTAATGGCTTTGGCAAGCTCCAGGCTTTTGAAAGGTTAACAGCAGCGACACAGTTGGTAGAAACGGGTTTCTTGAGGCATATTGTTACACTACGGGTGCGCTAATCGAAGCCCTTGAGAATCCTTTCCAAGGGACACCTGTCCACGTTCATAGCCTTCCAAGCGGATATGGCAGCCTGCTTCACTATGATCTCATTTACAGATGGAAGGTGTGACTGTCGAGAAGGTCAACCACACGCAAACGATCTGCTCTTCGAACTCCCAGCAAGATACGTGCGAGATCGTTGATGGCAAGTTGCGCATCTGAGCTAGTCTTTGCCATTGTAGGGGTGTGAGGGGTTTAAGCAGCAGACGAGAATTTTGCACTTCTAGTCACCCCAGCCGACGTCTTAAGTTTCCCGATAACTATGGCCCTAGCTATCTCGGTCAGCAGTGGCCCTCACGATACCGGCGGATGACTCCGATTCTTTTCCTGACATTCTGAATATATTTTTCGTGGTGGAGCCCAAATGGAAGGCAGCTATGCATACCTTTAATTTACGATCACAAGCATTAGAAGCGTTGGACAGTAGAGCGCAAGGGCAGTGTCGACACTGCGTTCAGTTCGAAAGCCGTGTTGTTCCTGTGGGAGTTTACATGAAACTTGGACGAAGGTCACGAGTTGATTGAAAAGTACCCGCTCGGGTCAATTTTTGGATGGCACAAAGGAGTGACAGGTCTATAGCTAGAGGGTTCTCTACGTGGTTTGCCCTTTTTCAGTACTGGGATTATGATTGCCGTTCTCCACTCGTCTTGGCATATCTGAGAAGTAATGATTGTGCTAATGAGGTGAACGATTGGAAGGGCTAATGCTGTCCAGGCTGACTGATATACGACGATAGAAATTTTGTCAATGCCGGCAGAGTGCTTGGGGGCGAGGGATTTTAGTGCCCTCTTCACAGCAGCAGTGTCTACATTGTGAAATTCAAATTCGCCGTCCGAATCGGCATTAGAGCTTGCATTTTGGGAATCAGGACATGGATCGCAACGCAGTCGTTCAACTTTATCGATGTAGAACTGATTACACATATTAACTGAGTCTGTGTCGGTTCTACAGCCTTCAAGAAAAGGCAGAACGCCGTCGTTTCCTTTGCCCATGGCTTCATTTGCGATTTTCCATGCTGCTGTCTGCCCACCCTTTTTGATTCGAGATAGATTAAAAGAAACATGGTCACGTCTAACTAGACTCAGCGCTTTGTTCCTTAGGGCCTTGCAACACTTTTTTCCTAGACTCTTCGCCTTGTCCCGTTCTCGCATGACTGCTCGAGTATACGGGTGAAGCCTAACATTTGCATTTGGAGTGGTGTATCTTCGAAGAGGAGCAGCTACATCCAAGGCAGCTGTGATGGCTGAATTTATTTATTTGGAGATGAAGACTAATATCAAATATTTTGCCTTGAAGTATTCATGAATTTTACCTTCAAAGTTGATGTAAATGTTCATCTCGTCAAACAATTAGAAATATCTTTTAAATTATTTTATTTGTTCATTTATGTATGTTGAGGAACTTTATAAGTGAACTTAATTCATTACCGTGAAAAGTAATATTTCTTAATAAAAAGTGGTGATAGGAGCTGCGACTAATAATAGGTATTAAGATAGATGCTTAGTACCGGCCGTATATTTTATTTCTGCAGATATTGGTTAATATTAATTTCTGATAAATTGTCGAATAGACCAATCGAATACATGATTTTATCAATAAGTAATAGAATATTTTTATATTAAAAATTTGATTTCTCAAAAAAATACTAGTTTTAAAACACTTGGATAAGATTTATAAAAAAGAATAGCATCACCATTCCATAGATGATAGCTCGAAAATGAATTGCAACCCCTTCTGGCACATTTATTTTCATAATGTTTCGAATACCGATACCCTTTACAATCAAATACCTACTGTTTTCAAAATAAGAACAAAATATATCAATATTTGATATGGAATATATCAAAAAGCTATTTACCAGATATTTGGAGGCAACTGTGTTTTATTTATCACAGAGAAAAAAAATTCGCGCTTAATATTTTTATATAAATATTTAAAAAATCATTTTTGTCATTCAACCTCTAAATAATATTTATAACTTAACATTTATTTATTCATACCAATTTAATATCTGAGGTGCTAATAAGATTGATATGCTTCCACAAATATATATATATATATATATACATTCATACATATATATATATATATTCCATAACGAAATATTGCTCCTAAATATTAATGTTATAATCATAGATATTCTCCAAGCCGGATGTAAACTTTTGTTTAATGTCCGTCTTGAAGTGGTTGAATCCAAATGGATCTCAGACGATTATCTGACTCCATCAAATTTTTGCCCTGAATAAAAAGTTAAATGCATGCGAGATGTTCCGACATGCCCATTAAAAATACAAATATGAAAGCCAGGTTTTTTAATCTGATTTACATGGAATTGGACTTTGAGTAATTGTGCCCATGCACTTAAGAGGCCTGAGATATATGAGCAGGCATTAATCAAAGGGAAGATATTCAAAAAGTGTGTGTTGATATTATGACCATTATCTACATACAAGAGGAATGATATATAAATTACATTCGACCCATGTTAATTAAACTCGTGAGTTAATTTGTTTATATGAAAAATGCTTTGATGCAAGCAAAAGATAAGGAAGTATATGTACTTATTTATTTCACCGATAGATTTCACCCTTGTTTTTAAATCGCGCAACCTCTCCACAATATACATTTACAGGTAGATAGCTTCCCTCCCTAGCTTCTACTACTCTTCCTCAACTCTTCTCTATATAAGAGAACCAATGGATGGACATTTGACCGATATTACAAATTATTTTATTTTGAGTATATATAAAAAGTTGAGTTTATATAAAACTATATTTATTCAAAGGTTAAATTTAACAATCTTAAGACCAAAATGAGATAGCTATTATTTCATGAAATCACTTATATATCAGTTCACATTGGAGTTATAAGGATATACAAACACAAATAAAAGAAAACAATCACTCAAGAGATTACAATATCCATTGGAAAATGGTTCTAAAGTATGAAAATATATTATTACTCTTAGTCTTTATGAGTTATTTATAAGAATGTGATACTCTATAGATATTATGACTTTTCTAATCTTATAAAAAGCTCTACCATCTAATTCCAAATTTTTTACAAGAAATTATTTTGATTGACAAAAAAATGCTTTCATCTTTTTCAATATATAAAAATTAAAAGTTGATTTTATTTCGTATAGTAGATTTTTTTAGTATGTTTTAACATAATGGGTTCATTTTCTCTTAAGACATAGACGCATTTGTCAATGTTAGCTTTTCCAAGTATCCAATCCCTTCTTCCATTTTAATGTATATGTAAAGATAAATGGCCATTAGGTATTCAAGTTGGGCTGTGGCATTGAGAAAGCGTAGATCTCTCAATTAAGTCATTTGAGCTCATAAGCACAAAATAACAATTATGGTGTGAGGGGAAACGAGTAACGGGGGTTCTTATGAGCATTTAAGAAGAGAGAAAAAGTATGCATGAATATAAATACAATATGCGTTCAAATAAATAAAAACATATGAGATAACTACTTTGTTTTACAGTATTCTAACATCTAATATTTAATAATAAAGAGAGCTCCTAGAGAGTATCACTACCGGCTGATACCGGATTAAGTTCCCGTGAGGTGGATCCAATCTAATAGCTAGACAAACAGTATTCTGAAATGTATTTGATCAGTCACTTTCAAAAAACATAGTTATCAAATATTATCCTTCTACTTAGCCCTTCCATTCAAAGCTCAGGCAAATCCAATAAAACTCAAAATCAACATATAATATTGCATCCTTTCATTCCTATGTCCATTTATAGTTTTTTTTGCATTGAAAACAAGTTTAAACTATAATTTTTATTTTTGTTTTGTATTAAACACAATTTTTCATTTATATCGAATTAAAATTTGTGTTTATATTTTACATATATATGCACTATGTTACAGAAAAACTTTACAGATGAAAAGAAAAACTATTTGAATTGTCCCGTTTTTGCAATCAGAACGGTTTTTAAACTTAAATGATACTTCAAATAATAAAAATTAAATTTAAAACAAATATGTAAAAATAGCATAAATAAACATTTTACTTTGAGATAAAGGTTCTTTACAACACTTTGAATATTAAAAACATAACTTGGTCTTAGAATATATTAAACATAGAGCTAAAACGTTATATATATACACCAGGTGTGTAAGTATGAAACCGGAATTTGCCCATAGGTGGCGCTAGATGTCGATGCAGTTACCAACACATCACGTCAGCGGTGTCCTGTTATTGTTTTGATATCCGACAAAGATTTCCAACTCACAATAAAACGAGTTTCATTCAGTAGCATTAGTTTATTAGAGATAAACATGTCGAGTTTTGTGCCAACAAATTACGATTTGCGGACAGCCCTACTTTTCTGTTTTCATCTGAAGAAAACCGCAGTCGAATCGCATCGAATTGTGTCTGGCGATGAAAAGTTGATATACTTCGAGAATCCTAAGCGCAATAAGTCTTGGGTTACTCCGGGTGAACCATCAACATCGACGTCAAGACCAAACCGCTACGGGCGAAAGACAATTCTGTGTGTTTGGTGGGATTAGAAGGGCGTAATCTACTACTAGCTGCTGAAACCTGGGGAAACTGTCAATACTCAACGCTACCGACAACCAATGACCGATTTGGATCGAGTTTTGCGTGAAAAACGACCAGAATACCAACAAAGACAACACAAAGTGATTTTGCTGCATGACAATGCACCAGCACACAAAGCAAAACAGGTCCAGGAAACGATAGAGTCGCTCCGTTGGGAGATTCTTCAGCACGCGGTTTACTCACCGGACCTTGCCCACTCAAATTACTACTTGTTTGCATCGATGGGAAACGCACTTGCTGAGCAACGTTTTACTTCTTACGAAGATGTACGAAAATGGATCGATGACTGGTTTGCCTCAAAAGAGCAACAATTCTTTTGGCGAGGTATCCACAAATTGCCAGAAAGATGGGGAAAATGTATAGATAGCGATGGACAATACTTTGAATAAGTTACTTTGGTTCAAATCATTACGATAAACGTGTTTTTTCTGTACAAAAATTCCGATTTCATACTTACACACCTGGTATATATATATATATATATATATATATATATATATATATATATATATAATATATATATATATATATATATATATAAGGGAGAGAGAGAGAAGTGAGGCAAATACTCTCTCCCTTCTTTTTTTCTTGCTATCCAGGTAACACTAACAACCTTACCAAATGGTAATCCTATATTCTCATATCAAAAGATCAATTTTTGGGGGAGAGTACGTATTTGCTTATATCTCTTAAAGTATAGCGATTTTTGAGCACCAAACATATCAAATGAAAGCTTGGTTAACCAGCTTTAATATTTTGGTATACTAAATCATGTCAATTTAATAAGTAGAGAGTTATATGTATATTAAAAAAAGCCTATCTCGCGTACAAAATGACGCATATAATGGATTATGTATGTCAGAGACAAAGTAAAATTTTGAGAGGATACCTTGACGCAAATCTAAGAAACAATTTTTTTTTTTTTCATAATCGATTTCTTATAGGTCAATACAGGCTCTGAATCATATGATGTAAACTCAGATTGTACTGAATTCTGAATTGATAGAATGCAACCAAGGTCATTTTTGGATTTATCATCTAAAGTTTTACTAAACTTAAAAGTACTATTTTACTCTGAAGCGAACAAGTCATCTTCTACAGGCGAGTGAAGTTAATTGATACAAAAAAGCTATGAAATAAGCTAACAATACACACTCCATTTTTTCTTTGTTTTTACTGAAAACTTTGTTTTATTAAAAAACATCAAACATACGTCTGGTAGTAAATTAGATTTCCTTTAAATTAATAATTATTATTGAAGTCTGTAACGTCCACCATTTTGAAGAAATTGCGGAAAACTATATTTTTACTAAATTTTTAAAACTTTGACCTCGTTGCGCGACCTCGTAATGTTGACCGATTTTGTTCAAACTTTGTATGTCGTCTTCTTTTATCACCAAGAAACAGAAAATCCACAATGTTGCTAACATTTCAAACTTTTGAAAAATAAGAACAACCCTAATATATATATATATATATATAGATATATATATATATATATATATATATATATATATATATTATATATATATATATATGTGTGTGTATATTTATATAATTCATGAATTATAACAAACAAATCTTAAAATATACCATTATATAAAAAGTATAAATATAAAAACCAAAAAATTAAAATGTCTCTTTGTGGGTTTTCATATTGAATATGCTTATAAATAAGATTTTCTTTTATATTAGGTGATACATGATGGGGGGAGAGTCTAATACTTACGCCCAATTATGCCATGATTTATAAGGTGCTGAGCATTGCCGAAGGGCAGTGATTGAAATCACTGCCCTTCCATTTTTATTGTTCAAGAAGGAGTGAGAAAAAAAAATCTCTGCAAGGTGATTAAAGTCAATAGACCATTGACCCTTTCACCACTGAATGAAGGAAAGTGAAAAAAAACTTTATATTATTTCTTTTGGGCTATAAAACTGAGTGGAAGACAGAGAGAAAGAATGGTTGAAATGAACAATTATATTCCAATCAATGGGTAATATATTGTGATATGCTAATATGAATATTTAAAAGTATTATTTATATGAATATCAATATATATTTGATTTTATGAAATTATAAAAACACTTTGAATGAAAAGCATCAAGCAGAAGAGCAAGGGAAGATGTTGTTCTTGTATGATTTATTTGGAGCTCATATAGCTTTAGCCTTCATGGCTATTGAATATATATATATTAGGGTTGTTCTTATTTTTCAAATTTTGAAATGTTAGCAACTTTGTAAATTTTCTGTTTCTTGGTGATAAAAGAAGACGACATACAAAGTTTGAACAAAATAGGTCAACATTACGAGGTCGCGCAACGAGGTCAAAGTTTTAAAAATTTAGTAAAAATATAGTTTCCGCAAATTTCTTCAAAATGGTGGACGTTACAGACTTCAATAATAAGTGAGTGAGGCAAAATACTCCCTCCCTTCTCTGTCTATCCAGGTAACACTAACATTATTACCAGATGGTAATCGTATATTCTCATATCAAAAGATCAATTTTTGGGGAGAGTACGTATTGCTTATATCTCTTAAAGTATAGCGATTTTCAGAACACCAAACTATCAAATGAAAGCTTGGTTAACCAGCTTAATATTTTGGTATACTAAAATCATGTCAATTTAATAAGTAGAGAGTTATGTTTACATTAAAAAAGCCTATCTCGCGTA
>CP045891.1:19453678-19472286 GCA_013387185.1 Caligus rogercresseyi
GGGGGGGGGGGGGGGGGGACCATTAAGATTTTTTGAAATGTAAATTTTGAGACACTTTTTATCATCATTAGATAAGTCACCTGGAGGGCTCAAAATACCAACCGAATACCTTTTATAAGTCTAAGACCTTTGACAAAAAAAAAGTTATAATATCTAAGACGAAACGAATCATTTATTCATTTTGTATAATTTAACTTTAAACAAACGCAATACACAAACCCTTGATCTTTTATATAGTATACAACAGCCCGTAATAAACATTAGTTTAAAACTAATGTTGGATCATATTCAGGTATTGGATTTAACAAAAAAACTTTACTATAAAAAACTCAATATAAAATAAGGCAAAAGGATGATAAAATAAGTAAACTGCAACTCATTGAATTACACAAAGATTTATTTAGAGATATAATAATGATATTCTGTTTACAAATAACTTTTTTTTAATTAATGCTGGATGAATTCAGGCATTGGATTTAACAAAAAAACTATTAGCTATATAAATCGAATATAATTTGGGCAAAAAATGATAAAATAAGTAAAGAGCAATTCATTTCAATGATATAATGCATTGAATACGAAAATATCACATATTTACAGATATATTAATGATAGGTGCTTACAAAATCCTTTTTTCTAAGTTTGTTTAATGAATTTTGTAGCTATAAAGATAATTTTATAGTTTTTGAACAAATGAAACATATTTTGTATGAAATATGCTTAATTCACCTACTAAAATGTACCGTCATCAACTACTTAAGTTTTATTGATAAATGATTTTTCCATTACTCTTATATTTGGTAACATACGTTAGAATAAAACATATTTATATATTTTTGTCTATTTATCATTTAAGTTATGGGTAAAATCAAAGTTAGTTTCAATTATTCATTGTCATAAACTGTTTTGCTTAAAAAAATAAAATTTGTATATTAACTCACGCCAAAATAAAATAAAAACGGTTCGTTTTATTAATCCAATATAAAAAAATGGTGATAGAGTTATTTTATTATAATAAATAGAAATAATTACAATATAAAATGTAATCAATTTAAGATAACTTAGATTCTAAAAAGCTATTCGAGTCTTAGGGATTTTAAATAAGTTATCAAGAAGACTCCCCGTGTTGATCGCATTATTTTTCTAATGCTATATAAAAAGAATAAAAAATAAAACAAACATTATTGTCTCTCCAAATACAAATCTCCCACAATCTTATGGAGCTCGGTCTACTGTATTTATTCAAACATATTACCTGTAAATCACTATGCTTCAAATGAACCAAAAAAATATATGATTCAAACTAAAAATAAAAGCAAATTTATTTAAATATAAGTATAATAAACTATCTTCATCCATTGAACAGAAAAATATATGATGCAAACCATAAAGGATGCAGTTTATTTAAGTTGAGTATAATGAACTATTTTCATGGATCGTAAATAGAAACAAAAATTAAAATATATCCAGGAGTTCTTAAAGGGATTTCAAGGATAGGCATCCTTTCCAAAAAAATATATTTATTTCTTGGTATTATTTTTCACACATTTTAAAAAGACATGAGGAAATTGTAACCTGAAGAATTGCTATAAAATTGTATTTTTTTTTGCTAAATCAAAAGAAGGAAGTTTTTGTTTTTATTATTATTTGGTGTTTGGTATATTAAATGAACGCCATAAACAAACATCATCATCATTCGTCGTCGTGCCTCACAAAACAACACCCTTGAAAAAATACGTGATTATATGATTCAATAAAAAAATCATTTGATTACCTCCCCTGAATACATCATTATTTTTTATGGTTGAAATGTAATTTATAGGGACTTAGACAAAATGGAAGGGAAAAGAATGGAAAATTTGTGGAATTAAATTAGTTTGATTTGACGCATATGTGGCTTCCTTATTTACATAGAAGTACATTCAATTGGGATGAAAAAGTACTTCAATATGCTGAGTATGTAATATTGTCGAAAATTTGTACATATGGCTATTATTTAGTATAAAAGTTCCTTATTAAGTAATAGTAGAGTAATAGATCAGGAAATTTATATTTAAAAAGGTCTTGAAGATAATAATTGTTTTGATGAATAATACTTTATTTGGTCAGTAGCAATTTCAAAACAAATGTGTTTTTCATATATGTATATATATCATATATGTTATTTATAACTATTAAAAAGTACAAGACCTTTTTCACTCTGGTTTCGATAAATTGCATCCGATTATATAATGCAGCATTATAGCTTAAAATTAGTCTATTAACTCAAGGATCTTACAATTTTACATCAAAATGTGACCATCCATCCTCTTGGATTCGAACCTACACCCCCAGCATGAAGTTGAACGCGCCGGTTGATCGCCACTATCGCACTCCAAAGTGAATTCTTATAAAAAACTTAAGATTTACACACCGTCAACCAGCTGCAGCTTTACAAAGCTGGAGAGCTTGGGATTGCAGGTACACAGCTTAAGTGGTTCCATTCGTACCTCACTGGCGGGTACCAGCGTGTCTGTGGGAAGGCACCGAATCTGCTTTGAACCGCCGAGTACGGAGTGAGACAAGGCTCCATTCTTGGACTATGCCGACCTTGTCCTGGTCCACGTCACCTCCTGCGTTTGGGGTGGGCATGATAAATAGTGGCTACGCGGACGACTTCTTCCTGTGGGCCGTTGGTGACTCCCTGGAGAAGTCGGGTCCCTCTTGGAGTAAGGCGGACGCTTTCTCCAGATTCGCGGGGGGGAACGGCCTTGTCCTTAAGGCCACACAAAACTCAGCTCATGATCGGGGAAACGTCAAAATAAAGGATGTTGCGGTCTTCGTAAGTCACCGTTGGGGGCGTTGAGGTGCAAACCCATCTGACGAAATTGAGTTTCTTGGGGTTGAAATTTGATACGGCTTCACTACAAAACCCCACAAATCAACGTCGCAAAGGCAGCAGCAAAACGGCCGCACTCTCGCCAGTTGGCAGTGCACTTACCAAGATGGAAATACCTACGGCAGCTGGCCAAGGGATGATGATTGGCAAGATTCTTATGCTGCCGCAACTGTGGCAATTCCTCTCTTTCGATAGTGAGTCAAGGGGCCAAATGCCGCACACATGGCTGTGCAGGTCGCCATAAATGACGCCGCCAGAGCATCGTGGATGTAAGAGGCGGGATCACATCCACATCGGGGACCTCTTGAGAGAGCAGGCCTTCCCTCCCTCACGAGGTGGCCGCCAAGGCGGTGCCATGGAGACTTGGAAATGTTTTTAATCCAGCGACGGGGGCGGCGGTGCCAGGAACCCGATTGGTGATTTCGTCTTCCCCATCCCGATGAGGCCCATGAAGGTCCACAGCTTCAGTGGCGTACCCATTTGGGAGGGAGACAGCTTACTTTTGCATGTCACGCAATATCTGGTGGAACTTGTCTAAGGCCTTGAGGTTACGTCCACTACCCTTCACACGCCAGGACCGCAGCTAGGGCCATTGGACGCAGCGTCCCCAATAATCCATTCGCATGCCTGGTTTTATGTTTTAATTTATTTAATTTTTTATATGATTTTATAATTTTATATTTTATTTATTATATATTTTAGACTAGTTAACATGTAACAATATGCCCAATGGCAAGAAATATACTCGATTACACATAGTAAAATATACTTTATGGATAAAATATACATTTAAAAAATTTAATTTTAAATTATATACTTTAAAACACTTTTACATTTATAGTGTATTTTAATGAAACAGACGTAAGGAAGAAGGAGAAATCCGATAAAATATCGATTACAAAACCTACCAGTTCTCCTACATTAAGGGAACAGTTGCTGAACGACAAAACATTGTCATTTTATCATAGTTAAATTCCTCATAACAACAGGTGATCACAAGAGATGTCATTACAGAATTACGTTTCTTAAACCACAACGACAAAATAGTTATAATTAATCTTATATAAAGTAATTCCCTAAATATATATTTATGCTCAATGAGACTGTGAATGTAAATTAGTATTGTTAGTGTAAATAAGAGTTCGTGAGTTATTAACAAGGATATTCTATTATTTCAATTTGCACCATGGTAATAATAAGTGAATAAATATGAAAGAATTAATAAAATGTCGAAATATTTATAGATATTCTATAGATATTATATTCCTTGTATTAATGTAAAACAGGTCGGCTGATAAGTCCCGAGACTAACTAAGAAGAAACATTTTCTGCCAAAATTCGATTTTATTATTCAACATAGTTGCCTTCGAGGGCGATACAGCGATTATGGCGATCTTTCAATTTTTCGATTCCACTTTTATAGTAATCTTTCGTTTTATCGAAAAATAGACTTCTGTGTCGGCGATTACTCCATCATTATCCTTAAATTCTTGCCAGCGAGCATTCTCTTCAGGTCTGCAAACAGGAAATAGTCGCTGGGGGCAGATCTGGAGAGTACGGTGGATGGGGAAGCAATTCGTAGCCCAATTTATTTAATTTAGGCATTGTTTTCATTGACTTGTGACACGGTGCATTGTCTTGGTGAAACAACACTTTTTTCTCTTCAAATGGGGCCCATT
This sequence comes from Caligus rogercresseyi, assembly GCA_013387185.1. Classification (NCBI taxonomy): domain Eukaryota; kingdom Metazoa; phylum Arthropoda; class Copepoda; order Siphonostomatoida; family Caligidae; genus Caligus; species Caligus rogercresseyi. The sequence goes on from CP045891.1 coordinate 19,458,236, forward strand.
TTTCAACAATTTAATCATTCAAACGCTCCAACAAGGCTATATAATAATCCCTGTTGATTATTTCCCCTTTTCAAGATAGTCAATGAATATTATCCCGTGTGCATCCCAAAATACAGACGCCATAACTTTCCCAGCTGACTGTTGCATTTTTCCTCGCTTTGGATTCGGTTCATCATATGCAGTCCACTCAGTTGACTGTCGATTGGACTCGGGAGTGAAGTGATGAAGCCATGTTTCATCCATTGTCACGTATCAACGCAAAAATTCGTATTGATCACGATTGAACAGCTTCAACACCTGCTCAGAATCGTCAATTCGTTGTGTTTTTCGGTCGATTGTGAGCTCTTGCGGCACCCACTTTGCACATAGCTTTTCATGTCCAAATATTCATGCCCGCGCTCTTTCGATCTTCAGAGTCTCAGCTTTCTGGATCAACTTCACTTTATGGTCATTTAAAATCATTTGTGTGATTATTTTTATGTTTTCTGGTTGCAGTGTTTTTTTCTCGTGTTAATCTATACGGACACCAATACAATATAATAGAAACATATTTAGAGATACGCTCTTTGAAAATATAATAATTATCTATTTTTTCGACTGGTCCATCATAATCTGGTCATACTTTTTTAAATTTGTAGATGAGGTAACAATGTATAATGAATACTTAGATGGAAACAACGTATTAAAAAAAACATCACAATCCAATGGACACTTTAATGTTTAACAATTGTGTGCAATTGATTAAGTAAATTACTTTTCTGCTTAGAGGAGCCACTTACAAAAATATTGAAGTTAATTATACCACTTTTCCGTCATCATACTTTGGAAAATGAGACGCAATTCTTTTAAAATATAGCTTGTTTACTAAAACAAAAGGAAATTATACTTTTTTAAAATAAGGTATACTTAAATTTATAGACGGCATATTAAGTTAAGTAAAAATATATTTGGCTTGTGTGCTTATGAGTGTGTATAAAGAGCGTTTCTTACAAATCAATTAATTGAGTATGCGACTAAACATACATATGTATGTAAATACTTTAATGCACCTGGTACTCTGAGAGAGGATCTTGGAGTCATAACTCGAATATATAGTAATACTTATAGTTCAAGCTTACACAGGCCATGGACCTTTCCTCGCTCACTTAAGCAAATGGAAAAAGTCAACTGATGGAATGTGTAACGTCTGCATGGAAGAGACTCAGAGTGCAGATCATCTTATCAACAGATGTCCAGCACTATCGTATGAAAGGCATGATTCATCGCAAGAAGAAGATGAAGTACTTCGTATTTAAAATTAATGAAATGTAAAAAAATGAAAAAATTATTGAAGAAAATATACTATAACTAGAGCTACCATTTACTGTTTAGCGCATATACCCCTTTGTGTGGTCGCGCTCTTTATTTTATGCATGTATTGTACTATTATATTATGTCTTTGTAATATTATATGTATATGTATGTATACGGTATACAGTAATAAACCTTTAAACTAAAAAAAAAAAATCTCGAATATAAAAATATTTTTGCTAAATTGCTTAGGAGCGTGGCAAAACATAAATAAAATATTATATTTTATAATTTCATTTCGTACGTTAATGACTTTTCCGTTTTTCTGTATGCCAATATAGTAAAATACAAACTATATATTTGAAAAGATCCGCCTCATACTTAAACATTAGGCCACCTATATCTTTATATTTATTAATATCATTCAGATAAATTTCTGTCTTCACGACTCTTCCAAAGTCAATTGCTTTTACATTGTCTTCATCTGAAATCCCTCTTCCTGGATTGCTATGAAACTTCAGAATGGCTTTATTTATTCGCGGATATTCCATAGAGATATAATTATATAGAGAGCTTAATCCTTCAATAGAAATAAACATCGTCAGCAGTATTCTGTGTCCAATATCAACAAAGTAATTTGTACTACGTCATCGTAAGCTGATCATAGAGATATACATATTTTGTTTATATTGGACACAGAAACGTATTCCTCTTAAGAATCCAATATAAATGTCTTTATATCTCTATGAGACAATCAAATACCTTATATACAACCAACGAGTTAATAAAAACACCGGCAGATATTCTCCACATACTATTTTTACGTTTTATGTGGTTTAAATAACTTATGAATATTATTTATGTGTTTTATTTGCAATACTGGACATAAATAATAAATAACTAGAGGCATATATACACTCATAGAGTGCAAACCTCCGCCGTCACGGGGTCCTTATGAGCCTTCCGAGGCGGATTTTTCACGACTGGGGCGGCGTAGAGGGACGGGGGAGGGTGCCCTCGACAGAAATCCGAGAGGAAGACGCTCCCGCACCCGATTTCACAGCACAGCGACATCTATTGGCAGAGTAGGCTAACTTGAAATATTTATTAGTATTTAGCTCATTTTGCGTCTTAAAGAAGCACTCAGAGATGCCAAAATTAATCACTTGTTACTTTTGGCATTTCCAACAACTCCACAAAGTTTCATCCAAATCAGTTCATTACTTTTTGAGTTCTCCTCTGACAAACAAACCAACAAACAAACAAACCAACGCCATTGAAAACAATACCTCCTTCGGCGGAGGTAATTAACTATTTTCAAAACCATTTTTTTTATCCAATCAATTTTTTGTCCAGCAGGTTCGATAGGATTGCATCCGTGTTAATATAACTGAGCATTAGTTCTTCAACTTGCAGGCAAACTGCTAGATTAGTTCGTCTTTTTAATTAATATCTCATTTCTTGAATGAAGTCCTTATAGTCATTTTTAAAAGAAATTCGCTCTTGTTTGTTTGTTTAGCTCCTAGAATAGACCCACCTCACCGGAACCTAATCCGGTATCAGCCGGTAGTGACCTATCTAGTAGCTATTGTCTTTATTAATAAAAATATCATTAAAAGTGCATAAACATTTAAATGTTCTAAAAATATATTCCTCCAGAGACAACCTTCTTTCACCGATATTTCCCTCGAGTTGTCTTATCTTCTGTCGTGTAAAAGGACAATTGTAGATGAGGTGATATGGAGTTTCCTCGTCGTCGTTACAGAGCCGGCAAGTTGGGCTCTCAACCTTCCCCATCTTAAAGAGATGCCGATTTAGATGAATGTGACCGCTCACCATTCCAACAATGACAGAAATTTGGTTTCTCTTGAAACTGAATATCTTCTTCCCAACATAGGGCTCAGTGATGAACTGTTTTGTTTGACGACAGCACTTCATACTTTGCCAAGCAATTCGCCATTCTTTCAAAGATTCTTGTCTTAGGGAATTCTTTGATTGGCACATAGATACTGGTACTGAGATTGGTGTACCTCTCATGGCGCCATTCTTTGCCAACATATCGGCGTATTCATTCCCGGTGCTATCATTGTGTCCTCTGATCCATCCTAACGTGATTTTACAATTAGAATTATTGATGGCGTCTTTACACGCGAGAATTTCTGCACTCAAAAGGTCACCTGGTTTAATGTCCAGACTATTGATAGCCGACATGCTGTCAGAAAGGATTATTATTCTCTTTCGTTCAATTTTTTCCCCATTGAGATTACTACATATGTTTCTGATGGCTTCCACTTCAGCTTGGTACACTGTGTTTGTGTCTTCAAGTTTTAAGAACTTTTGATCAAGTACTTTGTCCCCACACGTTATAGCCCATCCAGCACCTGTTTGATCCTTGATTCTTGACCCGTCAGTGTAACCGATGAGATCAAAATCATTGATACACCAATATTTTTTGATGTCGTAACCCAGATTATTGGACCAGAAAGGGATCCGAAGTGGAGGAGTTGGGATATTTTTACTTGCAAATATTTATCTAAATATTGCAAGTGTCCTCTTTGTAGGTGGTCGAACCATTTCAGTGGAGTTTCCTTTTTAGTCCGAAGCCTAATTAAACTCGCACGCTCCATTACAAATAGATGAAGTGGAAGGAGCCCACATAGTACTTCCATAGTCGCAGTAGGTGTAGACCTCATAGCTCCTGTTATGCTCATCAGACCAAGTCTCTGTAGTTTACTAAGTTCATTTTTGATGAACCTAGTGCCTAGAAGTTTAGGTGCAAAAACAATAGCGCCATAGCTCACTATAGATCGAACATAGGTCTCGTAGATCCATTTAGACTTTCGTGGGCTAAGCCCCCAGTCGGATCCAACAAAAGTTCGCAGGGCAAAGAGACTCCTCTTAGCCTTAGAGATTGCATATTCTATGTGCTTTCTCCAGTTTAGACTATCGTCAATTATTACGCCAAGATATTTAAATGTTCGAACTCCCTCAATCTTGGCTCCATTCAGGTAGAGGGAAGTATCCTTGCATTTTCTTCTTTTGAAAAAAGCATATATTTTGTTTTGGTTGAACTGAAGGTAGTGTCTCTAGTGTTTGCCCAACTTTTAAGCCTATTAAGGGCACCTTGCATCAAGTTGTTAATGGTTTGACGATCCGTACCACGAACACACAAAGCCAGATCATCAGCGTAAGCAACTGTATAAACCGGTGGTTTGAGAAGGTCTATAGCTTCTTGGAAAGCAAGGTTCCATGCAAGGGCCGATAGGATTCCTCCTTGTGGGCATCCTTTGGTTGGTGAAACTGAAACACGTTCGCCACCCAATTCTGCAAAAACAGTTCTATTCTTCAGTAGGTTGGCATACCATCGGATTGTCATATTGTCCACTCCATACTTCCTCATTCCATCTATGATATGATCAAAGCTAATCCGATCAAAAGCACCCTCGATATCCAAGAATACTACAAGGGCCTCTTCATTCCGGTGGTAGCTGCTCTCAATTGAGTCCACGAGTTTGCTGATGGCTGTATCAGTGGACCTTCCTCTTGTAAATGCAAATTGGTTCGGCAGAGCCAAACTACATTTCTCAAAGATCTTCCACTGCAGCATTCGTTCTAAGATTTTTAGTGCCACATTGGTGAGTGAAATGGGGCGGAAGGCTCGAGGTTCGGAATAATTATCCTTACCCGGTTTGGGAATGAATATTACTTTACTTATCCTCCAACATTTGGGAGTATACCCCGAGTAATAAACTAAATTATAGAGATCCGTTAATCTCACTATAAAACCATGGGGCAGATTCTTAAAAGCTTGTGGAGGAATTAGATCAGGGCCTGGCTTTTTGTTTGACTTAAGACTTTAAATGGCGCACTTCACAAGATCTTCGTCAAAGTATTTTATATGGGGTTCAAGGTTAATGGAAGTACCGTCTTCATGGTTAGTATCGTTGACGTCCTTAGAATTAGGAAAATGCTCTCTTAGAAGCGACTTCAAGCTCTCTTTTTCGTCCAAAAGTCCGTTCAAGATACCTACACGAGCATTGGTATGATTCATTTTGGTCTTCATTAGCCGAATTCGCTCTTATTACTTTATTTCCTACATATATATTTAAAGATTATTAGATATGTTCCAAACGCAAGATGATTTAGTATATAATCGGTGGGTATATACACTTAAAGCAAATATTAAAATATATCACATTATAAAGATAAATGTTAAATTTTACGATATGAAATCCTACTACCCGATTTTTTAACTTTTAAATAAAAAATCATTCTATGTTTAAGTGTTGTGTTTTATGTTATATTTTGTTTATAAATTGTCAACATTATTTAGTATTTATATGATGAAACTTGTTTAACACTTTTATATGTCCTTATTGCAGGTAGGTATTTGGCAGGTGGTCTAATTTTAATCTATAATGTTGATTTATGTATTATTTTTACACAATTCTACCGCCTATATTTCTTTGTATCCACAGTTACAATTGAAATTATGGCCTTAAAAAAATGTGGAAAAGATATCAGCCAGTGACTGTTCTCTCTTATTTTTATTTTTTACCTATATATTCAAAAGGTTATGAATCTTAAGGATAATGCTAAGAATACATCAAAGAATTTACCTCAAACGTTTTATTTCTTACTTTTTTGTATTTGGACGTTGAATATAATGATTCAATATTCATTCTTAAGATCATAGTTATTGAAATAAATGAAAACACTTATCTAGATTATTAATGTTGAGGTGAATATAATTTATTTCCATTCTGCCCCAAATTATAGACTTACTTATATTTCATTTAGATGTCTTTAAGTTAGTTTGTGTTGAATAAATTATATAGGGATATATCTCGTACCTCAAGAAAATAATCAATTAAGTGTATTAATTTATTGTTCAAATATAATTATTGGCAATATAAGACCTCTTCATCACGACTAAAAAACTTTAATACGATGTTTTCCATCGACGTTATCTTCCAACACTAAAAAGACCTAAAAAACAAATTGGAGGAGGTCTCGCTCTTTTATCTCAGATTTTACCAAAAATATATCTTAAAGTTTTTATTGACATCACTAAGAATCCGGATAAGGAATGGAGATGTACTATAACAAACAATGATTTGTATGTTCGTCTACTCTTTGGAACTGATCTTACCAATGCACAAACTGCGAGGCTATCAGAGACTTGGGGTGCCGCGCAACGGATTATTTGGAGATGGGTCCCTAACTTTAAAAGCGACTGCACCGTGGATATCATTCGCAAACACACCAAGAAAAAGTTATTTTTCAAAAATCTCGATAGTCCATCAGTATTGGAAGAAAAGGCGATAAGTAATAATATTTTAAGTCTTCATCGTACATCGCCCGATTGTCTATTTCGTGATGGACGTTTTCGTTTTCCTTTGGAAAGAGCAGCCCATTTACACACACCCCCCTGTCCATGGCACCTCAAATGTCTTCTTTAAGCTTTTATGAGGGAGCTGAGTCTATTGCCAACGTCCATATAAAAAAGCTTTCCCTTCCAGGGGAATGGAAATCAAGGATATTAAATTCTCTCTCTGGAATCTACGACAGAAAAAAGTTTACGGCTCAGTTACAGATATCTGCTGGCTGTTTATCCTTGATTTCCATTGCTTTAATTGTGGCAAGTTGTACAACGACGTCGAGCACGCTTTTGTTGACTGTCCGCTTGTCATAATATTAAAAAGTTTCTGACAATCAACGTAAGGGGATTTAAGGTCACCAACTGCAAATATACGAAATCAACAATCCTCTTCGGTCTTCTTAAGAAAAAAGGTCACAATTCCCATAAAAGTCAAGCTATTGAATTTGCTCTGTCAACTCCAAAGCATACATAGCGAGTTGTTTGACGAAAAAAGAAATAGTAAAACCATCTATTCTTCGATCTGTGATGCTCTCAGCTGCCGCCCGATACACCGCCCTCTCCCTCAAGATCCCCTCCGACACCGAGGACTCATGGGTCCATGCGGGGAACGTCATCAAATTTTATCCATCCAAATCAAAAGAATATTTTAAATTATGCAAAAAATATGAAATATTTTAAATAGATACCCGTTTGATATTTTGTTTATTGTTTTACCTCTTGTTTAGATTTTTATTATAAACTATAATGTTTATTTTACTTTATATAATTTTATATAACATCTAAACAATAAAGGAGAGAAGAAAAAAAATACGATGTTTTCCCTCCGAGGTTATTCTTAGGATCTATATTTGCCATAAACTTTTGAATACCATTTACAAGTATTGTTATAAGGTTTTGACGAAGACTGATAAAATAAATTGTTAAATATACAGATAGAATGGACTGAGGATAGGAGATCTGTATGATTCGGTTGACTCTTAGATCCTTAGGAGCGTATACCTCAAGTATCTAAGAGTCATGACCACAGAATGTGAAGTACATTATCTTCTCATTTTACATGTTACAAGTAACTTTTATATTCGAATGTTAGTTGATTTTATTCATGATATTAGAAAATATGAATAATACAATGTAAAGATTTTTAAATTGATATCAACTAAAATTGAGTCAGCAAAATAGAGGAAGAGCTGAAAAACAATATGGGCATATTTTATGCAGCATATTATATTTTGCAGGGAGGGTCTTACTTATACATTTTATTTAATAACAATCGTTTTCCCAATCCTTAACTTGGTATTGATGTACAATTCTTAAATATATATTTTCCTCAATCCTACGCCCAGCCATTAATAATATATATATATATATGTATAGGAATCCCAATATTATTTAAAAATAAAATGCAAAAACCTATATTTCTATCCAATTGTTATTTGTTTACATTCCACTATCCAAATCTATGCAAAAAAAACTTCTACGCATGTTTGTGCAATTATATAAAATAATGAAATTATTTATTTTTATTATTTTGATGAACTTTTTTTCATATCAAAGGTATGTACATGAAATGAATAGGGAGTTTGCATGTTCGGATTTTGCATCAAATGACCATTACGCAGAATAAATAAATACATATTTTTTTGCTTTTTGATGATAACGTCTTATAGCAAAATAAGAAAAGTTCATTATCAATTCTCATTTCCCTGAGTCAAAGAGATGGAATGGACGAAAACATAATGTATGGGCCATGAAGGAATAATAATGAAGATGGTAATATTATATTTAGCCTTCAAAGAGTGGATTGATTTACAGGGTGCGTTTAAAAACAAAAGTAAAAGGTATTGGAAGCTCGAATATAAGAATAAGCCACGTAGAAATGTCATCAATAGTCCCAATACTTCTTAAGCCTGCATAGGACACTTCATAGGTCATTTATACCTTATCACTGAATGCTCTTACATACTTGTCTTTGACGTCAGTACCTAAATGCCAGTCGTTGGCCTTTAAAGAAGAAAAATACAGTTGCATTATTGTTTGTATGTATACTGTCTTCTGATGGTCCAGCTTCCACAATGAAAGACGATTCAACTCGGAACATTCTTATTGAGTGTCCAATATTATTAACTGCATACTAAGAAAAAAAGACAATTTAAAATAAATGAAACAGAAACTAGAGGCATATATACACTCAGAGAGTGCAACCTCCGCCGTCACGGGGTCCTTATGAGCCTTCCGAGGCGGATTTTTCACGACTGGGGCGGCGTAGAGGGACGGGGGAGGGTTCCCCTCGACGGAAATTCCGAGAGGAAGACCTTCCGGCACCCGATTTCACAGCACAGCGACATCTATTGGCAGAGTAGGCTAACTTGAAATATTTATTAGTATTTAGCTCATTTTGCATCTTAAAGAAGCACTCAGAGATGCCAAAATTTAACCACTTGTTCCTTTTGGCATTTCCAACAACTCCACAAAGTTTCATCCGAATCCGTTCATACTTTTTGAGTTATCCTGCTGACCAAACAAACCAACCAACCACCAACCAACAAACCAACGCCAGTGAAAACAATACCTCCTTCGGCGGAGGTAATGAACGGATCCATGGATAGGATATTGGCTTATTATGGCACCATCCCAATGTGTGTGTGTGTCAGATATCACCTGTTGAAATACCTTTTGAATGTGCATGGTATAGTAGCCTTATAATATGCAAAACAATTTGAAATAAAGCTTCAATTAAAATATCCTTTTAGTTGTGCACCTCAGACCTACCTATGATTGGATAATTCCTTCCTTTTTGTGATGATTCCTATGTAGGAGTTGTATCTTTATTCAGTATATATATTATTGAGAGAAAACAATATCTACAGAGAATCTGAATGACTAGAGTAAGAACAATAATAATAATCTCTATATATTTTTTCTCTCTTCATTACACTGGAATATGAGGGAGTGTGATGTGGGATAAAGTATGGGTATCTTGGGAGGATGTGTAAACATTTATTGGGTTGGTCCTTAATGTATGTACGTACGTAGTGCGTTACAGCGTGTAGGTAATCATTGTAGATTTCAAAAAGAACAAACAACTCTAGTCAATAGTGTATATTTATATGTGTTGTGTATATATAGTCATTGACGTAAATTAAAATAGATTTTTAATTTTGATAAGGTTATAGACTCATATAATCATAATGGTTATGGTAAAAGAGGAAGAAGTATGCCGGACTTGAAAAGAAAGAAAACAAAGCAAAGTAATCCTGTTGGTCACACTGATTTGCATCTGCTACAAATGAAACTAGGTACCTATTTGTTTTACATATAACCCTACTCCCCCCTTTCCTCCCATTATCATAAAAGAACATAGAGGGAGAGAAAAAACATGGTTGGAAGACCAAAAAAATTATATTTTATAAATGTGTGATTCATCACCATAAAATGTAGTACTACTATATGAATGGTTTGTTTTAGAGGACTTTACGTCTTTTAGACGCTGCTATGGATGTCAGATGAGGTCACCTAAGTACTAAGAGTTTATCTGCCCACTAAGGCAACAAGGGCCTCTAATGGTATGAACATATGTAATAATGATCTGAGCGTCCATAAGGATACACCGAAGCGATGCATGAACAAAACATTCCTTTTTAAAACCTTTACACTTTTGCTGTATTTTTTCTAGTTTTAATTAGTGTTTTATAATTATTATATATTAGTATTATAAAATATTTTTTGTATCAAATGTTGTAGAGATCAAGTTATCCTCGCTGATTTGTTATTTTTTATAACTAGAATAAACGATTACAAATATGTCTTACGTGATTTGTTTATATGGTAGATTTTATCCACCTTTCAGGGCCTTAGTCCAATATCAGCTGACTAACTTTGATGTTTATAAATGAAATATTATTACTTTTTTGGTAACTTGAGCTTATAATATTTGACGTCAATTGTTTGGCAATAGGTTCTGTGATTTTTATATTTGAACTATAGGTAATTTTATATATTGACTACTATCATCAGATGATTGTTTGTTGATTAACCTCATCAATTAAGAGCTTTTTTCGGATCAGCCGGTGGAAGTGCAGTTTTGAAATATAACTTTTGTACATTAATTGATTGACAAGCAAAGTTATGAATAATTCATTAAAAAAGTTTCTCCCTTTAGAGTTTTTAGGTATTGATAAAATATCAAGCAAAATTATGTTAAAACATCACCTAATTATTTGTCTACGTGGTGGTCGTTACTAATATTAATAATGTAGTTGGAGTCCAGTCAGGTATGAAAGAGATAGCAACGTCTTTAACCTTCTTTTTAGGTTAATTTACACTCCAGAACTTATATTTGATATAGAGATCGTTTGCTAAATGTAATAGATCATCATATTAGGAGCTTGGTGTGAATATTTGTGAAGAAGCTAATAAAAATACTATATTTCATTATTAATAAAAAAAATATGATATTTATCAAAATAATTAGGTATTTTTGCGGGGACCAACAGTTTAAGTGCTTAAGAAAAAGTTATAATTCTTAACGAAACAAAATACTATACTTTTTTTCATAGAAACTCTTAGTAGCTTGGTGGTATATAAAAACCTAATATAAAAGATTAAAAGAAAATACTTTTGCGTATTTTTAATTCTAAAAAGATAATTTATAAACTATGAGAGAAATAATGTTATATTTCTTGATAATTTTAGTTTTAGGTCATTTGTTAAGAATGAAAGACATTGATGTGTTAATAAATATTATGAGTGACCACCTTGTTTTTAATAAAGTAATGACTGAAAAATGGTTTAAGGCTTCTCTTCTATTTTAAATGATAATATTTTGATTGTGATTAGTCACATTTTATTTTTTTGAACTTCATAAATATGAAGGAAATGGACGATATATCTAGAAAAACATTTCTTTTTTCAAACGTAACAAATGAAAAAAATCATTACAGTTCTTTGTTTTATGAATTATTTTTTTTCTTTTGTATGTTGCTCATTCGTATATGCACAAAAGTCATTCTTTACCGTATTTTTAACCAAGACTGTTCTAATGAAGAAAAAAAACACATTTTGACAGTTACATTGTTTTGAGGAAAACGAGAATTCTAGAGAGAAAGATGAAGAATGTCATAGTTTACTAACATTTTAAATAAGTATAATAGACCTTTAATTATAAACTTTGAAAAGGTAAAAAAAGAACAAGTTTAAAGAACTATTTATTTTGACAAAAAGATTAGTAAAAATATAAAAAAGAATAATACCTGGTGTCGATTAAAATCGAGGACACTCTAGTGAAACGATAGTCATGGCCCTACAGAGGGTATATTTTATTTCAGAAGAATTTATTGAATAATGAAAATACTAAAATATATCGATCAACAAATTTTAATCGATATATTCCCCTTTTGCAGTCACAACTCGGTCGGGTCTGAACTTGTTGCAGATATCAAGTATGTACTAGGCAGTCACAGAGGCTCAGGCCTTATTCACGGAATGTTTCAGGGTTTATATATATTGGCCGCGGTTTTTTTTAGATCTCGATCTCTACGTGCGCCATATGGAAAAGTCCAAAGGATTCAAATATGGGCTCTGGGAGGCCACATATCCTTTGCTCAAAATCAGATTTTCGCCCAAGAAGGCTTGAGCGGCTTTGGAAGTATGTGCAGGCATATTGACGATTACCAACACCTTTTTGACCCCATGTATGACTTTTGTCACATCACATTAATGGCATCTACTGACAAAAGCCTGAGTCCAGCAGGAACCAAATTGGGAGTATGATATCACCTGCGGATGTAACTACCCCAAGCATCATTAGAGAAGCTGGGTATTTGTAGTTGTACGGAACCTTCTTGTGTCATTCTCTTGTGTATTTTCACAGACAGCAAAATGGTCATTTGTCAAATAATGACGGGTCGACCGTGAAACTTTTCTTGTCTGAGGAGAAAGTAATGCGGCATCTGTTCGATTTTATCGAATTTAAAAGCTTCTTAACATTTGAAGTCTCCTTTCAAGCCGTTTTGAATCAATAATGGCTTCTCAACAAAATTCCAAGCTCTTCCGGACCATCCTTTTGACCTCTTGGTCACGTTTGTCTTGTAGAGGGCTAAACTTTAACAAAGAAGACATTGACTTATTGGGTTAATTTATGATGTGATTTTTGATGATGGAGAGGTCAAAGTTTTAGTCAGCCATTCACAGATTTCCGTTTTTAGTCTTTAGATTCATTTTTTTTTTCCTCGACCTTCTATAGGAACCTTCTAGCACTTTTGTGATGGTTAGCAATGGATATCTGGACCCAACCCACGTTGAAAAGTATGCATACAGACACAAATTTGTCCTCTAAATGATGACACATGGGAGGAGAGATCGGGGAGCAACGTTTATCCCTCGAGGATTTCATTTTTAAATCATTTAAATGCTTAAATTAATCTGAACTAATAGTTATTATAAGGATAGCTCCTAGAGACTATCACTACCGGCTGATACCGGATTATGTTCCGGTGAGGTGGGTCCATCTAGGAGCTAAACAAACAAACAAGTTTGTCTTCTATACCGTTGTTATAAGTGTTTCACAATAAGATTTATAACAAAAAGTAGCAAAATATTGGTATATGCAAGTACTCCGGACTTATAATCTTATCGACATAATATAGGCTCAAGAATTCACAAAAAAGAAGAAAATTGGGACTCTTCAAGGTTTCCTCAATATTGCAACATTGCAGATTTCGACCTGGGATACATTGCAACTCCTCATTATAATTGATTATGCTCCACGACGACGTAAGAAATCCGTAGATTTTGCTTCGAAGCATTAAAAACCGATTAAGTCTTAATGACCTCTGTATCACTCAGTGGTGTTTGTGTGGGTGGTCATTCCTTTGAGACTCGGAATCGTTTCTTGATGGCGGGTTGGATCCCCCTCTTGTTATTATTATTTCTATTGAAATCATTCTATGCAAAATGAAATTATTTCCCCAAAACGATGCAAATACCAAAAAAAAAATTGTGAAAGATGATTGTAATAATGATGACTGCCAGGTTACTTTGGAGAGAAAAATAATGGTTCAATAAGTTTTTTCCTTTTTTTTTGTTAACTAGGAGAACCGAAAATATGGAAATAAGAAATCAAGAACTGCCCAGTATTTGATTGAAATATTTTTTAACTCAACATATATAATACTTGATTCATTGTTGGGTCTCAACAATGGAATTGTGTATTTCTTTAAAGACAAACATTTGAGCCTTCATTCATACACCAAACAAATGTATATAAATAACTTTATGTGTTAATGGTTTCTTGTATTGTATTTGTATTATAAACATTTACAGTATCTTCGACCCTCACTCAAAAGATATGGTCCATAAGTGCAGTATAAGTTATCTAATA
>CP045891.1:19472386-19493152 GCA_013387185.1 Caligus rogercresseyi
AGCAGTTACCAAAGGTAAGTATATTCTCATATCAAAGGATCAATTTTTTTGGGAGAGTAGTGCCAATGTATTTGCTTATATTCTATTAGTTATAGCGATTTTTAGAACATTAAACATATCAAATGAAAGCTGGTACACCAGCTTTAAATATTTGGTATACTAAATCATGTCAATTTATAAGTAGAAGTTATATGTACATTAAAAAGCGATCTCGCTACAAATGACGCATATAAGGATTATAAATGGTCAGAGACAAAAAGTAAAATTTTGAAAATATACCTTGACGCAAATCTAAAAAACACATTATTTTTTTTTTTCATAATCGATTTCTATAGGTAATACAGGCTCTGAATCATATGATGTAAACTCAGATGTACTGAATTCTGAATCGGTAAAATGCAACCAAGGTCATTTTTAGATTTATCATTCAAAGTTTACTAAACTTAAAAATAATATTTTACTCTGAAGCGAACAAGTCATCTTCTACAGGCGAGTTAAGTTAATTGATACAAAAAGCTATGAAATATGCTATCATTACACACTCCATTTTTTTCTTTGTTTTTACTGAAAACTTTGTTTTATTAAAAAACATCAAACATACGTCTGGTAGTAAATTAGATTCCTTTAAATTAATATTATTATTGAAGTCTGTAACGTCCACCATTTGAAGAAATTGCGGAAAACTATATTTTTACTAAATTTTAAAACTTTGACCTCGTTGCGCGACCTCGTAATGTTGACCGATTTTGTTCAAACTTTGTATGTCGTCTTCTTTTATCATTAAGAAACAGAAAATTTACAATGTTGCTAACATTTCAAACATTTGAAAAAAAGAACAGCCCTAATATTATATATACCTTGCCACATCAATAGATCAGGTTGAGGGTCACTATCGAACAAAACATCCACAGCAAACAATGTACCTGGGTGTCGTGGCGAGCGACGGGCAGAAGATGCCGCCCTACTTTTTCAAGCCCGGAGAGAAAGTCGACACTGCCCCTACTACAAGGTCCTGAGATACACTGTGCTGCCTTGGCTCAAGTCTACATACCCTCCGGCAACTACCACATGGACCCAGGATGGCGCACCGTGCCACACCTCCAAGAAAGTCCAGGATTTCTGTCGTGCTAACATGGCCGATTTCTGGCCCGCCGACATGTGGCCAAGTTCGAGTCCGGATTTAAACCCACTCGAATTTTCTGTTTTGAGTGTCTTGGAGAGTCATGCCTGCAAGACATCTCACGCAAATTTGACGTCGCTACAGCAAGCCATGTCGAGGCCTGGGACAACTTGACCGAGGTGTATATCAAGAAGAGCTGCGCCAGCGTCCGACGTCGTGTCGAGGCCATCATCGCCAACAACGGAGGTCACATTGAATGAAATCACGCCTATGTGTACACTCTTCATCGTGTTTTTTGAATTTTTGAATCGTTTCATTAGTTCAGAATATATCATCGATATTGTTTTCCTAACAGTTTACTGAAAAATTTGGTTCGCCACCCGGATATATATATATATATATATATATATTCAACTAAGAAAAATCATTCTACTAACTTAATGACGTCATTAATATAGCTAAAATGGCTGCCACACAAGGTGTATGAGATAAACAATCAAATATAATTTAGATTGTAATATAAAACTAGAAAATAGAAGAAAGGAAATCATACAAGAAATACCAGTAATATCTTTTAAGGAGAAAAAACTTGAGTGTTTATTTCATTATCATTATATCAATGTTTTTTGTTTTAATTGTTCACTTTATCTACTAGATAGGGATTTAAGTAGACTTTAACTGTTCAAAGAATGAAAAATACTTTTCTTCTTTATTTCATCAATTGCTGACTCCGACATTGCTCTTCGCTCTTTCTTAATCAGTCTATAAGGCATCTAGTTATAGTTAGGTCCATGGTTTATACTAAATAACCTTCTATCATTGATGAAAACTTGATGAAAAGGAATACGTTTATAATTGTGTTCTCAAAAATAAAAATAAGAGGTATTAATATTAAATTAAGCAGAGCCATAATGTATTATAGACACGTATATTAAGTTATGTTTTTATCAAAGCCTATTTGTCAGAGGGGATTCAGCATAAGTTTGACCATTATGCGTCATCGTTCTTTTAAATTATATGCAGTAACTATCGTTTACGCTCACATACTTTAAATATAGGGAGATTATGCGAAAGTGAGGGATGTTCTGCTGTTTTAATTTATGAAGAAAATGGATAGAAAGCTTTCTTTGAGGCTAACAAGGAATTGTGAACATGTTTTCACCTTTTGTTGACTATGCAGGTGGTCAGGCGGGAAAGCAAACAACCACGGGAGCACCTTTGTAGGATTATTACAGTTTTTAGCCAAAGGCTTTTGATATGTGTTTGCAAGAATTATGAAAACCAATCCAGGGTGAATTTCGGATATAAAATGCATATTTTCTTATTAAATACTAATGAAATACAACACTATGTGTGTTCCTTCGTCTGTGCATTGATTTCCTGTATCTCTCAAACAATTTATTAGATCTTGACGAAATTTTCAATCAATAATTTGATGGCTCAGGTAGTGTTTTAATGGTGGTGGACACTTCTGAAAATCTTTATTTCAATGTTTATTTTATTCACCATAACTTTTTGTGATTTCTTATAATTGCCAAGTTAGACTTGGAACAAGTTTCTGTGATTACTTTGAGGTGTTAATTTAGTTTTTGAACCATTTCATTTTTCCTGGAAAATGATTTTTCCATGTTAGTTATATTTGAAAAAAAACGTTTCGTGCGACTTTTTGATAATGGTGGGTTAGGAAAATTTGATGTGGAAGATTTTGCGTTGCTAACAATGTTTTTGAGTGTGTGGTTCTTCCTGGAAAAAAATATATAATAATAGAATTTAATCCATTTTATGTCTGTCAGTCTTCTGTATCTCCTTAACACTTTGTTATATAGTGATCAACTTTTCAAAAGATAAGTTGTAGATGCCAAGGAAATATTAGGTCTAAGAGGACATTCTAGGAAAAAAAACCCAGCAAGGCCGTATTTCATCCGTTAGTAAACTATCAGGGGAAAAGTGGTTAAAAGTAAGAAATTATATTATTCGAGCATCAAAATAAATAATTTATAGTAATAATTATTGACTTTCTCAAAAATAACTCTTTCCATAAACACAGCTTTAGATATTCAATATCTTTAGAAGGTCTTTATTTATTTTATAAAGTAAAACTGAATCCCTTAATTGGATTTGATTCCTACAGATTCAAAGATCAAATTATAATGATAATGGATGTAAACAAAAATGAAATAAATATAAAATAAAGAGCATAAACGGTAAGTTATATAAAACTATAAACACGAGTTATTTTTAAAAACTAATGCTCGTTACTCTCATATATGTGCATGTGACGATCAGTAAGATAGAAGAGTCTTTTTAAGAGTACTTTTTCATGAGTTATGCGCATTTATGTTAGGATAAAGTTAGTAAAATAAACGAGTTCGTAAATACTGTTATTAAAAAAAATAAAGATCATTCCATATTTCTAAATTCAACTCCAAGTACACAACAAAATTACCGACTCTTTAATTGATGCCTTAAAAATATTTTTTTTCAAGTAAATTAAATATCTCTTTGTCAACTATTCATTAGCTTCAAAATTGAGGGCCTGCCGCCTATTATCAACAGGCCACTTAATTCCTGGCTTTTGAGCCATTTATGTAATTCAATTTAAAAAAATGATTTTTATTGCTGTCAAGTGCTTTTGCCGATGGCTATTAAGGTAATTTAGATGAGGATGATGAGTAGCAAAGTGCTGTAATTATCAACGAGTCAAATGCCCACATCAATTTACTGCATTCTTGCGAAAAATAAGAGCCATGATGCTGACTATCAAAATCATCTTACTTGTCAGCTCACTAATTGACAAATTAATGTGGATTTTATGTGGGGTTCATCATTAAATAATTTTCTTTCATATTATTATTATTATTCCAATAAGTACTCTATTTCAAATTAAGACAAAAAACATAAAACCGAATCCACAAATATATGATATAAAAATAAAATAAAAACCATGTTAATGAGTAGATTCAACGAACAATAACATAAAAATATTTTTTTGTGCTTATATGGTTCGATAGAATTGTATCCGACAGGATATAAATAAGCATTATGGCATTAAAATTCGTCTATCATCGAACCTAGAATCTTATCAATGAGGTAGACCAAAAATGACCATCCCCTCTCGGGATTTCGAACCTGCATCCCCAACATTGAGAGTTGAACACGTCTTAACGCTCACGACTGTCGCGTCCCTTGAATATGAAAATATTTTAAAACACTAAAATAGGAATATTAAATAAGAAATATTTAAAAAAAGATATAAATTGGACTAACAAAGATGGTCGTTCACAAGTTTCTAATACCTTCCGCAAGGAGACGTCAAAGAAAGTCTCAATTAACTTTTGTGCATGAAGGATAATCATTTAATTGTATTACTCATTGTATTTTTGTATATTATAAGCCTAAAATCGCCTAATAAAAAATGGCGGAAAGCATTCACATGATAAACAAATGTTGTTTATGTGTTTTTACCTTCTACATTAAACTGCTTATTTTCTTACAGCCTGTAGGACGTGAATAAAAGTATGTAGAACTAAAAAATAAATATATCAATTTTAAAGCACGTGTAGACGAATCATTATTATATGCATGTAAAGGGGGGAAAACCCTCTTGCCAACACGTATTTCTTGCAAGACTCACACACAAATACGAAAAAAAAGCAAGATTGCTTAAGAGTACATTCACATGAAATATATATATATACCAAGAGTATTTCTTTTTAAAAACCATGGGAATTAGTGATGTGAGAGTTTGAGGAAATAGTGGTGCCCTGATTTTTCCTTCTTTGTATATGAGTTTTCAATCACAAAGTCCCACGGAATCATGATTAACTCCAAGTCCAACCAGGGACGCCACATTGATGATGGCGTGGCCGATGATTATAATAATAAAAAGGCAAATCATAATATGTGTGGAAAACGAATTTCTTTTTTTTAATACTAAGGTCACATATATGCTCCTGTGAATGAGTTACTTTTCTCATGGTACACCATTTCCTGTTTACCATCACGGAGCTCGCTCTACATAATTTTAAAGAGTTCATATGATATTTCATGTTCCTTTTGAAATTAATGGCATGCGTCAGGGCTTTCTTGATTATAATTGTTTCTATCAAGACGTATGACAATACGTTTGTCAATCAACTTGATATAATAACGCTCATACAACATATAGACCTGCGACTTTAAGTAATAATTTATAGTGGCTGTAGTATCTTCATATTAATGGTGTGCTCCAGGTTGTTCTTGTTAAATATATATGCTGATAATACGTTATTCAAATGTATAAATTGAATGGCATATATTAAAAGAGCATCAATTTCACTGAAGGTTCAGCTTCTTTGAACAAACAATTTAAAAATAAATCCAAAAAATACTTAAATCATCATAATATAAAGTCTTCCAAATATATATTTTTCAACACAAACTCCTTGGTATTATAAATGTTTTTTAATGTTTGTCCGATAGTATTTTTTGTAGGATTGGCTATCTACGATATTCCAATATAGTAGCTTTTAAGGGTTATTGTTGAACTGCCGCTAGTTAAATCAGTATTATTTTCATTAATCAATAATTTTTTTGAACATTTTATGTTAAGGATTTTATGTTTTTATTTTATTTTTTAAATTATAATAATGATATAATTACAGATATAGCTGCTTCTTAAAGGGTTTATTTACTGTGAGCTATGGAAACTATCTAATATTTATTAAAACGTTTTGCTTTTAACATTTCGTCCCACAATTTTCAATCTTAGACAAAAGAAAAAAGTTTTTACCGATTAAATGATTATATTTGGGATTATAAACACCTTTATTTCTCTTGAAATACAATTACACTTCCTAGAATAAAAATGCTCTCAGTTCTAATCTTGAGGTCGCAGTTCGACTTCCGAGAGGAAAAGATAAATATTAGTCAATTTCATTGATAACATCTGAGTTCTAGATATCACATTATTTATTCATACTCGCAAGGATACATTACTTTCGAACCAAATAAGCAAAAACAAATGGATTCCAGCCGAAATAGAAACTTAAAACTTTCAAATTCAACATTAAGTAAATATTTTTTTAATATTTTTATTTATAACACGTTAAAGTTTAATTTACAATGCTCATTTATATATTTTTATATGTATTATTATAATCTATACTAATAAAAAAGAATTCCGTTTGTTCGTTCGTTCGTTCCCTGTATCTCCCGAACGGGTCATTAGATCTTGACTACATTTTCAGTGAATAGTTTTGAGAGCTCAGGGAGTGTTTTAGTGGGGTTGTCAACTCTCGGAAAATTTGTCATCGCCATGCTTATTTTATTCGCCAAAACGTTTTTGGTCAATTTTTTAAAATTGCCATGTTAGATTTTGACCAATTTTCTGTGGAGGAGACTGAGGTAGTAGGACGAGTTTTAATTTAATGGGTGTCTACTGGAAAATTCGTTTTCTACATGATTACTTAAAAATAAGTTTTTTTTCTGTCCCTGTCTTTTC
The DNA here is from genome assembly GCA_013387185.1 of Caligus rogercresseyi. Classification (NCBI taxonomy): domain Eukaryota; kingdom Metazoa; phylum Arthropoda; class Copepoda; order Siphonostomatoida; family Caligidae; genus Caligus; species Caligus rogercresseyi. The sequence continues at coordinate 19,478,989 of CP045891.1, forward strand.
CCCCAAATTTAGTTTTTGATGGAAAATAACAACTTTTTTATAATGCAACATCGCGCTATTAAAATTTTAATAATGCCAAGAGTTGGAGAGTGATGTCAATACCCAGCCTTAAGGAATACAAAACGGAAAAAATGGCAATGAAGACTCAATGACAACTTTTTAAGGAACTTATTTTAATATGAAAAATCACATGCGATACATCACTAGAAATATTATTTTTTTCATTCCTAAACTAGTCAATTGGAATCCCAGAGCGCTAACAACGTAGTATATATATATATATATATATAAATATTATTTTGGGATTTTTCATTATATAACTATAAAAAATATTTGTTCTTTCAAAAAACTTATAAAACTACTTTAAAAAAGGAAGATAGATCCTTAATCCGTTTAAAAACCTCATATGATGGACCTTTTCAACCCTATGTTACATTATAAATATAATAAGACTTCATAATCCTTCCTGACAACGTCGAATTTCATTACTTAGTGCATTGCGTCCATCAGGCTGTTGGTCAATGCTTTGGTCTATCACGTAGCCAGCAGTGCTTGGTAATCACGCCATCCTTGGACTATAATAATTATTATTATTACTCAATAACGAGGGATAGTCATTCAAAATGCATAAAATGTTTTTTGCCATGAATTTTTTGTTCGTTTAACATCACAATAAAAAAGTGATTATAGGCTATGATTCCGCATCATCAAAATTTAATAAGCTATGTCTAAACAAAGGACGACGTATCATATATTTAAGTACATTTTTATTATCCCCATGTGCAAAGGCGATCTATTTGAGTGACTTTGGAATGGATAATAGGAATATAAAATATGATTTAAGTGAATTACTAAACTAAATACATTATTAACAAGAACGAAGTAAAACTGTCGAGGAAGGAACCACTGGCAAGGCAAGACTTGCGTCCAATTTTATTATCTGCCGTAGCTCGATATACCGCACTGGAATTAAAGATCCCGGAGTTAGGCCGGATTCATGGAATTATGCAATCGACTTGGCTTCTCACATGGTACCTTCTTCGAGCCGTCACCTCACCTTGCTAAGAAGATAGTCCTTCAGTATCACCGTTTTTATAACCCCTTATGATTTGTTTTTGTTTTATAGTTTTGTTTTTACATTACATATTATTTCGGTTTAGATGAGTTTGGGTCTTTTAGGTAGATTAATTTTAAACTATAATGTTTATTTATATATTTTTACGCAATTCTACCTACTTTTTATAATTGTATTTTATGTATAAATTTATGTATTTTATTTTATGTATCTATGTAATACAATTTTAAATAACGACCATTATAAAAAGTATCTTTGATTGGCCATTGATAAACTAAATTTTATCTACTTTAACGCTGTAGATCATAGTTTTAATTTGCACTTTTCAAATAATATATTGAAATAAAGAAATTCTTTCTATCGATTAATGGCAATTTATACAAATGAAATACTTTTGTACCGCACAAGGTAACACAAGTTATTATCTATGTAGATGATATATTCTATTAATTACGAGTAAGAAAATGATATTTCAGCCTCTTAAAAATGTTTTAAGTTTCGTCTGATCATGTTTAAGTAATTATCTGTATATCATTCAAAAGTAGCCTATGAAATATCAATTTTTGTGTATAAAAACATATTGTCAACAAAATAAGGCTTGTCTGAGCGATACAATGAGTGATAAGCTATGATTTTCGCTGAGTCCAAACTTTTTATCCATTATTCATAAGTTTAAAATATTAAATTGTTTAATTATTAATTTTATTTATTAATAACATGTCAATTATTTATTTCAATTTAATATTTATAAATGTTTATTTATCATTTATGAGCTGTGGAAATAAATATATCACTCATAGCGTATTGCTCGTAATTCCCAAAAAATAAGGAACAAGGAGGACTTTTGTCCGAATTTAAAAATAGTTTTTGTTCTTTATAAATGTTCTTCCAGCCCTTCAATTCTTGCTTACACATTGTTTCTTGTGTCTAAACTGTTATCATAAAATACTTGTTGAACGCAAGAGGTTACGTGATTACAAATATACAAAAGGTTCCGAATAAACACACAAAAAAGAATATTCAAATATCAGGAAAACCTTCCTTCATCATTTCTTTTTTTCTCTGAATGAGCATGAATAATGATATATTTGAACACTCTCAGACGTAATATTATTATGGTATTCATGATGTTGATGTACCGATAAGTATAACAGACAGGAACCTCCTTTCTCTGCATATCTATTTTTTATATTCATATATATCTTCACACAATCAAGAACAAGAGAGAGAGAGAGATGTAAAGTACTTTTCTTAATAATAAACTCTTTTACTAATTGATATATATTTTCATTCACATTTTAAAAGAAATAATAATTATTATTATTTGTTAAATCCCGTATTTTGCCTCTCTCTCTCTCCATGCTGCTTTTCATATTGATTAATGGTAAGAGATGAGGAGTATGATAAAAAAACTCGAGTCCTTCCTCTCTGAAATGTTGCTCTTCTTTTCCCCTTTCTGAAATATGTATTATTATATTTGAAATCCCATTATATTCATCAGATTAGAAGTTTTTATACATTTTTTTTCTCGCTCTACAACCAGTCAACCACCAAGTGATGTAGAATATAGTGGCTGAAGCCTTCAAAAGGAGGGGGAAATGTTGCTGAGTTCGTCTTATACTGAGAGGCTCTCTCACTATCACACACACACCCGCTAAATTGCTCCCTCATGAGAATGTAAAATAGACTTATAGAGATTATATTGAGTTGATACGTATTCAAATTTGTGAATGTCTTTTTTAACCGTGTAAAGAGGGATTTAGATCAAGAAGGGTTCCATCCTACATAAACTAATGTACATACAACCGGAGAAGGAAACTTGAAGGCGTGTGAAATCTTAAGAAATATGATTGTTAAACTGTTTTTTTCTCGAACGTGATTGGTTCAAAGAAAAGAAGAGTGAATAAATCATAGAGATATAAGGATATAGAGAGCTGATTCCCCAATTGCAGAGAAACAGCGTTTTGTTGTTTCTGTGTGTCAAAATAAACAAAGTAATTTGTACTACGTCATCGTAAGCTGATCATAGAGATATATTCTATCTACTTTATTTATATTGGACACACAGATACAGATGAAAGGAATACGCTCTATATATCTTTTTATCTCTATGGAATAAATACAAAAATGATTATATTTAAAATAAGGCATTACTTCACTTCACAGAGATACGAATGTCATCATTAGACCCCTAATCGTCACGTCTCATTGGTTTTAAACCATGTCATTGACGAATGAATTCTCGCAATATCAACTATTAATTTTAATTTAGTAATGCAACTAGTCATTATAGTCAGGGATATATTGAATGTTTATTTTGTTTCATCATATCTGACATCAAATGAATAAGATCTTTAACAAGACGTATATGAAAAAGAAATATGAGCTACCAACTGAAAAAGGTTATTTATTCATGAGTTTTTTAGAATATATTTTTTTCTATTCATATATACATAAAAGGTATATTCGCGCGCCTAGCAAATTCAAAAAGCTTATTGGAGACTGTCACCTGAAAAATTGCCTGAAATATTAATGTTTTATATATTTTACACCCAGAAATAACAGATCATCTCCTTTGGAACTGCCCTGCATTAACAGAGACTTACCAAGCCTCCAAATCTCACTAGAAGACCTCTTCAAGATCAAAACTTCTGAGGAAGATTTTCTGGCGTTCACAAGGAAGGCCGAATGTGACGCTGTCATAACAAAAGTCCAAATTATTATATACAAAATGCAAAGAGTTCAAAACAAAGATCTTTCTTTTATCATTCCAATTGCTTCATGATATTCAAAAAAAATATTATAGATATGAATTTGTATTGAAATGCCTTTATTATTGATTGTTTCTAAATTAATTGAATGTTTACTTATATTTGTTTATTTAAAATAATTGTTATTTATTGATCATTTATTCACTACGTATCTGTACAAACCTTTTTGTATATCTTTGGTTTAATTTGTTGAAATTTATATATATATATATATATTTCATATCTTGAGATAAATAAATTTTAAAGACAGATTGATATGATCCTTGGTTACTTACGTTTTAAAGTAGTGTTGGGTATAAACAGTTAAGTAAAGTCATCAATGAATATGGAGAAATTAAACCCGCAAATTTGGTGATATTTAATAAGCTTTACACAATATGTACATGAATGAATGAAAATCAAAGTAAGTAGTGCATGTGAAGGTCAATACTATTGGAGTTTACTGTTATGATGTATGCATATATACACCTAAGCTTTTTATTTGAGATATTGCTATCATTTTTATAAGGGCACTGTTTGTTTTAATAGAGGCCCGTGCATCAAGGAACCCAATTACAATTGGTTTGATAGGCCATAGGGATGACATATTTCGTCTCCGACTCACAGTCACATATATAAATACATTCATCAAAAAGTAAGCACCAATTAGTTTATATGAAGCTATGCTTGTATATTGCTTCGTTCAATTAAAACCTTGCCTTTCTTTGCTTTTCTCTAAAGAACAATATATAATAATGGATTCATAAAACACTTCCCGTAATAGATTGACAAACGACCCATATGGTGGGATTAAGTCTTTTTTTTTTTTTTTTGCTCTTCACACTCCTTAAGGTTGTGTTCTAATTACTCATAAATAGAACATAATTAATCATTAAAAAAGATATGTACAAGTAGCATTGGCCCTCATTCTCACGCACCGGCATTGGTCAAGGAGAATGAATCCAACCGGGTGTGTAAACCTTAAATGTTTTAAACAAGCTTAATTTCTCACTTGGTATACATAATCTCTAAAGAAGATAATATTGGACTCTGACTATGTTTATTTATTACTGTCTTATTTTATTAATAGCGTAGCTAAAGATCAATCTCATAGAACTAAGCCCATATTCGATGACCTAATTTTAGTAATTCAATAATATTTACTGAAGCCACATATCATATTGCAATTCCATTGAACACGTGAAGACATGGCAGTCGGGAAAAATAAAGGCCTCAAGGTAGGTAAGAAGGGTGCCAAGAAGAAGATCGTAGACCCCTACACCCGTAAGGACTGGTACGATGTCAAAGCTCCTTCTATCTTCAAGCTCTGCGAGGTCGGAAAGACCCTCGTCAACAGGATTCAGGGCACCTCGTTGGATGTAAAAGACGGGATCACATCCACATTGGGGACCTCCTTGAGAGAGCAAACTTTCCCTCCCTCAACGAGGTGGCCTCCAAGGCGGTGGCCCTGGAGACCTGGAAATGCTTCTACTCCAACGATGGGGGCGGCGGTGCCAGGAACCCGGTTGGTGATTTCGTCTTCCCCATCCTGAGGAGGCCCATGAGATCCACCACTCCAATGGCGTATCCACTTGGGAGGGAGACAGCTACTTTTGGATGCCACACAATATCAGTGTGGAACATGTTTAAGGCCTTGAGATCGGCCACGACCCTTCACAATGCCGGGCCGCAGCTAGGGTCATTGGACGCAGTGTCCCCATATAATCCATTCTGCATTGGCATTTATTTTATTTGTTGTTTTTTTCACCTAATTGTATTGTTTTATTAATTTCTTTTAGACTAGTTACAAATGTAACTAATGTGCCCCATGACAAATATAATCATTTTTATCAACTCAGATGCAACTTTTAAAAAAACTATATAAACGATACAAAATAAAATTTTAACCATTTTAAAGCTATTTGATTTTCTGAAATTAAATATTAATCCAATGTTTTTTTGCTAATTTGAAATGGGTGTGAGAAATAATGAATAATGTCCTTAAAAATCTTAGACATCCCAAAGGAATCATTGCATTCTACAAATACAACCCATGCAAGCACTAGAATATCATTAAAAAGAATGTCTGTAATTTGTTAACTACTCTTATTAGCATTATTAAAAACTTATATATGAGTATGCTCTTTTTAATAGTTAAAACCTATTATATATAGTTATAAAATGTAGTGGTTTTCTATGATAACTTTTTGATTTGAGGATGACAATATTTGTTTATTTATTTTTGAACTTTAAATAAACTAACAAAAACATTAGGGGTGCGATAACCGTGCGTGTTAAGGCGTGTTCAACTTTCAATATTGGGGGCGCAGGTTCGAATCCCGAGAGGGGATGGTCATTTTTGGTCTACCTCATTGATACGATCCTAGGTTCGATAGACTAATTTTAATGCTATAATGCTCAATTATATCCTGTCGGATGCAATTGTATCGAACCATATAGGCAAAAAAATAATCATTCAATTTGTTATAAATTATTTAAAAAAACCAAACCTTTATATATAATAACCGATTAACATTATAGACTCGACATAACATAAACGATAATTTATAAACATAGGTGGAGAGGGGTAAGTGCAGCTGTTTTAAAAGTTTATCCTTTATCATGCTTTATTTTGAAGGCTCGAAATAAAAAATGAACCTATTATTTTCTAAACTTAGAGATATATCAAAGGACAACTATAAAAATTATCTTTGTGTTAATCATCGTATAGGGCACAGTTAACCGTTCATGTAAACCACTACTAAAATATTCAATGTATCAAATAAAACAAAACAAAAATAATATTAAAAATCAACTAATAAAAAGATATTAAGATAATTCTGTAGAAAACAAGTATAAACATCATCATTTATGATGACAATCTATAAAACCTCTTTGATATTGCACCATTTACAAACAAAAATAATATAAAGTAAAGCCTATTTATAGCAGTCACTCAAGGGTCGTTAGAGACAGGTGTCCGCTTTACACAAAATGTTTTAGTGCTATTTTTTCTACTTTGGGGAATTTTTGGCGAGTGGCCGCTAATTGAGACTTTACCGAAATTAGCTGAATTAAAACCATAATAATAATAAAATAACAAATGCCTTCCATGGATCATAGACAATCGAATAATTATATATTTACTTGGTGTATTATACAATAAAAACTGAATTAACATCCGATTCACCAACAGCTGTTATTGATTATCAGGGTTGCTGCTCAATTGAGCAACTTTCTTTACTTAAAAGATTTATACTTCAAACAATTTGAGGGAGGTAAAACCTTGGGGATCCCCCCTCACCCATGATGAGAGTAACCAAGAAGAACTCCTTTCATCTTTACCCCTAGAAACCAACTCACTCACTGGAGAGTATTATTACTCTCCAATGTTTACTTTCAAAACAAAGGACAACAAAAATGAGACAGGGAGAGAGAGATGGAACTGTGCTGTCGCTATTGTTGTTTTAGAGAAACGAGCAAAGGAGGGGGAAAGATTTAAGTAGAATAAATATTTCTCTTGCTTTTTTGAACGAAGGATGGAAGGGGGAAATGGTCAATGTGTTTTATTTGAAAATAAGTCAAGTGGATGATGATGACAGAGGTTTAAAGGAGCTCAAAGGAAGAAGTTCCCTCGTGAGAAATGTATTTAAGACATCTTCTTCTATATATAGTTGACAAATGCTTAATCTTTAGACATAATAAATCCTTTGCCATTTGTTCCAACTTTATGAAAATCAATTAGCAAGAGTTTTCAAGATGCAATTTTATCTTTGTTAATTTAGAAGCTACAATTTAAAACAGTATCGTTAAAAGTTTATCCCTTTGAGAATTTTGACGAAAAATAAGGGGACTTTTCATCTGCTAGTGACTTTTAATGACGTCACAGGGGTGAGGGGGAAATATGACATTTTTTAATGGTATTATTCCCATTAACATCATCAAAAAAAGTATATTGCCACAATATACTTTTTAATAACGCGACTATAATAATCAGATTGATGGCATTCCACTAAACTGAAAACATAAATATACAATCCTGTTAGTTTGTTTACCTAAGTTTTACCAACCTATCGGTCAAAATTGAGCCACCTCTGCATAAACTTTATAATAAAGAACCCGTATTTAGTCCAATTTTAGGAGTGGGTCAAAATTTACCCAAAGACAACCAATGTAATTTTTTGTACAGCCTTTATGAGATTTGTAATCCAAGTTATTTTTACTCATTTTATTGATGGGTCACTGTAGGAGAAGTCACAGATTTTCAAGGAGACAAATTGACATAGAATGATTTTTTTTTGCTTTTAAAAGTGCTAACGGGCGAAATTTGACTTTAATACCACGTAAGAGTAATATATATATATATATATATATACATATATATATATATATATATATATATACTATTATATATACACATATATATATAGGTATCAAGGTAAATACTTCTCTAAAGCAACAATAGAGGACGCCGTATGTAAAAAATGAAATAATATAACTACCTTTATCACAAAAGGAAAACTTCAAGAATTTTAAGGAATTGGAATTGATGTGAGCCCCCATAAAAACGGTATTTGACTCCATCTCTTAAAATTATTGAAACCATATTGAATCAGGTCGCTTTAATCAACTCGATTAATTGAATTGCCATATTTGAATGTTGGAATTATTTTTAGCCCAATCATTAGTGACATATGTAAAAGTTACGATATAAAAATGATGCATAGTATAATGTCCTTAATTAAAAAAATATTTTATATCGACAAACATTATTTTACAAATTCGACTAACATATGTCCTTATATTTTAAAAGAGAACCCTGTACTGAATATATATATATTGTATATATGTATGTATATATATATATAATATTGTATATATCAGAACTGCGACTACCGAATGTAAATCGGTATTCGATACTACCAACGGTAGATTCCAAATACCGAACAAATTATACGATATTTGGTAAAACTACCGAATACCGTACAGATTGACAATCGGTACGGTATATTTGAAAGTATGACTTTTGTAGTATTCACATAGAGACATAAAGATATAGAGAGCTTATTCCCTTCAATAGCAGAGAAACATCGTTCAACTGTCGCTTTGCCCAAGCACTTCCTTGTGTGAAGAACTCGAACTTCGAAAATAAATAAACAACTATAACTTAAAGTATTATAGAGCAGATACATAAATATACTTTCAATATAAGCACATGCTATACATTGAATACTAGAGTACCTGAAAGTGCATTTAATATCGGGCACTAAGAGACAGTTTTATTAAATTATATAGCCTTCCATTTCCTACAAAATTCAAGTACATATATGATTTATATAAGATTAGTGTGTATTGAATTTCAAATAATCTCTAATAAATTATAACATACTATTTACTTATTTATACTTGTTATAAATTGTCCGATATGAAATGCATATGAAGAAGTCACAGAGTAGATACATAAATAAATTTCTCTCTCTTTCTTATCTACCGTACCGAATATCGATCGATATTGTAGATGTATAATAAAATCTACCGAATACCGATATCGATCGGTAGAAGGTATATACCGAACCGGCGGTAGATTTTTCTACCGAATCCCAGCTCTGATATATGTATATATTTGGACTCAATAGTTACAAGAAGAATGATTTTCCCCCTCCCCCATAATCTTTGTTTCTTTCTATCTGAGTGTATTTTTTCATCATCATGCTACTTCACTCTAGTATACATACATATATAGATGCCCTCAGGATAATTATAAGGAAGAAAGATAGACAAAGAGAGAGAGAGAGAGAGAGAGAGAGCTATTTTCCACAATGGTAGTGGTTGTGGTGGTATATACGTTTATCTCTCTGCCTTCTTCTTATATCCACACACATATAATGAGCTTCAAAGTTTTTTATCAATATATATATAACTAAATATAAATATATACACATCCCTCCGCTTACCCATTCTCTCTATCATCATCACTGTTGAAAAGAGTTTAAAATGGTGTATGTACAGTGTATAACAAATAAAAGGAAAGAGAGGGGGGGGGGGGTGACTCTTTAATGCACTTTTAATGTTATTTAAACTAAATTATATCAAATTAAAGGGATGCACGCCCTTTATAAATGTTGTATCATGTTCTATATAAAGAAGAAATAAAAATAGTAAATGCTAGTGTAAATATTTATCTTCTCTTAATGTTTAAATTAACTACTATGTGACAACTCAGCTTGAATTTTTTGGAGCGGTTCCTTGGTTAGGTGGCTTGTCCGATCTATCAAAGGGGAAATCAGCAGCAAAATGTGCATTATTGGCAAATACGAGGAATTAGTATTAAAATTGTAAGGCCCATACACAGATCGCACCAACCCTTGCTATCAATCTACCATATACGATAAATTATTTTGAAGTTCATATGCCTTTTGGTCTTCCCTTGTGTTGAGTTTTTTCATGCCTCTTACTAAATAAAGAGATAATAAAGTATATTTTTTTACAAAATAATATTTCTCTTACTCTCAATTGTTTTTTGAAATGAATCTACGCTATTCCAATATATATTTTTTAACTATATATTTAGTGTGTTACATGCATAAAATATGAATCCTGTTTTGTGCTTTTATTTGGCTTAAGACATTTATATTAAGTAATATAGTCGTGAGTACTTACTTTACAACGTGTCAAAAAATCATATTTAAGTTCAATTCTAATAACAAGATATGTGAATGGTTTTTTAAAGTTATGCTTTAAATAATTTTGGTGTATTAATTGGTATGCATAGTACTTTTTCTTGGGGCATACTTGACAACATGAAGAAGTTCATATTAAGGCTCATATAAAGGTATGCAAAAACAAAAAAAGCTAAAATACAGGCACTAAGAATATAATAATATACATTTTTTTACTGTTAAAAATGACTAGTAGTTTTTTATTTATTTTTTATTCCACAGTTCATTCAAAACATAAAAAAATATATAATAGGTTTATAAGTGTTTTATAGTATTCTTGAATATAGGTTTTGGCAATCGTTATTATTCCTTTCAGGTTAATGTCATTCATAGTTTGGCTTTTGTATAAAATATGATTGCTTACCATATTTGATATCCGGTGAAAATGTCGCTCTTCACTGATTTTAGTGTCCAATCGATCTTCAAGGATACTTCTAATTACTTTGACTGATTCATTGAATATTTGTAATTAACAAAGAATCTTTTTATATTGAATTATTCACTTCAATTAAAGAAGCTAGTAGATGTTTTTCATCGAATTAAGATCTTTACAGAATTTCTGCTAAGTTAATTAAGTTTTTCAAATTCGAAATAGTGGACATAACTTATTAAAATTGCATTATTATCAATCAAAAGATAATGTTATAGATATGCCTTGTTAAACGGCATATAAAAGATTGTTAGTTTTGTAGCAAATTGGGATTATGTGAAGCATATTTGAACATGAAGGAGTTATTATATCGCCTGCATCAAGATATATATTGTGTGTGTTCTCTGAAGATTCTGTCTTTTAGGAGACGTCTCGTTGACAATCTTGAGAATAATAGTCATTTTCAAGGTGACGAGTCACAGTCATATATTTATAATTGAATTTAAGGGAATGTTTTTGTCTATTTGATTCAATAAAATTGCATCCAAATAAATAATTTATTATAGCTTTAGAATTGGTCCATCGAACATAGGATCTTATCAATGAGGTAGACCACCATGAGCATTTCCCTATCTGGAGTCGAACTTGCGCTCTCATCATGTGGAGTGGAAACCTCTGCTCTATCGCTAAGAGTGGATTTTTACGTTTTCATACAAAAAATGTAGTTTTACAATTTGAAATATATATCAAATAAAAATTAGCTGAATTAATAATTCATTTATAAAGAACAATTATAAACTTTCTTAAGGTTGCGTTTAAGACAAAGACGCCAACACCCCCTTTCAAGCCGTCAGGAAGGCCAACCATCCTGCCAGCGTCATGGTCCTTGGCCTGGTGGCCTCTGGCGGCATTGTTTGCAATATAGTGAAGTTGGCTGTATCATTAAAAATATAATCGAAATTCATTTTGGTCAATGGGACCATTTTGAATAAAGCAGATATTTCCTACCAAAATAAAAAAACAATCATATTCAACAACTCAAAAAACTTGAGGTTATTTGTTTACTTTAATTTAAAAATTTAGATATTATTGGTTAAAAATACATATGAACAGCACTTTTCGAACAAAAAATTACTCCGGATGTGTTAACTAAGTATAATTTCAGGACACAAATCGCAAGTGCCATCTTTTTATCTGTATTTCTTTTTTAATATTATGAAGTTAATTAATAATCAAGCTTATCAGTTGTCTCTATAAAAATAGAAAAACATAAATTAACAAATGCACTAATTTTTTGTTCTTGGCCATATAGGCATATATTTCGACGAATTAACCAAAGACATACAAAAGGTTTGTACAGACAAGTAGTGAATAAATGATCAATAAATAACAATTATTTTAAACAAAACAAATATAAGAAAATATTAAATAATTTGGAAATAATCATATTTAATAAAAAATTCATATCTGTGATAAAATTTGAATACAAAAAGCAATTGGAATCATAAAATTAAGATTTTCATTTGTAACTGTTCGCATTTTGTATATATGTTTTTTGACTTTAGTTTATAAGAGCGTCGTCACATTTGGCATTCCTTGTGAACGCCAGAAAATCTTCCTCAGAAGTTTTGATCTTGAAAAGGTCTTCTAGTGAAATTTGGAGGGCTTGGTAAGTCTCTGTTAATGCAGGGCAGTTCCAAAGGAGATGATCTGTTGTTTCTTGGTGTATTTTACAAAAGAAACAGTTCTTTCAATTGTCTTTAAAAAGACTTGTTTGCAACCTCCAGTGAACCGGTCAAAAGTCAATACTTGAACCATTTTTCTGAGGATGTAAGAAATATACTATTCTCAGCAGCGACACAGTCACTTAGACTTCTTTGTATCCCACGTCTCTTTAAGTAGGCTGCAAAAGGTACTATTGTTGAGACTGTGGACGCATTGCGTAAAATCTTTGTGGATAAAATGGAGATCTTGATCCTGAAGGTTAAAAATGCACTAATTCATATTATAAACAATTGCACTTTTATTAAGTTCCTATTGGGGTCCTTAAACCGAGCATGGCGATGTTTACAACTCCCTGCATCATCAAAAATGCCTTATTCTCTCATGCAAAAAAAAGTAAGTTTTTAAAGGGGGGGGGGGGAGGGGTTGTGAGCACTTTTTTATGTTTTTATAGATATAAAGTTAACCTGCCAATTTAAAGAAGGCCTCCTTTATAATTTTTGTAACCCTCTTTTTACTCTATCCATACAAAATAACGAGACCATAGTAATAAAAACTATAATGATTAAAAAGAAGATAAAATATAATAGTTTTATTAGAGAAGGTTGAATCAATTTTTATATTAATATTCACGGTAGCTTCAATGTATAAATTATGCATGAGAGGAAGGTAAGTATTAAGCCTACTTAGTAATCCATTCTCGGCTCTTTATCTTATTGCTTTTATTATAAAAATATTGAGAACATACACTATTTCGAGACTTTTCCATATAAATAATAGCTTTCAAGACCATAATAACATCCATGCCCCTTAGACTCTATCATAGTTTATTACACCTTATTTTGACCCGAGTCGCGCGCTTTATTTTTATACGTCATAAAAAGGAATATCATTTTTCTATTATCAAGGATATACAGAGCTGCGAATATCGAATGTAATCGGTATTCGGTACTACCGACGGTAGATTTCAAATACCGATAACGATTATACGATATTCGTAGAAACTACCAATGACAATCGGTACAGTATTTGTTCTAAGTACTAAGGTATAAGTGGAAGCGCTCCCTTGTGTGAAGAACTTGAACTTTGCCAAATAAATAAACAGCTAAGTAGCTCCAAGGACTACTTATAGTATATATCAGGCTTGTGAACGGAATGCAAAATTGAACGGCGTTCAGCTGAACGCACGTTCAATGAACGGAACGCAACTTTTTTTGAACGCTGAACGGTGAACGCAAAAAAAAGAGTTTTGCGTTGAGCGTTAAATTTTTCCAAATATTCTTTGGACTTTTTTTGGAAAAAAACGTTATTACTTTTTTTAGGAAATTATTTTCTAAAAAAACGTCATCACTACGCATTACTTTTTTGGAAATTCTTTCTAAAAATACGTCCTCACTACGCATTACTTTTTTAGGAAATTCTTAAAAAAAAAAAAACGTCATCACTACGCATTACTTTTTTGGGAAATTCTTTTCTTAAAAAACGTCATCACTACGCATTACTTTTTGGGAAATTATTTTCTAAAAAA
>CP045891.1:19493252-19514724 GCA_013387185.1 Caligus rogercresseyi
CGCAATTAGTCAAAAGAATTTGAACTAATTCTGGAATCTTTTGAAAACGTTTGAAAAAAACATCGGTCTGTCCCTAAAATAAAAAAAACTTCAATTTGTACCAATCGATCTTGGGTCCCTAACAAGGTTCGAATGTGCGCCTCTGTAAAGTTTGAAAAAGTGTAGATTCTCCGGCATCAAATGGGAGGATGGGATAGACAAAGACTTACATCACTCTCTGTTTCTGCAATTTCAAGAACATATCACGGTGGAGACTGTCTCAATCTCATGCAAAGAGTGGACTAATATAATTCTAAGTTGTGCCAGTTAATTTATACAAAGCTACTGCGTCTCCCTTAATTGCTGAGGGCAATTATTAAGGAAGAGAAATATGGCTGAATTCTTTATTTCACTCCTCCTACGTCCCGGCTTTGAAAGGGGCAGGAAACGCATTGGCGGTTGTATGGAATTGGGGACTGTTATTCCAAAGATCTATCTGAAGATTTTTGCTCGGAATAACCAAAATCCCCAATTGGAATGGCGAAAAACAGTGGTGAATCAGAGCTGTTTTCTTGGCTTATGTTTGGGTCAGACCTGACTAATTATGTCACATCAGCTCTATCTTCGATTTGGGATGTGCCCAAAGATTATTTGGAAAAACTCCCCGGTTTTTTAATCAGATTCACGGTTGACATTATTCGTGGTAAGGCTGACAAAGTACTTTTTTCAAGAACTTGAGTAGCCCAAGCACTCTTGAAGAATGTGCAGTCAGGACTGATTCTATACCATTCATGACATAGATAGTCGGAACCTTTTCAGGGATGGAAGATTTTATTTTGCTCTGGCTAGGTCTGCACCAGACATCGCTTACTAAGGTTGGCATATGAAAATGGCGGCTCCGTTCTGTATAGCTGCCGTAAAGAGCGAGGAGATTTGTCAAGCCTTTATTAAGCTTCTGGTTCTCCCTGATAGTTGGACTCATCGCATTTTGGGTTCACTGCGTGGGATCAAAGACTGCAAACAATTTACAGCGCAATTTCAAATTTCTTCAGGCCTCACAAGATTTGATCGACCTTGCAAAGATTGTGGGCTTTTGTTCAATACAACTTTGCATGCTTTTGTTGACTGTCAGGCGGTCAACATAGTAAAGAAATTTGTAGCCCTCAATATCAGGGGCCTAGAAAAAAAATGTGCGGTCAGATATTGCAAAGCTACGGTACTGTTTGGTCTCGGCAAAGGTGATAAGTCAGCTAGGTCGAAAGCATTAAATAACTCCCTTCTAAACGCTAAAGGTCTCATCGCGAGGTGCATCACCAATAATGTTCCCATCAAAGCCTCTGAGTTGAGATCCATCATGATCTCTGCTGCAGCAAGGTATACTGCTCTGGACTTAAAGATTCCCTCACTTTGGATTCCACATGGACGTTAGCGGGGAGGGAGGTGAAATTTTATCCTTCATCCTCACTCTGCCATAGGAAAACAATCAAGAGAATACTGAAATTTTACAAGAACTCTTATTGATTAATTTTCGTGTAATTTACTGTTTTTATGATTTGTTAATTATCTGTATTTTTTAGATTTGATTGTTGAGTGTATCTCATGACTTTTATCTGCTTGTTTGTTTGTTCCATTACGTTGCTAAAAATCTAAGCTAGAATGCTTATTTATGTAAAATTTACGCATTAGCATCGTTTTTTTCTTTTATACATTGTATATTTTTTTTTGCCGTGAATAAAAACAAAAAAAATAATGAAAAATGTCCTTAAAATCTTAGACATCCCAAAGGAATCATTGCATTCTACAAATACAACCCATGCAAGCACTAGAATATCATTAAAAAGAATGTCTGTAATTTGTTAACTACTCTTATTAGCATTATTAAAAACTTATATATGAGTATGCTCTTTTTATAGTTAAAACCTATTATATATAGTTATAAATGTAGTGGTTTTCTATGTAACTTTTTGATTTGAGGATGACAATATTTGTTTATTTATTTTTGAACTTTAAATAACTAACAAAAACATTAGGGGTGCGATAACCGTGCGTGTTAAGGCGTGTTCAACTTTCAATATTGGGGGCGCAGGTTCGAATCCCGAGAGGGGATGGTCATTTTTGGTCTACCTCATTGATACGATCCTAGGTTCGATAGACTAATTTAATGCTATAATGCTCAATTATATCCTGTCGGATGCAATTGTATCGAACCATATAGGCAAAAAAATAATCATTCAATTTGTTATAAATTATTTAAAAAACCAAATCTTTATATATAATAACCGATTAACATTATAGACTCGACATAACATAAACGATAATTTATAAACATAGGTGGAGAGGGGTAAGTGCAGCTGATTTTAAAAGTTTATCCTTTATCATGCTTTATTTTGAAGGCTCGAAATAAAAAATGAACCTATTCCTTTCTAAACTTAGAGATATATCAAAGGACAACTATAAAAATTATCTTTGTGTTAATCATCGTATAGGGCACAGTTAACCGTTCATGTAAACCACTACTAAAATATTCAATGTATCAAATAAAACAAACAAAAATAATATTAAAAATCAAACTAATAAAAAGATATTAAGATAATTCTGTAGAAAACAAGTATAAACATCATCATTTATGATGACAATCTATAAAACCTCTTTGATATTGCACCATTTACAAACAAAAATAATATAAAGTAAAGCCTATTTATAGCAGTCACTCAAGGGTCGTTAGAGACAGGTGTCCGCTTTACACAAAATGTTTTAGTGCTATTTTTTCTACTTTGGGAATTTTTGGCGAGTGGCCGCTAATTGAGACTTTACCGAAATTAGCTGAATTAAAACATATAATAATAATAACAAATGCCTTCCATGGATCATAGACAATCGAATAATTATATATTTACTTGGGTGTATTACTACAATAAAAACTGAATTAACATCCGATTCACCAACCAGCTGTTATTGATTATCAGGGTTGCTGCTCAATTGAGCAACTTTCTTTACTTAAAAGATTTATACTTCAAACAATTTGAGGGAGGTAAAACCTTGGGGATCCCCCCTCACCCATGATGAGAGTAACCAAGAAGAACTCCTTTCATCTTTACCCCCTAGAAACCAACTCACTCACTGGAGAGTATATTATTACTCTCCAATGTTTACTTTCAAAACAAAGGACAACAAAAATGAGACAGGGAGAGAGAGATGGAACTGTGCTGTCGCTATTGTTGTTTTAGAGAAACGAGCAAAGGAGGGGGAAAGATTTAAGTAGAATAAATATTTCTCTTGCTTTTTTGAACGAAGGATGGAAGGGGGAAATGGTCAATGTGTTTTATTTGAAAATAAGTCAAGTGGATGATGATGACAGAGGTTTAAAGGAGCTCAAAGGAAGAAGTTCCCTCGTGAGAAATGTATTTAAGACATCTTCTTCTATATATAGTTGACAAATGCTTAATCTTTAGACATAATAAATCCTTTGCCATTTGTTCCAACTTTATGAAAATCAATTAGCAAGAGTTTTCAAGATGCAATTTTATCTTTGTTAATTTAGAAGCTACAATTTAAAACAGTATCGTTAAAAGTTTATCCCTTTGAGAATTTTGACGAAAAATAAGGGGACTTTTCATCTGCTAGTGACTTTTAATGACGTCACAGGGGTGAGGGGGAAATATGACATTTTTTAATGGTATTATTCCCATTAACATCATCAAAAAAAGTATATTGCCACAATATACTTTTTAATAACGCGACTATAATAATCAGATTGATGGCATTCCACTAAACATGAAAACATAAATATACAATCCTGTTAGTTTGTTTACCTAAGTTTTACCAACCTATCGGTCAAAATTGAGCCACCTCTGCATAAACTTTATAATAAAGAACCCGTATTTAGTCCAATTTTAGGAGTGGGTCAAAATTTACCCAAAGACAACCAATGTAATATTTTTGTACAGCCTTTATGAGATTTGTAATCCAAGTTATTTTTACTCATTTTATTGATGGGTCACTGTAGGAGAAGTCACAGATTTTCAAGGAGACAAATTGACATAGAATGATTTTTTTTTGCTTTTAAAAGTGCTAACGGGCGAAATTTGACTTTAATAATATATATATATATATATATAATATATATATATATATATATATATCTTTTACATGAACACATATATAGGTATCAAGGTAAATACTTCTCTAAAGCAACAATAGAGGACGCCGTATGTAAAAAATGAAATAATATAACTACCTTTATCACAAAAGGAAAACTTCAAGAATTTTAAGGAATTGGAATTGATGTGAGCCCCCATAAAAACGGTATTTGACTCCATCTCTTAAAATTATTGAAACCATATTGAATCAGGTCGCTTTAATCAACTCGATTAATTGAATTGCCATATTTGAATGTTGGAATTATTTTTAGCCCAATCATTAGTGACATATGTAAAAGTTACGATATAAAAATGATGCATAGTATAATGTCCTTATTAAAAAAATATTTTATATCGACAAACATTATTTTACAAATTCGACTAACATATGTCCTTATATTTTAAAAGAGAACCCTGTACTGAATATATATATATTATATATGTATGTATATATATATAATATTGTATATATCAGAACTGCGACTACCGAATGTAAATCGGTATTCGATACTACCAACGGTAGATTCCAAATACCGAACAAATTATACGATATTTGGTAAAACTACCGAATACCGTACAGATTGACAATCGGTACGGTATATTTGAAAGTATGACTTTTGTAGTATTCACATAGAGACATAAAGATATAGAGAGCTTATTCCCTTCAATAGCAGAGAAACATCGTTCAACTGTCGCTTTGCCCAAGCACTTCCTTGTGTGAAGAACTCGAACTTCGAAAATAAATAAACAACTATAACTTAAAGTATTATAGAGCAGATACATAAATATACTTTCAATATAAGCACATGCTATACATTGAATACTAGAGTACCTGAAAGTGCATTTAATATCGGGCACTAAGAGACAGTTTTATTAAATTATATAGCCTTCCATTTCCTACAAAATTCAAGTACATATATGATTTATATAAGATTAGTGTGTATTGAATTTCAAATAATCTCTAATAAATTATAACATACTATTTACTTATTTATACTTGTTATAAATTGTCCGATATGAAATGCATATGAAGAAGTCACAGAGTAGATACATAAATAAATTTCTCTCTCTTTCTTATCTACCGTACCGAATATCGATCGATATTGTAGATGTATAATAAAATCTACCGAATACCGATATCGATCGGTAGAAGGTATATACCGAACCGGCGGTAGATTTTTCTACCGAATCCCAGCTCTGATATATGTATATATTTGGACTCAATAGTTACAAGAAGAATGATTTTC
Organism: Caligus rogercresseyi; assembly: GCA_013387185.1. NCBI lineage: Eukaryota > Metazoa > Arthropoda > Copepoda > Siphonostomatoida > Caligidae > Caligus > Caligus rogercresseyi. The sequence continues at coordinate 19,498,618 of CP045891.1, forward strand.
CCCCTCCCCCATAATCTTTGTTTCTTTCTATCTGAGTGTATTTTTTCATCATCATGCTACTTCACTCTAGTATACATACATATATAGATGCCCTCAGGATAATTATAAGGAAGAGAAAGATAGACAAAGAAGAGAGAGAGAGAGAGAGAAAGAGCTATTTTCCACAATGGTAGTGGTTGTGGTGGTATATACGTTTATCTCTCTGCCTTCTTCTTATATCCACACACATATAATGAGCTTCAAAGTTTTTTATCAATATATATATAACTAAATATAAATATATACACATCCCTCCGCTTACCCATTCTCTCTATCATCATCACTGTTGAAAAGAGTTTAAAATGGTGTATGTACAGTGTATAACAAATAAAAGGAAAGAGAGGGGGGGGGGGGTGACTCTTTAATGCACTTTTAATGTTATTTAAACTAAATTATATCAAATTAAAGGGATGCACGCCCTTTATAAATGTTGTATCATGTTCTATATAAAGAAGAAATAAAAATAGTAAATGCTAGTGTAAATATTTATCTTCTCTTAATGTTTAAATTAACTACTATGTGACAACTCAGCTTGAATTTTTTGGAGCGGTTCCTTGGTTAGGTGGCTTGTCCGATCTATCAAAGGGGAAATCAGCAGCAAAATGTGCATTATTGGCAAATACGAGGAATTAGTATTAAAATTGTAAGGCCCATACACAGATCGCACCAACCCTTGCTTATCAATCTACCATATACGATAAATTATTTTGAAGTTCATATGCCTTTTGGTCTTCCCTTGTGTTGAGTTTTTTCATGCCTCTTACTAAATAAAGAGATAATAAAGTATATTTTTTTACAAAATAATATTTCTCTTACTCTCAATTGTTTTTTGAAATGAATCTACGCTATTCCAATATATATATTTTTTTAACTATATATTTAGTGTGTTACATGCATAAAATATGAATCCTGTTTTGTGCTTTTATTTGGCTTAAGACATTTATATTAAGTAATATAGTCGTGAGTACTTACTTTACAACGTGTCAAAAAATCATATTTAAGTTCAATTCTAATAACAAGATATGTGAATGGTTTTTAAAGTTATGCTTTAAATAATTTTGTGTATTAATTGGTATGTATAGTACTTTTTCTTGGGGCATACTTGACAACATGAAGAAGTTCATATTAAGGCTCATATAAAAGGTATGCAAAAACAAAAAAAGCTAAAATACAGGCACTAAGAATATAATAATATACATTTTTTTACTGTTAAAAATGACTAGTAGTTTTTATTTATTTTTTATTCCACAGTTCATTCAAAACATAAAAAAATATATAATAGGTTTATAAGTGTTTTATAGTATTCTTGAATATAGGTTTTGGCAATCGTTATTATTCCTTTCAGGTTAATGTCATTCATAGTTTGGCTTTTGTATAAAATATGATTGCTTACCATATTTGATATCCGGTGAAAATGTCGCTCTTCACTGATTTTAGTGTCCAATCGATCTTCAAGGATACTTCTAATTACTTTGACTGATTCATTGAATATTTGTAATTAACAAAGAATCTTTTTATATTGAATTATTCACTTCAATTAAAGAAGCTAGTAGATGTTTTTTCATCGAATTAAGATCTTTACAGAATTTCTGCTAAGTTAATTAAGTTTTTCAAAGTCGAAATAGTGGACATAACTTATTAAAATTGCATTATTATCAATCAAAAGATAATGTTATAGATATGCCTTGTTAAACGGCATATAAAAGATTGTTAGTTTTGTAGCAAATTGGGATTATGTGAAGCATATTTGAACATGAAGGAGTTATTATATCGCCTGCATCAAGATATATATTGTGTGTGTTCTCTGAAGATTCTGTCTTTTAGGAGACGTCTCGTTGACAATCTTGAGAATAATAGTCATTTTCAAGGTGACGAGTCACAGTCATATATTATAATTGAATTAAGGGATGTTTTTGTCTATTTGATTCAATAAAATTGCATCCAAATAAATAATTTATTATAGCTTTAGAATTGGTCCATCGAACATAGGATCATCAATGAGGTAGACCACCATGACAAATCGAACTTGCGCTCTCAATGTGGAAAATTAGCTGAATTTTTAATACAAAAAAAGTTTTCATTTATAAGCTGAACAATTATAAACTTTCTTAAGGTTGCGTTTAAGACAAAGACGCCAACACCCCCTTTCAAGCCGTCAGGAAGGCCAACCATCCTGCCAGCGTCATGGTCCTTGGCCTGGTGGCCTCTGGCGGCATTGTTTGCAATATAGTGAAGTTGGCTGTATCATTAAAAAATATAATCGAAATTCATTTTGGTCAATGGGACCATTTTGAATAAAGCAGATATTTCCTACCAAAATAAAAAAAACAATCATATTCAACAACTCAAAAAACTTGAGGTTATTTGTTTACTTTAATTTAAAAATTTAGATATTATTGGTTAAAAATACATATGAACAGCACTTTTCGAACAAAAAATTACTCCGGATGTGTTAACTAAGTATAAATTTCAGGACACAAATTGCAAGTGCCATCTTTTTATCTGTATTTCTTTTTTAATATTATGAAGTTAATTAATAATCAAGCTTATCAGTTGTCTCTATAAAAATAGAAAAACATAAATTAACAAATGCACTAATTTTTTGTTCTTGGCCATATAGGCATATATTTCGACGAATTAAACCAAAGACATACAAAAAGGTTTGTACAGACAAGTAGTGAATAAATGATCAATAAATAACAATTATTTAAACAAAACAAATATAAGAAAATATTTAAATAATTTGGAAATAATCATATTATAAAGGCATTTGAATAAAAATTCATATCTGTGATAAAATTTGAATACAAAAAGCAATTGGAATCATAAAATTAAGATTTTCATTTGTAACTGTTCGCATTTTGTATAATATTTTTTGACTTTAGTTATAAGAGCGTCGTCACATTTGGCATTCCTTGTGAACGCCAGAAAATCTTCCTCAGAAGTTTTGATCTTGAAAAGGTCTTCTAGTGAAATTTGGAGGGCTTGGTAAGTCTCTGTTAATGCAGGGCAGTTCCAAAGGAGATGATCTGTTGTTTCTTGGTGTATTTTACAAAAGAAACAGTTCTTTCAATTGTCTTTAAAAAGACTTGTTTGCAACCTCCAGTGAACCGGTCAAAAGTCAATACTTGAACCATTTTTCTGAGGATGTAAGAAATATACTATTCTCAGCAGCGACACAGTCACTTAGACTTCTTTGTATCCCACGTCTCTTTAAGTAGGCTGCAAAAGGTACTATTGTTGAGACTGTGGACGCATTGCGTAAAATCTTTGTGGATAAAAGGAGATCTTGATCCTGAAGGTTAAAAATGCACTAATTCATATTATAAACAATTGCACTTTTATTAAGTTCCTATTGGGGTCCTTATACCGAGCATGGCGATGTTTACAACTCCCTGCATCATCAAAAATGCCTTATTCTCTCATGCAAAGAAAAAGTAAGTTTTTAAAGGGGGGGGGGGGTTGTGAGCACTTTTTTATGTTTTTATAGATATAAAGTTAACCTGCCAATTTAAAGAAGGCCTCCTTTACATAATTTTGTAACCCTCTTTTACTCTATCCATACAAAATAACGAGACCATAGTAATAAAAACTATAATGATTAAAAAGAAGATAAAATAATAATAGTTATTATTAAGAGAAGGTTGAATCAATTTTTATATTATATTCACGGTAGCTTCAATGTATAAATTATGCATGAGAGGAAGGTAAGTATTAAGCCTACTTAGTAATCCATTCTCGGCTCTTTATCTTATTGCTTTATTATAAAAATATTGAGAACATACACTATTTCGAGACTTTTCCATATAAATAATAGCTTTCAAGACCATAATAACATCCATGCCCCTTAGACTCTATCATAGTTTAATTACACCTTATTTTGACCCGAGTCGCGCGCTTATTTTTATACGTCATAAAAAGGAATATCATTTTTCTATTATCAAGGATAATACAGAGCTGCGAATATCGAATGTAAATCGGTATTCGGTACTACCGACGGTAGATTTCAAATACCGATAACGATTATACGATATTCGGTAGAAACTACCAATGACAATCGGTACAGTATTTGTTCTAAGTACTAAGGTATAAGTGGAAGCGCTCCCTTGTGTGAAGAACTTGAACTTTGCCAAATAAATAAACAGCTAAGTAGCTCCAATGGACTACTTATAGTATATATCAGGCTTGTGAACGGAATGCAAAATTGAACGGCGTTCAGCTGAACGCACGTTCAATGAACGGAACGCTGAACGGAACGCAACTTTTTTGAACGCTGAACGGTGAACGCAAAAAAAAGAGTTTTGCGTTCAGCGTTAAATTTTTCCAAATATTTCTTGGACTTTTTTTGGAAAAAACGTTATTACTTTTTTAGGAAATTATTTTCTAAAAAAACGTCATCACTACGCATTACTTTTTTGGAAATTCTTTCTAAAAATACGTCCTCACTACGCATTACTTTTTTGGGAAATTCTTAAAAAAAAAAAAACGTCATCACTACGCATTACTTTTTTTGGAAATTCTTTTCTAAAAAAACGTCATACTACGCATTACTTTTTTGGGAAATTATTTCTTTAAAAAAAACGTCATCACTACGCATTACTTTTTGGAAATTATTTTCTAAAAAAGTCGTCACTTTTTTTAAATATTTGAACGCTATCGGAACGCTGAACGCAAAAACATTGAACGGAACGCTGAACGGAACGCTATTTTTTTAACGCTGAACGGAATGCTGAACGCTCACAAGCATGGTATATATTAAGAACAGTTACATAATTATAAATTCAATATAAGCACATGCCATGCATTGAATACTAGAGTACTTGAAAGTGCATTTAATATCGGACAATAAGAGACAGTAAATAATAAAATCTATAGCCTTCCATTTCCAACAAAATACAAGTACATATATAATTTATATAAGATTAGTACGTATCAAATTTCAATTTTATATATCAAATAATCTCAAATAAATTATAACAAATTATGTACTTATTGTCCTTTGCTATCAATGTCCGATATTAAATGCATATGAAGAAGTCATAGAGCAGATACATAAATAAATTTCTCTCTCTTTCTTATCTGCCGTACCGAATATCGATGGATACTGTAGATATATCATAAAATCTACCGAATATCGATAGCGAAAGGTATAAATTATATACCGAATATCGATCCGGCTTTAGATTTTAGAATCCCAGCTCTGGATAATAATAATCAGGGATTTTTCTCACATATGATGGGTACAGAGAAAGGAAGAGTGTATGATAATATTAAAACAGTTGTTAGTATATAGTTAAGTATTACTTCTCTCTCGGCAGTTAAAAAGAGGAAATATTATAAAATATAAGTATTATTGAGATAACCAAACAAAATACATTTCTTCATCGTTATTTAAAGATGATATAAGGTTCAATCGAGTATATAAAACTGAGCCATAGTATTACAAGAAACAAATATAAAAAGTTTTTTTTTGAAAATGTCTAATGGAAAACATACAACAACTTGCTTTTATATATAATTATTATAAGTACCATAATGTAAAACAAAACTGAAAGTAATTTCATAACATGTAATTATGAATCAAATATGGCATTTCCGTGCACATTTGCGCGATACACAAAACATATCTAAGAGACCTAATGTACTTCATGAAAGTCTAAGGAAATGCCTATTTTAGACATATTTTAATACTTTTGCCGTTTTTTTAAGGTTAATTACCATTACATATATATATATATATATCAGTATATCCATTCCTCGAGTCAGTGTGATTCGATTTATGATATGTAATCGAGTCTGAATAAATAAATTTATTTATTAGAATATAGGATGAAAAAAAGTCATTTGTATGTTGTGAGTGAAATGAGATGAAGTCAGTGTTGAAGTCCCTTACTTAATTAATTGGACATCACCCAGGTCACGTGATCGGCTCAATGGATGAAATGTTTATATAATAGTAGTAAATTAAACTCTTTAGAATTCCATGTCACGGCATGAGATTGACGGACTTCAATTAATTTTTTTGACATGTAATGAAAAATATCATTTAACAATTCGTGTAAATTTTCATATAACTTGGGCACATATTTGAAAGGAGTTTTCGTCATTTGAAACATTAGATGGGCACGCTTTTTTTGTATTTTGCATTACTTTGAAGTCCCCTTATTGTCCCTGTGAGTTCCGGATATTTTGTACAATAAATCACCCCCATAATGTTAAATAAGTGTCTCAAAGGGTATCAAAATCCGTGTCGTGGTATATCCGGTAGGAATTACTGATACCATATGTGTAATGGGTTAATACTATTATATACATTTATACTAGGGATGCAAGTTATCGATTAATAGATTAATCGTTAGTTGTTTCATTTAGTCGCCTTTTAATCGATTAATCGTTAACAGCGCCACGATAAGGAATCATTTATCTTCTGGATTTGGGGTAGGTAAGTGCATCTTTATTTTTATAGGAAAAAATATTTATATATTATATAAATATATGAAGTCACTGGGTTATATTTCTATAATAAGTTTTTTCTAATTTTATCATAGAGATAAAATGTATATATCTTATGCTTTCAATACTAAATCTTATTCCAATGACATCTTTGTATTTTCCACGTCCAAACGTGGGGAGTTATTTCAAAGAAAGAACTTATGAGAATATTGGATACAAGAACGGATAAAAAAAGGTAAAGATGTTGAAGTTTCATTAACTTCAAATAGAGAGCACGATTGTCGATTAATTGCAACTAATAAACTTTAATCGTTTAAAATCTTGTCGATTAACTTTTTGCATCCCTAATTTATACATCCAAATAGCAGGTCATGTGGCATGGATGTTGTCATTCAAATCAACGCTAGGCATGTGTTCCTTCAGTCTCCATCTCTCCCTTGGACTTCAAGGTTTGTTTTTGGGGTAGGTGTGCACTCCTTGTATGGTCTTAGGGTCGATGGGTTCGGCTAATACCATTGGGACCTGTTGGAGAAATATTCTACTGCGCCAAATACAGATCCCGGAAGATCGTATTTGCTAAGAAAGTTTTGTATGGTTAGATTAAAGATACATATGATGAGTATATATATCCTCTAATATATCGATAATACTCTTTTTTATTAATCTTTTATCCTTTATTTATTCAAAAATATTGGTCAGAGTATTTATCTCACATATATCAAATTTAATACATTTATCATTTTTATTTACAATGACTCATACATATATTTTTAAATACTAACAAATATAAGTGGTACTTTAATGGTGTCAAAACATGAAAACTGTCTTCAATTATATATATATATACATATAAAGAAAAAAAATGTATCGACACATCCACATAAATATATGTATTTTGGAGTGTATTTAGAGACCTCCTTCTTTTTCTCAGACAAGGAATGGGCATTATTTCACTTAACGAGGTGTTGTAAAAGCATCCCAATTTTATTTGTGCTCCAACCACTCATTATGTAAATCATCGCGAAGAGGCTTTTATAGACCCAGCACCCATTACACTGGCACTTAGATTTGTTTATATGCCCATGTTTATAACTGAGGTACAGAATTACATATATACATACTCATATGTACGTCTGCAAAAATATAACACAAGAAAATAGTTTTCCCCTACACAGAAAAACCTTGGAAAATGCAATGAATGTCTGAGTCTAAGGAAGAAAAAAAAACAGCTCTAAGAACATTTATATATTTTTTCTCAAAAAAAAGGGATCCTTTATGTCGTAATTATCTCCATCAATTTGTTACATGTTATATAGCTATATATAAAGGAAGAGGGGGGGGGGGAACTATCAAAATATGTATGAAAATATAATTTATTATGTCTGGGATTCTGTGTGAGTATGTGCGGTTATCAATGGATGAGAGTCGCTTCCGTCCTCATAATTATTGGGACATTAAACATGAATTGTTTTACGCTGATTACATGCGAAGGTGAGGATTGGTATTAAAACATACATCAAATATATATTACTTTTTTTATAAACACACATTCATTATCTTTCTAGAACTCAGTATGAAATTACAAAATGACAAATGCGTAAGATTGAAAACATAAAGTAAATTATATATATATATATATATATATTATATTATATATATATTATGTGATATATATATATATATTTACAAATATTATATTATACATTTTGAGTATATTCTTGAATGTTTCATCTTTCGTGTTATCATTTTATTAATTCATCGATGGTCCTAATTAATATAGATAATATATGTATTCGGTTCACTATAAATATGCTACCAAATAAATATATAAAAGTAAGGAGCACGACCGAGCAATGGAGTTTTTAAAAGTCTTAGGTTTTTTTCTATATTAACTATTTTTTTTTTTTTAAAGTCCATAGTTAAAAAATATTTGCAGCCCACTCTCAAATATGTTTTCGATATTGTAGTAAAATCAACATCTTGCACAGAAGTTCAATTTGCAATTTATACAAATATAAAGATGGTTTCTTATGTTTTTTATTCCCTCATCACTTGTCGATGATGAATTAAAGTGCAACTCAGAAGAAAATATTAATTGCTTATTAATTTTATACGAATCTATAAATTAGAAATGCTCAAGCATTTCGATTGCACGGGAATTTATATATATATATATATATATATATTCCTTATTCTATTAGTACCTCATTATCAATATCAGTTGTCAACTACATGATGAAACACCTTAATAAATAACACAAAAAAGATAATACTTACTTGGCTCTTGCTCAGTGTAAGGAAGTATACAAGTTTCATCAATTATATGACAAAAATTGACTTGCTACACGACTCAGTTCGATTCATAGTTGATTTATTTCAGCTTTGCTCAGTCTCTAAACTCCTCGGAGTAGCTTAACTAAGTGCTGCAGATGTTTTTTCATCGCTTTAAATCAAATGTTCCGGATTTATTTTATCCCTGCCGTGTTGGTTCTTGCAATATGGTTGTAGGAGTAAATCTTGTGAGTGATTTTATTTGAAAATTAGATTTGCTCTAAAGCAACAAAACCCTTTTTTTATCAAGGGCATACTGAAAAAGTCTAAAGATATGTAATTTAAGAATCAGATAAAACAAATGAAGGAACGTTATTATTTTAGGATCCTTCTTTGACGTAAGAATAAAGTAATAAAAATGTTCAATGTGAAATAAATATTTGACCTAAACAATCAATAATACCATTTTTAAACATCATTCCTTTAGATTATTTTTTTGTAAAGATATCTGCCTCCAGAACTTGAACTGTTTGATGGAGGGAAAGTGAAATTGACAAAAATATGGCATCTCAGAGGCAGTCAGTCCATGTTGGACCACACATGATCAACCTTAATAATAGCAATGCTTCTTCTCTTGCAGCTCTGCTGCTACCACATACTTCATTCTTGCTTTCAAATGCTCAAAATAATAATAATAATAATCACAATGTTGAACCCATCACATCTCAGAGGTAAATGGAGTAACATATGGCCGTCACTCTCTTTGGACGTCATGTAAGTTGATCCGTATTTTTGAAAAATGCATTACTTTTCTGAGATGTTAATCTACTACTTTTTTCTTTTATAAGAATTCATTTGATTGCATTCATGCAAAAAAAACTCCCGAATGCAGGAATGCAAGTTGGTATGCTTCATTAATAAAACTCATTTCTCACCCCGTTCACAATATATATATATATATATATGAGGCAGTAAGAAACACGTATGAACTAGGGAGCCCGCGGTTGAGGCCTGGTGGTAATAAAAATGAGGCGAGAAAGGGGTTTTAAGTCCTTTCCGATACGCTGTACCGACTCACTTTCACTCAAATATGTAATCCAACTATGTCTGAATCAGAGCCCTATAAGAAGAGTTAGGACAATAAATATGAGCGTCACCTGATCAAAGAGCATTTGGGCTCAAAACAACATATGGATTGAAAAAAAAGAAGATAAATGATCCTATGTTATTGTTAAGATAAAATATCGGAATCTATGAGAAAACATGTCTCTATAAAACCTTTCCTTTATTTGTGGATTGGTCCATGGGAAATAAAACAGAGAAATTCCTCGGGCTCCCAAGCGATTTGTACAACCCACAGCACTACAAGCATGCAGGGTTGTGTTTTTAATATCTTTAAAGCTTATATTGTTTTACACTTCGAATAAAGTATCTCAATAGACTGTTATTTACAACTCTCTCGATAAATTATTAATGTTTTGAGCATGACTTGAGTCAGCTGCTACACAGACAGTTTTACGACGTAACTCTACTTATATGGCTCTGGTCTGAATCAAATTTTACTTCATTATACAGAAGCAAAACACTTTTACCCAAAGGAAACTCTACCAAGACAACCCTGAGCGCAATAGCCGTGTGCATTAAGGCGTGTTCAACTCTCAATGTTGGGGGAGCAGATTAGAATCCCGAGAGGGGATGGTCATTTTTGATCTACCTCATTGATACGATCCTAGGTCCGAGTTACTAATTTTAATGCTATAATATTATATATATCCAGTTGGATGCGATTTTGTCGAACCATATAGATAATAAAAAAATAGTTGAAACATACGGAGCCCGAAGAAGAAAAAAGGGAGGTGCGCTAGCTCAGTGAGTTAAGGCGTGTTCAACTCTAAACGTTGGGGGCAAAGGTTTGAATATCGAGAGGGGAAGGTTAACTTCGGTCAACACCATTGACAAGATCCTAGGTTCGATAGACTAATTTAAAGCTATAATACTTACTTCTTCTAATAAGGATGTAATTCTATTGATCCAAATAGGCAATAAAAATAACTCATTTAGAAAACCCAACCATAATACAATGTTGATATCCGAAACCACTGGTGGTTCATTAAAAGATTGGTATAGACATAAAATAATTGTGATATGTGTAGTTAGCCTCAGGGTCCAATGGCGTTTGATTATAAACCCTATTCTGATATAGATCTGGTTGGCTCATTGGCTGTGGAATATGGTACTCTATGAACTATAAGTGGTGCCTTTGGAAATCATTTCGTGTATTCCCTGGATTTATATATATTTGCTGTTCCATAAATATAGATGTATTTGCTTTAAACAATATAATCCCATGACTTTTAATATTTATTTTTACCAAAGTAAATACTAATATTATAAAAGAGTTTATTAGGAGTCACGATTTGGTTTTAGTTATACATTAGATTAGATAGTATGTATTTTCAGGTTCCCAATTATAGACTTTATTTTAATACTGCTTTTACCTCTTTATAACAAATGAGATTAAAATCAAAGGATGCAGAGCCTTTAAAAGACTTCGACAAAATAGCACTGAATAAGTAATAAGGCATGATAAACGAAAAGTTGATTTTTAGGGCTTTGAGGTTTTTTATTTTTTTCTAACATATTTTAATATTTATCTCTGTTCCAACCTATAAAAAGTATAATAAAAAAGTAAATGATAAAGTAAATACATGCTAAAAAGATAAAGGGCATATACATTTTTACATCTTTAGTCGCAAAGCAAGCAAACTTGTAACGTTAGTTACTTTAGCATCTGAAAAACTTGTTTTCATGAATTAGATAATATAAATTGTTCTACCATTTACCTTTTTTAAAACATAGTCATCACGTAAAATTATTCCGAATCATAATTATTGAGATATGTCCCAAAAAAATTGGTGACATATATTATTAGAGCTACCGTAAAATCTTATAAATCTTTCATAATCCATGTATGATTACTAAAATGCATATCTGTAGGTCGTATTTATATACAGAGTGGTACAGCAAAAATTAGAAAATGACAAAGGCCAATTTGAAGGCTGGAATAGTTTATTTTAGAGCCATTTTAATGGTAAATTCCTTAAACAAAATATGTAAAAGATACAGTAAGTTACAATTTTTATTCAATGTGTCCTCCATTATTCCTGATGATGGCTTCAATACGTGGACGAACGGAGGCACAGCTGGTCTTGATGAAGTCCTCCGACATGTTGTCCCACTCCTTGGTGATGGTGGCCTTCAGGGCCTCGACACTGGTGTGTGAGGTTTTGTTGGTATTGCCCTCCAGGAAGCCCCAGACAGCAAAGTCTAGAGGGTTCACATCCGGCGATGAGGAGGGCCAGAAGTCCGCCGGCCAGAAGGAGGCCATGTTCCCCTTGCAGAACTCCTGAACCTTCTTGAACGTGTGAGCCGGGGCTCCGTCCTGGGTGAACACATAATTGTTCATTGGGAATGTGCTCTTTAGCTATGGCAAGACCTTGTACCTAAGGACCTTGTAGTAGACATCAGAGTTGACCTTCTCATTGGGCCTGAAGAAGTGTGGGGGCATCTTGTTGCCGTCGGAGGCCACGATACCCAGGACCATGACTTGGGCTGGATGTTTGGTCCTGTAATACCCTCCACCTGACCTCTTGTTTCTGCCAAGAATCGATCATTTCTTCTGTTCAGCACTGCGCCCACTGTGAAGATCTTCTTGTCGGAGTAGATCTTGACCGTGTCGCCGTTGTGCTTGAAGAAGTTGAGGACTTTTTTGGCTCTCTCTAACCTTCTGGCCTTCATAGTGGCCGCCAACAGATGCCTTGGTGTCCTGACGAAGCTCTTGAGGCCCAAGACCTCGTGGACGGCCCTGGTGACGGTGATGAGAGCAACGTTTCTCTCGGCGACCATCTTCCTCATGGACTTGGTGGGGTCCTTCTTGATGTTCTCCTGCAGGAGGTTCAGGAACTCACCACTTCGTTTTTTGTTGTGTCCCCAGTCCCAAGCTTCCTGGAGATCGGATCCATGCCCTCCATGGCCTTCCTGATGTTGTAGACCGTGGCCAAGGATACCTTGATCTGGGCCGTGATCACCTTCGGGTCGACTTGGGCGCAGAGGAGATCAATCGCCCTTTGCCTTTTCATCTCTTGCTCAGACATTTTTGGTTATACAAAAACAACAACAGATACCAGTTTGTAGGATTTTGTTTACTCTTTCGAATGGCACCAAGCTCAAGATCATACAACAAATAACAATGGAGCTAGGGCCTTTAAAAGTCCATTCTAATTTTTGCTGTACCATCTATATATATATATATATATATAAACAGAGAGAAAGAGAATAAGAGTATTTTTTAAGTTTAAAGTAATTGGTTTTGTATAAAGCAAAGACATGAATATATTTAAAAACTACAATCAACTAATTTTATTCCCTTATTTAGATAATTGATAGCATATTTGGTACATATGTAAAGATACCTCAATGCACATTTCATCGGTCAAAATAAGATCACCTTCTAAGCACCAACTCACAGCTAAGAGTAAGTAACTTAAAATCTCCAGATAAGTATCGTTTGGAGCATATACATATTATGTACTCCTCGGAAAAACACTCCTCCATTGCCAATCAGTTTTACTTCCTTTGTTTACAGGCATCAATATCAATCATCATTGAATTTGATGAATGTATGCCATGGAATACAGGCATAGGTCAATCCGCTTCGAAACACTTTTTTTTAATATTTCATTTCCCTTCTTTAATATAGGTCACGAACCTTTTCTTTTCCTCCCTTGCTTATACTATTTAAGATAGAAAATGATCTATATATGGAGCCTCATAGAAAGATAAAAAACTAGTAGTAGTTGTTGTAGTAGCTTCGGCCCTTAAAAAACATAAGGAAATTTGTTAAATGTCAAATAAAGTACGTGCTCTCTGGTTTCCTGTTCAAAGAGGAAAGAGAGTTATAAAGAAGCACCTTAATAACCCATGATGTAAAAATACATAACAAAAATCATGTGTTGAGTAAAAAAGTCTTTTTAATCTTCTGATTATTTAACAGAAGCTGAAAGGGATTTAATACTTTTAACACACTGGCTTAATCGGTCTACACGTGATATTTAATACTCGTAAATTTTCTATGTGAAAACAGTGTGGGGTCCATATATAACTAAGAGGCTTCAATTTTATCCCTCTGTTGCAAACTAAGAGGCGTGTGTATTATGCAATGCTGAAAACTAAAATATGCAAAATATATTATTGATGAACAAAAATAAATTTTATTTTTTCTTGTGTTGAGTGATACACCTATAGGGTTATTTTTTTAAAACAATGATACTGATGATGTATTTCACCGTATGTTACTCCGCCGAAGGAAGGAGGTATGTTTTCACTGGCGTGGTTTGTTGGTTGGTTGGATTGTTTGTTTGTCAGCAGGATAACTCAAAAAGTGCAGAACAGATTCGGATGAAACTTTGTGGAGTTGTTGGAAATGCCAAAAGAAACAAGTGATTAAATTTGGCATCTCTGAGGGCTTCATTAAGATGCAAAATGAGCTAAATACTAATAAATATTTCAAGTTAGCCTACTCTGCCAATAGATGTCGCTGTGCTGTGCTCTCAAAGAGGAGGAGCACACGCACAGCGAAATTTATGGCAAATGACAAAAGGACCAAGTGATTCATTTGGTGGGGATCGGCGGAGGTTTGCACTCTCTGAGTCCTCTAGTTTTTATTATTTTTATTATAGCGTTTTTAAACTACATACTTAAAAAATATTCAATTCGTATAAGGGTTGTACTTAAAATATAAATAAAAATGTTAATTGTTGTTCTCAATTTTTATGAATATAACTTAACTATATGTTTATAAAACTATGAAAAATAAAAAATGAGGACTTCACAATGACATCATCGAGGGAGCCGTCCAATAAAAGATGTACTTATATACTATTGACAAAAATTGTTTCTCTTTTTCGTGCTACTCAATCCACCTACTATTATTTATATTATGATGTTTAATGAGTGATAGGTCTTGCTTCAGAGGATTAGTTTTAAACAAAATGTTTATTTATGGTTTTATTATCACAACCTCTCTTGCTCTTTTTATTTATTATTGTTTATATCATGTTATATATGATTTTTTTAGATAAAAGACCCATTGAAAAAATAATGCTTAAAATTAGCATTTTGACTTAATCGAAATAACCCTTTTTAAAATATTAAAAATAAAAAATTAATAACCTGTCTTTGAGCCATATATGTTGAGAAGATTATGTATTTTGTACCTTTAATATCTGTTTGTACGAGCAGAACTCAAAATATGATTAATTAAAATGATTATTATATTTTTCCTATTGTTTATTTATAATGTAAATGAAATAAATACTTGAACCTGTAGGAAATTTGTGAACAACAACAATAAAAAATATTGCAAAAAAAGAATAGTTGGTCATATTAATTATGGTTTTATATTTAGACAGTAATTTTGATTTATAATGTTAATTTATGTTTTGTTTATAACGTAACTGTCTTAAGATTGTGTTGTTTATCTCCTACTTTCTAGTGTATTCTTATTTTTACACTGTATGGATTTAGCTTATAAATAAACATCCTAACCCAAAAAATATTTTGTAATCAATAAATGTTTTTGAATCCAAAGATATGTATAAAATACGATACCAACTGAAAATATCATTGAAGCATAAATTAAAAAACATAATTTTATAACTCATTATAAATTTAAAAAATGATTTCTTATTACATTTTTTAACGTACATCATTGTACATACCGATATCCTTAATATGTTTGTTTAAGATCCCAATATTGTGAACCTAGATATGGTCTTCCATCCAGTTTCAGCATAAATACAAAGAAGAAGAAAAAAAATAAATAGACAAACATAAAATCCATCCCATACTTCTCAGCCTTGTAAAACGCAACTTATTCGCGTAAGTTTATAGATCCTGCAATTAGACTGAACCACATTCTTCTTGAAAATTAAGTATACATATATGCCAGGAAACAAAGCAAAAGAAGGAAAGCAAAATAAACTGAGTTCTCATAACTGTAATATCAAGATGGCGGTTGGCATTTATTTACATCTCTATATATTATATGAGACATAGTAAATTGACCGCTCTATTCCTTGAACTCTGCCAGGGTCAAAAGGGGTACCTCCACTATACTATAATACTATTAGCCTTATTTCCTTATGTACATATATATAAATATAATACTTTTTTTGTTTTCCTCAACATAGCTTTTTTGAAGGCATTTTAATAACCATGAAATAAATAGCCCTGCGCTTCTTTACGATAATGATTATATTTTGAACACACGTCGGTTAAAATAAC
>CP045891.1:19514824-19576424 GCA_013387185.1 Caligus rogercresseyi
TTTCCATTTCCTGTCCAAGTTTCAATAAATAGGGAGTTACTTCATTCGCACAATATGTAAAATTTGGCCTCTGATGCCGTCCGGTCCAGGGCTTTGTTGTCTCGATAAAACTTGTTTAATATGTTGTAAAATATTTTCATGCGTAAAAAACAGAAGCCGCTGTAAATTTTTTAGGACGAGAAGCTGTTTCTCGTACAACCTAGTAACAATTGGTAGGTGTTGTGAAAAATTTATTATATATATATATATATTTTATATATAATTATGATTCAGTATAAATTAATGCATGGCATGTGTTTATTTCATTTTTTATTTGAAATACATGCATTAGCATGCCTTTGAAGGTTTTTATGTTATTTGGTAATTTAAAGAAACCTTATTCCCCTTTGAAACTTTTCATTGTTTCAAAATTCATCATCCAAAATAAAAACTTTTGATGATTTCTCAATTTATTTCACTACTATCCTAAAAAATATTTTTATCATATTAGCCACACCATATGCTCAACAATTCCTTCCAAATGTATATCCGAAAAATACCCCTACCCATATTACTCTAATACGAACGACAGTAGTTACTCTTTTTTAACCAAGAGTTTGCTCTTTCAATAATAAAGAAAGACTATAATTAGCATTTATTTCACAAAAGAAACTATACATTTTTTAACATTCAAACAAATTCCTTCTTCTTGTCAGTTTATTGAAGAGAAATACGTTTGTAAGATGTAAAATGTAGTTTTAATTCACTTACTTCATTTTTAATATGACTTTATTCGATTTGAGTTATTGTATATAGGTATGTATATATAATTTAAACATTATAGCTTAAATTAAAACCCCAATAAGTCAAAACAAGATTAAATCACATATATATATTACAATCAGTCAAAAGCAGCTACACTATAAAACTATATCTATCATGTAAAATAATATATAAGAAAAATATACAAAATTAAATACAACAAAACGAATAAGAACTAATAATATGTAACGTCTAAAAGTTCATAAAAGTAAATAAATGTAAAATTAAAATCTTTGGAGTTTTCTTATCTGACTCCTTGGAAACCTTTATAAAGTCTAACAGGCGTTGCAGAAACTGTAAGCTACCATTGAGCCGTTAATTTATATAGATTTTTAAAATAGTTAGAACCTAGTAATAATATTTTTTTGTAACATGCCATAGTTTTTATCCGATGACCACTAACAAGTAAAACCATATGGGCGGGAGATATTGTACGATTTGTGCCATCTCGCTCAGGAGTATAGCTGAAAGCTCTGAAGAGGATTTTAAGACGTCATCGGGTTTTTTAAAGAATAAATAAACGCTGTTCGTCCTGTATATAAGGTTATAATCTCTTGACAGTAAATATGTTCTACAATGTTCATTCATGTTATTTATTTTAACGCAACGGTCAAGCGTATTTATTATTTATAGTTGTCTGTATTTTAGTGTAGTTATTTTATACACTGTTTTATAATATTTGATAGCCAAATAAAGAATTTATTATCGTAAAAAAAAAACAGTAAAACCATATTTTACAATAGTAAATGGTTTTATTAATAACCTCATGTCAAGGCAGAAATAAACCTTAAATAAAAAACACTCTTTCCTTACTTAGCATTGAAAAATGAATAAGATCCGTGTTACAGTTTAGTTTTATAAGTTGTCAGAGATTAATATTTATTGCTTGTTCGGTAATTAGGTATATCTTTTTAATATAGTCATTTACAAAGCTCTTTAAAAAAGTAAAAATAATGAGATATATAAATCAAAAAGACTAGGAGGCATCTGAATGATACAATATATAATGTATCCATTCATAAAACGTGAAAACCACCTCGGCCCCGGATTTTAAGATCCCCACTGGTCGAACATGCACAAGTGCATCATCCTTTCTGCAAAAATAAATGCATATAATTACGGGCTTGGATTCAAGGATTTTTTTTTCTTAGGTTCTTCTTCTTCTTTGCCTATTTTAATGAAAATAAATCAAAATAATAATTAGTTCATTGCATTGCTGAAAGGATTTTCATTAGAGTCTTGTTATTCGCTCTGATTAGACCGAGATGATTTAATGAGCCTGGAGTCCAAAGTGCTTAAATTAAAACTACTAATAGTTAGTTACACTTACACAAGGTTAACGCTCGGATGCTTCGTAAAAAAATAGACTGACACTTATCAGGCATAAAAAATATTTAATGCCCTTTTTTAATTGCTCTTTGCCAGTTCAACCTACTCACAGTATTTTATAACTCGACCGCACCAATGAAAAACGGACATTAAATATTCATTAGAGATAAGACTAACATCAAGTACTGTCTTTTGCACGATATGCGGCATCCATGAAGAGTTCGTGGAATAAGGAAGACTTTTCTGGAAAAACGGCATAACATTGTAAACAAATTAATAAATATTTATATTTTTGCTTTGATTAAATATTGCAATAATATATATGTATACATATATATTGTATATGTTTAGCTTTTATTCGTCCCAGATTTTATAATTGCTACACTTCATGGTTTATTACATACAAAAACCGAGTTTTTAGAAAATGTTTTGTCAAGTCAAAAGAACGTATTAAAATTAAGGCAGGACTCTCTTAACGTATGAGATCGTCGATGAAGTAGGCTTGTGAAAGTTATCCTCATTATGCCTTGTTAGATCTCTAATGAAAGGGAGTCTACAGTTCCTTGTCCTGAGGCAGTATCGCCAATTCTTCTCACTCAATATGTTCAGTGGTCTTAATGCTCAGTCAACACTACATACGTTAAATAAAACCTACTACCTGTCATCTGAGTGTTTGAATTTCACGTCAACTTATGAATCTGTTTAACTTCTCAACCATTTCAGTACCACATGCAAGTAAAATAATTTTTTATCAAATATTTATCATATTTCTTTTATAAACAATTGCAATTAAAAAATATATCAGACAGACAGGATATGTGCATACAACATTTACCATATTAAAAATTATTGCAAGCTGTGACTGGTAGCGTGTATTATGGGCAATTAATTAATTTGTATATATATATATATATATATATATATATATATATATATATATATATATATATATATATATATATAATATATATAATATATATATCCATGCATGATGCAGGTCTGTTTAAACTCAGGCCTCGACTTATCTCCGGGTGGATTTGACGTCACTCTTACTTAGAATATTTACGGATGTCTGTGAGAATCGATAGAAACCGTTTGATGGGTAATTTTGTGATTGCCTTTGCAAAAAATGATCATTACCCTGAGGAAGTACTTCCAGAGATTTTGGGAATACTAGCTGGGTCTTGAAGATAGATAATAGAAAATACTTTCCCACTCCCTCTTAAATGTGTTGATCGATCATTCGTTCAGCTAGTTATCGTCGGGTAGAAGAAGGCTTGTGGGCATGAACTCACCCTTGCACCAAGCTCGGACAGACTCGTATTAGGTATGATCATGTCTGCGGCTTCACGGACCCATTTTTAGGATGAAAGTTTCTTTTGAATATACCTAAATGTATAAATGACAGGGGCTTGTTTTTTGCCTTATAAGCATACTTATGTCTTTGCCGCCAGATCCATGTCACAGTACTGGCTTGTGCAACCCATTACTTCCATTACGTACTTTAAAGTACGTGTTGTAACCTGATTTTGTGGTATTATGCTGTTCAAATACTTTATCTTAGAAGCTTATTTTATAAATAAAATAGATAGATTTACGTGTTAATAACATTCATTATTTTATTTCATTGTACCGACAACTGATTCAGTTTGTTATAAATAGTCAAAGAATAAAGTCAATATTTCAAAATGAAAAAATCTGTGCTCCCATTAAGTTCAACCATTAAAAAAACGTAAGTATTGTCACATTTTTAATTTTTTTCTTTATTTACTTAAGATATAGTTCCAAACTTTTTTCTCAATGAAAAAAAAATGTCGTAATTGTAGTTTTTGTGGTCAAAATTATATTGTAGATTTTGAACGTACTTTAAAGTACGTGATGGAAGATGACCTGAAAATTTGTGTTTGTTTATTATACATATTATATCGTTATAATTATTTTTTTTGGGACATTCAGAACTTTTGGACTTAGCACAATTGAAATTTTGGATCTACTTGATGACTACCCTCCAAACAATCCAACGGATATTGTGATTTTCCTTCCTCTTGAGACAAACGATTTAAGTGATGAGGAGTGGCTATATGACAGCATCTTCCAAAATAATGTATTGGGAAACGAGGGAAGATACATGCAACAACTTTGGAAAAAATGTATCTCCAGATCAAACTATGAAAAACTAATACAATACACTTCGAAAGTATCCCAAATCCTAAAAATACATTATGGAAAGTACAACCTTTGATGGACGGCATAAATCAAACTGCAAAAATGTATGTTCAAAGAACTGAGTATATTTCGATCGATGAGTCAGTGGTGAAATTTTTTGGACCTCATCCCCTCAAACAATTTTTGCGTGGAAAAACAGTACGCTTCGGTTTCAAGATCTGGTGTGCATGTACTCCATTTGGAGAGCTCCTCTATTGTCTTCCCTATAGGGGAAATACAAAGATTACACCAAGAGGACTTGGACAGGGTCCAGATGTGGTCGTTTAAATGGTAGAGCAACTTGATCTAAAACAAGGCCATAAGATTGTTTGTGATAATATATTTGCTTCTCTTGACCTTATGGATTATTTGGGATCTAAAGGCCTTGGAATAGTTGGAACAATGAGGCAAAAAAAATCTGAATCTACCAACACAAAAATCAATGAAAAAGGCGAACAAAGGTTTTATGAAATATGTTTATATTGACAACTATTTGTGCGTTACAGCGTGGAAAGATTCAGGGTCAGCTTTCATAGGGTCAAACTTTTTGGATTCAGAGCTAATTGGATATGTGAACAAATACAATCGAGAACAACCAGATCCGGCAGCAGGCCAAGGCTTTTGGAGGGACCCTACAGTTGTTATGGGGGGGGCACAATTGGCACATTCATAAAAGATTGGGCCCACGTCACTCAGTGGGCGGGCCTCACCCCCCTGGGGCCCGCACATCCCGCCGGGCCTGAGAACAACGGAAGAAGATACCCACAGCATGCCCTAATTCATCTATCGTTTAGAGTCAAAATATGGCTTGCTGGATAACTCAGTCTCAAATTATAGAATTACTTCGCGGACTAAAAAATGGCATTGGGCATTATACAACTGGTTTCTGAATGTCCAAATGGTGCAGGCCTGGCGCCTCTATAGACGAGTTGGAAAGCTAAAAAATGTAAGGAAAAGGAAAACAAGCAAAAGAGATCCTTTTTTCGCTGCTAAAGATGTGATGTGGGTCTTCACCCACAATACTTGACGGACTACCACACAAAAAAGTAAATGAAAATAAAATATTGTTCATAGGTATTTGCATAAGTTATAAAGCAAATAATTTGTAAGAATTGTATATAAATGAAAATATTTATTTTGATATGCTTAGTTTCTCAATAAAAGTAAAAGAGTGAAAGAATTTTTTTTCCTAGTTCTTCCATCACGTACTTTAAAGTACGTGGCCATTGCTAAGGTCTGAGGGGCGGTAGAGAAAAAAATATCATTATTATCCATATTTATACTAAAAGGAATAACATATCAAATTTTCAGCGAAAAAAAATAATTTTAAAGGGGTCATGGAAGTAATGGGTTAATCATCTAGGCTGTCTCGTCCGATCAGTTGAGGAAAACCTCATCCTCAGTTGCTCCGGGCAAAGTGGACCGCAGTTCCTTCCTACATCCATGGCTAAATGAGCTGCTGTTCCCGCAGGATTCATCATTGTAGGGACGGAAGACTCGTTTTGGGGAATCTTCGAAGACTGGTAGCCATCCTCCATGGAGTTGTGCTTGACCGCTGTCGCACGGAACACGATTGTTTCGGCATCAGGTCTCCTTGAATAGGAAATCAAACTCCGGAAGATTGTTTACGGCCTCTCTTTAGTGTCGATAATAACTTCTTGCTCGAACGTTTCGAGAGTGTCCATTACTTGCTTTATTAATACTAAAATTTATCTTTTAATGGGAGGCAAAAATACGATTCATCAAACAAAGGAGAGTTGGGAGATAGTAATTTTTGGCTGCCTTTGCAAATACAAATAATGACATTATATTTCCTCACTTTTAGTAGTTCTTAGAGGAAATATCTGACTTTTAATTAAAACAAATAAGTATCCTATTAAAATAGACTACTGAATGCAAGGAACTACGTTGTTTTCCCCAGTCTGTGAGACAAATCTGAATATATCTTGGCATGCACATACTCCCACTTCCGACATAAATATTTAGTCTAGCATTATTGCGTCAAAATTATCTTTTTGAACTTCTTCATTTCCACAAAAAGGAAGTAAATAATATATAATAATAGCATTTAACTATCGAAATACCATATCCTATCGTTTCGATTTGCTTTGACATATTTTAAAGTATTTATAAATTTTTTTTACTTTAGGCTATAAACCATTGATCATTTGAAAAAAACCTTAAGCTGAATGAAGCTTCGACGTTTTCTCTCAAATTGTGAAGCTATAAATTTGTTTTATTGTTAAAAGTAATAATAAATCGCTACTCCAAAAACCCGTTTCAAGTAACATATCTTTGGAAGGAAACTAAGAAGTTCATGATCATTAATAAATAAACGATTTTAATATCTCTTGGAAGGCGAAAACTGCAATTGTTCCTTACTTTTTTTAAATAAAAAAAAACTTCGGTTAATCTAAAAGTGTTGACCAGCTTCGAAGTGAACGGTTTTATAGACAAGCATTTTTATCATGCAGATGATTCAGCTTTCCTTAACCTTTTGCCATTATAACATCATGATGATAACAATCTTCTTTCTCTTCAGCAACCCCGCATATACACCTCCGAGAAGTTGTTTTACCCTTGTCTTGAGGTACATCGGTGGGATACTTCGATTTCTTCTTAGCTCTTAAGGCAAACAATAAGAAGGAGAGAAAAAAAAACAGATTTTTTAAAACTTTGAAACATAAATTAACAAATAAATATATAATTTAAATATATATAGTATTGTTTATTTAAACCATAGTCTAAAATATCATACTATACAAAAAATTAGGATCATAGTTCAAAAAATACCTATCATGCCAAGTTTATCATATCAACAAGTAGGGCAATTTTAATAATTCTTTAATGTTGACTTAAAAATCATCTGTTAATTTCATCTCTTTTAATATAATGGTCAAAAATGAAGAGAATACATTTTGTATATATTTTATTTTCTTTTAGGAATTGATTTGAAGGAGCATCACTTTTGGAATATACTCAAATCTATAAAGGCCAAAGCTATTGGATAGACATTCCCTTGTTTTTATCAAGTATATATCCTTTGTCATTGTTGCATTTTGCATGCAGGTCTGTTCATATCAGAAGAGTGAGTAAGTCCACACATAACCAATAAGACTTAAAAAGTTACCTACACACTGTCGTCTTCAAGTCTCCGATTTGGAGTTTGTATCCATATATATATATTTTTTATTAGAGGGAGTCGTTAAAATCAAAGTTTTTCTTTCAATTCCCTGGTTTAAATGGAATTTACATGTTTTCTTTATTATAGCAGGAATAGTGATAGAGAGAATTAAATATTTATTGGCACTTAATATGACAAAAGGGTTTTTATGTAAAAATCAATTGGTTTTGAGGGACTCGAATGAGTGTCAATCGTACCCTTCCTTATGACAATAAAATCATAAAAATTTATATAATTAAAAAAGTAAAGTTATTTGGAATATATTCTATATTATATATTGCTATTTAGATAACCAATATGATATCTGATAATATTTTGGTTATGGGGAATGTTTTCTGTTTTATATGTTTTTATAGCAACTCCATATATATATATATATATATATATATATATATATATATATATATATAATATATATATATATACTCCACCAAATTATATTGAATTATTTTTAAATTAAAATAAGTCATTTTTACGATTCAATTGGTTACAAACTTTACCCTTTTTCTGCACGACGAACCCTCTAATGGATATACTTCAACTAAAAGAATATTGAAGACAGGACTTCCCAGCAGCAGGTCCAGACATATTAATGACCATGATACCTCAATTGGTTCTACATCTCAAATAATAGAAATTTTTATGACATGTAAATAAATCTACAATCCCTTTTATGTTCATATACGGTCATCCAAGAGGCGCAAGTACATATTGTAACTTTTGAAGAATATGTATTTTTTGCCTATGACTCATAGTGATGTGACATTGTATCTACGATTGTTTAAATATGCTCATAGTATAGAGGGAAGTAGATGCAGTGACCATATTTTGTAGCTTTAATATGTAAATATTTCATCTAAGGTGATGAAAGCCCAATCATTTAGGAATTAAAAGAAAATCGTTATGTTTGATGTATATACAAACATAATATATACATATATTTATATCTATATATATATATTCATATATATATATATTCATATATATAATATATATATTCTATATATAAATATATATTTATGTAAAGTTTGTACCGGGTCATGAATAAGTCTTGAGACCAATTCGAAAATAGTTTTTGGAGGTTTAGTGATTTAAAAAACATGCTCATTGCTCCCACCATCAAAGCTTAGATTCTCTTCTTTCATTTGATATGTGATCAACAAAAACAGTCACTTCTTCGCCGAGATGGAAACGAAAAGAGTCGAGATTGCCACCTCGTCCGCGCCGGTCACACCACTAGTAACATCATCAAGGAGCTCAACGTCAGCAAGG
Source organism: Caligus rogercresseyi (assembly GCA_013387185.1). Taxonomy (NCBI): domain Eukaryota; kingdom Metazoa; phylum Arthropoda; class Copepoda; order Siphonostomatoida; family Caligidae; genus Caligus; species Caligus rogercresseyi. The sequence continues at coordinate 19,523,616 of CP045891.1, forward strand.
CACAGTCTGCAGAGTCAGGAAGCGTTTGCTGACGTCGACGACCTCAAGAACAAACCCACTCCGGAAGACCGGTAAAAATTGACCCAATCAGGTCAAGACGGCCTTTGAGGCCATGCCCACCATGAAGATGTCCGAGCTCGCCTAGAAAGAAGTCCGTGGACCCATCACCGTGTCCAGGCTGTCAAAGCAGCAGGGGGGCGGTCACTGAGAAAGGTCGAACGGCCACTGTTGACGTAACGTCATCGAGACCTCCGTTTGGATCGTTGCCGGTGAATTCTCTCCGACTTGAAGCACACGGTGATCGCGTCGTCTTCTTCTCTGACGAGAAGACCTTTACGGTGGATCCCGTGTACAACAAGCAGAACGACCGGGTCATCTGCTTCGGAAACATCTCCAATGTCATCCGGAGCGTCTCCAAGACCAAACTCCGGCCTCCGTGATGATGTTGGGGATCGTGGCATCAACAGGGGACAAGATCCGCCGATTTGGTTCCCGACCGGGTACAGGCTCACGGGCGCCGACTACTTGGAGCTTTTGAAGACCAAGGTACTCCCATAGGTCTCCAAGATAACCAAGAAGTCGGGGAATTCATCATACGTGTTCCAGCAAGATGGGGCTCCTGCCCACACGTGCAAGGCCGTGCAGGACTGGATGGAGACCAACATGAAATTCTGGCTGAAGACAATGTGGCCACCACAGAGCCCCGACCTGAACCCGCTCGACTTCAGCTTCTGGTGGCATGTTGAGAGCCAAGCTTGCCGGGTTCGCCACAGCAATGTTGAGGACATGAAGACCTCGGTCGAGAAGAGTGGAAGGCGATGAAGAGGTCCTACATCACCGTGTGTGCAGGCCTTCCGTCGCGCGTGGAGGCCGTCATTGAGCCAAAGGTGGCGAAATTCAAAAATGATATGTGTCAATGTATACATTATATATAAAATAAATTCAAACGTGTACGACTGTACCCTGACCCATGACGTTCTCATTATTGTCACATTTAAGGAAGGTCTCAAGACTTATTCATGACCCGGTACATACAATAAAATGAACTGTGAACTTAAATTATAAATTTGTTGACTTAAAACTCATTATAATAAAAAAAAATGTAAAAACATTTGTACTATATTTAATAATACACAACATTTTTTTTTTTTTTTTTTTTTTTTTTTTTTTTTGCCTATTGGTTCGATCGAATTGCATCCGATAGGATATAATTTTAATTAATTAAGAACAAATTTATATTTACTAATTTATTGCTTACTAGTCAAGGGAGATTATATTTAATATAAATTATACTATATAATAAAAAATTATGATATTTATATGTTTAGATCAATTATGTCTGGGAAAATAAAGTCCGCATAAAACCGAGGAAAAAACTTCCGACTGTTATACCAGTAGGAGGCCGAAAGGTTGAACTCTCATCTTCTTTACAATTGGTGCAGTGCTTCAAATGCCTTCGGTTTGGACACACAAAGCTAAATGTCCTTCCTCTCAAAAGTAACTTATGCAGAGTTTAATAAAAACTTCAGGCTAGGACTTGGGCTTCCGATAAGGATCTCCGGAGCGGAGGAAAGAAGAGCTACCGAGGAGGCTGCCCAGCATGAGGAGGAGGAAGATGGAGAGGACGAGGAAGAAGAGCAAACGAAAGACGCAACGATTTGTCTAAGCAACCAAGAAAAATCAATAGGCGCCCCCCAAATACCCGAGACGACCTCAACAAATGAGTCAGAGGCGTCTGATGGAACACCAGGTAATAATATTACTAAACACTCAGTTGGGAAAATCTCTGGGATGAGGGATGAGTGGATCAAAGTGATGCACAGGAATTCATCGATCCCAATGAAGCAGACCAACTCTGATACCGAGCAAAATAAAATAAAAGGGCATTTAATAGCCCGGAGTCACAGTGCAAAAAACGTACACGTGACTGCACCTCAAAAGAACCTGAATCTTTGACTCAGACCCAAAAGTAATGATGATTGAAAAAGTAAACATTGCTGTAAAACTTTCATTGTATATTATACTCCTTAATGGATCAACCCAAACTCTTTTACAATATAAATGTCTCCTTCAAAAACTGCTTCCCACTATGACACTGTGCGATGCACACAAATAAATATGGGTAAACGGATCACCTGTGCAACGGAGCTTAGTATGCGTTTGTTGGAAACTGATAGCAACCTAGTATTTATAACAGAGCCTAATTTAGTTCGGGGTGGTGCAACGGTTGCACGGTTTGAGGGGTTTTCTCTCTTCGTTCATGACAAACCGAAACCCGAGCAGCAATATTAGCATCCCGGGATTTGATTATTTCACAGATTCCTAAGTTTTGCACAGAAGATCTGGTTGTTTGCACAATAAAAACTTCTAGCAATAAGAGTCTCATCGTTGCAAGTTATTATGCCGATATTACAAGAGATGATGTTAGTGGTATGATTAAACCCCTAGTCGACTACTGTGATAAACAGCATAAACCTCTTCTGATATCTGGAGATTTTAATGCCAGGAGTGTGTTGTGGTTGGACTCGCTAACAAATTATCGTGGGGAAAGACTAGAAGAATTTATGGCTCTTTATAATTTAAGTCTCCAAAATAAGGGATCTGCCCCTACATTTGTAGGAGGAATGGGCCAATCTATCATTGACCTCACAATAACAAATCGTTGGAGCTTTCACCTCGTTTCAAAGTGGAGAACGGATCAACAGTACTCTGGGTCGGATCATCAGTTTTGTATCTTTGAGATCAATGCTAATAGAACATTTTCTAATGGATTGAATCTGAAGAGTGCTGATTGGAACAAATTTACGTCCATACTCGAAAATACAACATTCCAATATGATAATGGCTTTTCTGAATCATGTGATATTGATTTAGAAGCTCTAAACATTACAGCGGATATTTTTCAAGCTTTAAAGAGCTCATGTAAAGCAGTGTCCGGTAATATTCGGAAGGCTTGTCCCTGGTGGAGTGATGAGCTAAGAGAACAACGTCGTAAAGTAAAATTCCTTCAGCGCAAAAATCATAGGACTTTATATAAGAGTGAAAAGCAAAAGTATAAAACCATGATAATTAAGGCCAAAAGAGAGGCATTTAAAGCTTGGGTAACAACGCTCGAAGGACCAAAGGATATCTCTAAACTAATGAAGTCAAGATCGAATCACACAAATGTCCGTGTGGGTATTTTGAGTGATCGTATGAACGAAAAGGATAGCCTGAAGCTTCTTCTAGAGGAGCATTTCCCTGACTCAAAAGCCACTTACAATAATTGCCCAGAACCGACGCACAGTTATAACGATCCCCACATACAATTCTTTGACCAAAAATGGTGATAAGTGCAATTAATAGCCTTAAATCAAATAAAAAACCTGGTCCAGACCAAATCCCACCGCAAGCATATAAAAGTTTGCCAATATGTTTTGTTTCGAGGTTAACAAATCTCTACAACTCAGTTTATTGCACCGGATATACTCCAAAGTGCTGGAGAACGTCTAAAGTAATATTTATTCCCAAGCCGGGGAAAAAGGATTACTCCGAACCACGAGCTTTCCGACCAATTACTTTAACAAATGTGGCGCTAAAAATCCTGGAACGTATGTTACAGTGGAAAATCCATGCAAGGTGTAATTTGGTCCTTCCTAACCAATTTGCCTTTTCAAAGGGACAATCCACAGACACAGCCATAAGTAGGCTTGTGGATACTTGTGAAAATAGTTTTCATCGGAACGAAGAAGCCCTGGTTGTCTTTTTGGATATAGAGGGTGCTTTTGATAGAGTTGGATTTTGTCATATCATCGAGAGCATGCACAAATATGGGGTGGACGAGAAGACGATAACGTGGTACGACAATTTACTGAAAAGTAGAACTGTTTCTGCGGAGCTAGGTGGGGAGCATGCATCAATAACTCCGATGAAAGGTTGTCCACAAGGAGGAATACTGTCAACTATTGCGTGGAACTTAGCTTTTCAAGAAGCTATGGAAGAGCTCGAAAGACCAATTCATAAGGTCGCCTACGCAGATGACCTGGCATTGTGTGTCCGGGGCACTGATCGTCACACCCTTTTCTGTTTGATGCAAGATGCCCTGAACAAACTTACGAATTGGGCTAATAAGAGAGAAACCATCTTCAGTTTACATAAAACTAAGTTCATGCTTTTCTCCAAAAGAAGAAAAGACAAGAATATTTGTCTATATCTGTCCGGGACCAAGATTGAAAGAGTTAAAACCTTTAAATATCTTGGACTAATACTGGATGATGAACTGAAGTGGAGAAAGCATATAGAACACACCATCTCCAAGGCCAAGAGGAGTCTATTTGCACTGAGAGCCTTTGTCGGGTCAGACTGGGGTCTTAGTCCTCAGAAGTCCAAATGGATATACGAAGCCTACGTCAGATCCATTGTAAGTTACGGTGCTATTGTATTTGCACCAAAGCTTCAAGGAAGCAGATTTGTAAAGGATGAGTTCAGCAAGTTGCAGAGACTTGGCCTCATGAGTATCACTGGGGCCATGAGGTCCACTCCCACGGCTACAATGGAGATATGGGCTTATGCCACTTCATCTTTATGTTATGGAGCGTGCATGCATGATGAGACTTCGGACAAGGAAGGAAAATCCACTCAAATGGTTCGACCATTTACGTAGAGGTCACCTACAATATCTAGATAGATATATACGTCGAAATGATATCCCAACTCCCCCTCCTCGCGTACCTTTTTGGTCTGGCACTGTGAGATATGCAGTGCAAAAAACATGGTGCATCAAGGAATTTGATCTGGTTGGCTATACCGACGGTTCAAGAATCAATAATCAGACAGGTGCCGGCTGGGCTTTGACGAAGGGTGACACTGTGCTCGACCAAGGAACCTTGAAGCTCGATGAAACAAACACGGTTTTCCAAGCTGAAGTGGAGGCTATTAAGAACCTTTCTCTTCATCTTCATGGAGATAAATTAGGAGGGAAGAAGTTATTAATCCTTTCTGACTGCCTTTCAGCCATCAACAGTCTCGAGATGAAGCGGGGTGATCTTTTGTCAGAAGAAATTATCGGCTGTAAAAATGCCTTAAACAGCTCAGCATGTTCTATAACGATTGGATGGATAAGAGGACACGACGACAACACTGGAAATGAATTCGCGGACGCATTGGCCAAAGACGGAGCCAGGAGAGGCACACCTGTCTCTGTACCGATATCGCTATGTCAAACCAAGAATGCCCTTCGACAAGCGTCTTTGAGGAGATGGAGAACCAAGTGGCGGGAGATGAGCTCTTGTAGGCAGTCGAAACTGTTCATCCCGAGTCCGTATATGGGAAATAGAATATTCAAATTCAAAAGAGCTCAAATTTCTGTCATTGTTGGCATGATTAGCGGGCACATCGGACTCAACGGGCATCTTTACAAGTTGGGAAAGGCCATACGCCCAACTTGTAGACTATGTAACGAGGATGACGAAACTCCACACCACCTCATCTTCGACTGCCCAGTAACAATGGAGAAAATGATGGCTCTCAAGGGAGAGATTAAAGATAAGAAGTTATCCTTGGAGGAATATATTTTTAAAGTATATAGATGTTTATGTGTTTTTAAACATATTTTTATTAATAAAGATCGTAGCTCCTAGATAGGTTCACTACCGGCTGATACCGGATTAAGTTCCGGTGAGGTGGGTCCAATCTAGGAGCTAAACAAACAATAATTGTATGTATAATATTTGCTCACCTAAAACATCTTTGGTCTTAATATTTTGCATCGAATATGTAAAAAACATGTATTAAATGACTATTATGAATAAATATATTATTTGATATTTATTTACATACTAGATATATCGATAAAAAAACTGCACATAGTTTTGTAAAAAGCAGAAGCGTGAAGAAGTAATACCCTTACGAAGCATGCATAATATAATATATTTTAAGTGATGATGCTCTAACATTTATATATCAAGCCTCTTTCGCCTGATAACCAGACAAGATTAGGAAATTGTAGTTGTTCTCCTGTGGAGCTACCCGTAATTAATTATTCATCTCATATTTCTAATCTCTCTTTTTTTTGACTCTCCTCGTCATATCATCTACGCTCATTGAATATAATAATGTATGAATGCTTAGAACGCAAAAAAGTACAAAAAGACGCAATTATTAGAATAGTCCGTTTTTCCTTTTCCTCTTCTAACAATCTTTTAGTCCCTGATGAGTAAATAAGAATTAATACAAAACTTTGAATCAACAAACCTCTCATACGATAACATTCCACTAGATAAATTGTCTCATTTAAAAGTATAATATACAGGATGGTAGATTTAATCCGGAATTGCACCTTGCAACTAGGAAGACGTCATTCTATTCGCACAGCTGATGTTTTAGCCGACAGCCTATTTATAGGGGTCATTTCAATTAAGTTTTATCCTCATCATGGCTGCAAATAAAAATCTAAAACCTGTAATCTGGAACGACAAAAAACGCAAGTGTAATTTTGTCCAGATTATTTTCATGAAGGACGACACCATCAGCAGCACCAGATCTCTGAGCTGCTGGGGATTGACAGAAAAAGGGTTGCAGAGCTCAGGCAGCAGCTGAAGGTTACCAGGATCCTCGTACCGTCGTTGACAAAGCAGCAGGGTCCACAAGGCCAGGACCCCGACTTTATCAGGAGTGTCCAAAATCTCACGTAACTTTGTTGGCCTTTGTGAATGAAGATTTGTGAAGTGGCAGATGCAAACTCAAGGTTAGCCAGCACACGCACACTCGGCTGTTCAAGTCTGTGAAGCCTCTGAACAAGCTCAATCTCCTGAAGGAGAACGGCATACTCTCGTTCTTCACCGATTAAAAAGGTGGTCAGGGATAGGCTTGGGTCTGGCAACTGGACTCTGCACCCTGCTATGTGTCCAAGAAGTCCCAGGACTGATTGACATCCTCTATCTACGACTTTGTCCTCATGACCCACTCTGGAGCTACCTTGAGCGACACACTATCAACACCAAGATAATTAAATCCATCATGCTGCAGGCCAGGCCCTTGTGACAAAGGCTTGCGCCTCCTTCCGCGCCAGGATCGAGCGCGTCATTGAAGCAGAAGGCAAATGGATTAAATAAGCATATTCTATTTATCTGTACAAGCATTTTAATGTGTAAATCAATAACATTGAACAGAAATTATCAATATCTTGTGTATTTTAAATTGAGAGAAGAATGACACCGAAGAGATCTCACCATCCTGATTTATCATCTAATTTTTGTACAAAATTGTAAAAAAGATTATATATATATATAAATAGTCTTGTGGTTTTCACTTCTGTCTTGAACCCAATTACTTATCCCAGTTCGTAACTCTTCCTAAAAGGCCTGGTGCATACGGTAAGTCCTGGTCCATTTATATTTTGGACGGAAATAGCATCATCATTATCACACTATCCGTTGTAGAGCCCACATTTATATTTTAAAAGAGTATTTTCAAGATATAACAAGATACATAGGATCATGGATTGTATAAATGAAAAGCATCCTTCCCCCACCTATTATAAACCACTTTGAATGCAAAGTTCCAATTTATCTGATTTTAAAAACAACTCGGAATTGATCACGTACTTTTATTAGAAGCGATAAATTAACTTCCCAAGACTATAACTTGCATAATTAACGTTCAAAAATATACTTGTTAATTATGAAGCTTAGTTTATGATCATTGGGATTTATACGTTAGATTCTGGCTTGCCTGCTGAAGGTGCTGGTCCTTCAATATATTAATTGTATGTATACATATTTATGAGTCCATCAAAATGGCCGCATTTTTAAAGGTTATTGATGCATAAATTTGGGAATATATTTAATCACTAAATGCTTGTTAGCTTCGTGCTTATGAACATTAAAATCCTCATGTTTAATATATGTTATTCAATGTTTTATTTTTTAAACTAACATTTATGCATGGTTCTTTAAAACTTAATAACCATAACATGTTCTCAATTAGAAAATAAACTGGATTAATAAAAATATTAATAAATTATAATAAAGCATTAATTTTTTTTCAACTCTAACCAACGATGATGGAAAAATTAATTCAAATTTTACGCTTTAGCCATGTCCTATCTTCAATGTTATTTGTAAAAGAGGTTTTTAAGGGTACTGTTGCATCATCAATTTAAATCTAAGACTTTACCAGCTTTACAATATACAATGTTTTTTATTCATAGTTCAGAAATATACATAAATAAAATACATTTTTAATATTTTAAATTGTATTGACAATTATTTGCTTAATTGGTTCAATGGAATTGCATCCGTGTGAATTGAATAAGCATTATAGCGTTAGAATTTGTCTATCGAACATAATATTTTCGATGAGGTTAACCGAAATTGACCTTCCCCTCGTGAAACAATTGTGTTCTCAAAATTGAGAGTTGAACAAAGCCTTACATAACAATTTTAAGAACATTTATGTTATGCCATACGTGGTGACACCCGAAAAAATTGGCCCGAACTTTGGTTCATATTTTTTTGTTCCGAATGAAATGATACTTTGAATATATATTTTGTCTATTTTTGGTAAAACATCATATCAAAAACATCTGATCATTGTTTTTTTTTCTTCATACGACACCCTGATACACTATATGACCTTCACGTGCATTTCTTGAGGTACAAAGTGAGTTCATTTATGACATTCTTATAAACTGAGTTTATGAAGGTTTCATCTCCTCCCTGATGTCTTTTTCTTGAGTTGGTTTATGGCTCATTGTGTTTCTCTTCATCAACTTTGTCTGTTACATAGCCCAAAGAAAGTGTTTTTTAATCTCTAAGAGAGTCCGACTAGATCTGTGATGAAGTGAAGTCAGTCCCTTGATATATGCCTTAAGACTGCATCGTTGGGAAAAATATAAGGGTTACCTATTCCTAAAATATTTCAAAGAGTTTGGAAGTTAGCTGTAAAAGATTTTAGAAGGCTGAGTGATGAGTTTCAATACTGATTTTAAATAGACTCTGGTCCATAGACGGAACTTAGCTTCAAATTGATTTTTCTTTGGGAGTCTTTGGGACGTTTCGAGTGTTTTGGACAGTTTTTACTGATGGTATTGAGGTTCCCATTATTGTCGTACTTTTCAAAGTGTTATAAATTCCTGTTTTTAAATAGAGTCTTTTTCATATTCGAAAGGCCGCATGAATGTATCCTGAGATTTCTTAATAGAGTCTGTCTAATATTAAAATTTACCACACCACCCAAAAGAGATGGTCAATATTTATCAACTTAAATGAATATATCTTAGGTTTGATTGAGTAATGGCAATGCTATAATGCCTATGTATATTCTCAAACCAGCAAATACACCTAGCAATAATAAATAACGGCGTGTTTTTGTCTCAACTTCCAAGCAGCCTGGGCGTGCTCACGATCGTAGATTATGCTATTAATTTATCAATTCACTTATAAAGTAGTTTTTTAATATTCTCACTTAACATGTTTTTCAACCACTATCAGATATAATACTTATTTCCACGCATTGTTAAAACCATAATTCAACTATTTGTGAACTACTTTTTCAATTATATAATTATAAAAATATCTTTTTACATTTAAAAGGGGAAAAAATCCAATCAATCTCTTAGAAGGATACATTTCTTAATAAGAATTCTCTCTACAAAATGATTAACAAATTAATACCATGTAAAGTCATTATCACACCGTTATTACTTAGGTAATTATACGTATTTATCAATGTCAATAGAGGGTATATAAGATAAAGATAATAATAATAAAACCTATTATTATTATTATTAAAGATCTTGATGGACCATGTTATGGATGCATTTTCTAAGGGGTATACCTATATTTACACACACATTTTTCTGCACACACACACATACATATATATATAAGGAAATAAGAAAATAAACATATATACCTATAGAACCATTTTGAACCCCCTCTGTTTCATTATTTATTTATTGCATTAAAAAACTTTGTAGGAGAGATTTATATCTATGAGCCATAACTCATATCAAAAAAGGCCTTTAGATTAGCGATTAAGAAATCAAACATGGTATTTAGCCCCCTACTGCAGAGACCATGTTTATTTTTATTAAATAACATGTTTCAGTGCATTTAGATACAGAAACTTTTCCCCCTCAATATATTTAATCAGTTAAGTATCTGTATCTGATGCCTTTATTTATTTCTTTATGACCCTTTGACTTAGTAGACGTTAATGTCTTTGTTTGTTTGTCTGTGTTTCCTCTATTGGATGAATTTAAAAGTAATAATTGCCAGAATTGCATAGTTTCATCATTGAAGAAAAACAATATTAAGTATTTAGGATAAAAGTCCTAAGATGTTATTATTTTTAAAAACCTACATGTAAGTAATTCAGATGCCCTTTTAAACCATACATGTATATGTGAAAACAAAGATGGAGATCCAATAGAGTTGATGACTCTCCTGGTAGATATCACGATCGTATTCTCTCCTAGGAGTGACTACGATCGTGATCTATATCAGAAGAATACACAACTCTGCGGGGACGCTATAGCCGTGTACGTTAAAGCGTGTTCAACTCTCAATGTTGGGGGCGCAGGTTCAAATCCCGAGAGGGGATGGTCATTTTTGGTCTATCTCATTGATAAGATCCTAGGTTCGAGTGACTCATTTTAATGCTATAATGCTTATTTATATCCTGTCGGATACAACTTTTTAGAACCATATAGGCAAAAAAAACTCTGCTAGAAAAGATCAGGAGTGATATTTCTTAGGTGGGATGACGACTTAAATATGGAGATGGTATTACGATTTAGTCAAACTATTTTTATCATGACTCATTACTTGTCAGATGAGTATCAAATTAATATTAGGGAGCTCGATAGCCGTGCGTGCTAAGGCGTGTTCAACTCTCAATGTTGGGGGCGCAGGTTCGAATCCCGAGAGGGGAAGGTCATTTTTGGTCTACCTCATTAATAAGATTCTAGGTTCGATAGACTAATTTTAATGCTATAATGCTTATTTATATCCTGTCGGATGCAATTCTATCGAACCAAATAGGCAAAAAAAATTATAATAATATGATATAGTTCGGTGATATAGATACAATTTAAGTAAAACTCTGCGTCACATTTACTTCCTTGAACACGCAAATGAAATAATTTCCACCAAAATATAGAATAGAAATTGCAAAAAAAAAATAGTTTGTAAAACATCGTAACACATTACCTCCATATTTAAGTCGTCATCTCTTCTAGAAGAGATAAGGATCGTTATCTCTACCAGAAGAGTCCACGATTTTACTGGATCCCCATCTCTACTGCGACATATACATGTTGGAATAAGAATGCGTAAGTTGGGAAAGATCATCGCCAAACCTGTAGACCCTTCTAAGAGGATGAAGAAACACTCATTTTGATGGCTCTTCAACAAGGAAAAATATATGACTCTCAACAGAGAGATTTGAGATAAGAAAATATCCCTTGACGATTATCTACATAAATTATATAAATGTTAATGTCCCTTTAAAAATATTCATGATAAAGACCGTAAGATATATCCAATACCAGCTGATACCGGAATATGTTCTGGTAAGATGGTTCCCATCTAGGAGCCAAACAATCAAATAAACAAGATTGCGTAACCATTACGTCAACATTATATATATATGGCTATAAAAATCAAAGTAATAGGTATTGGAGATACAATATATAACGCCAATGTAGCTTAAGGATTAATCAACCATGATTATTGCATATTTGGGTTTCAAGCGTTTAGGTTTTACATGTCACAATTTGTGCATGGTAGGGTGTCACATCTACTTCTATGGAAGCATCTGCAGGTTCTTGGGATCACAATTATGTTTTTTTTGTAATATAATCACTTTATTTTTATTTTTTTTAATCACATTTATTTTATTTATCCCTATTTAAATCATAACAGAGAGAAAACTAAAAACGAAAATAGTACATAAAACACTAATGAAAAAAAGCTTTCATACAACCACATAGAAACAGATTAAAAAACAGACATACCAAAGTATTAAAGGACAGAGATATTTAAAAAAACTAACATCAAAAACATTATAAAAAATTAAATTCATTTAAAGCAACGTTGACAATTGAATTGCGTAACTTTATTTTCGTAAAATATGCTATCAAGGTTTGAAATTTGGCTATTACTTTGTAGGTAGTTCTGAATATTTTCGACTGAGGATCAAACCGTAGAGCTTCTCATCCCGTGTTGATTGTCTCCCCACACGTTCCTCAAAGGTTTTGTCCACTCCTTCCCAAAGCCTGTTGATTTCTTTGCAGTCTCTGAAGAATTGGGATTTTTTTTTCCTCTTCCTCCCCGCACATCCCACACTTTGTTTCCTCACCTAAATAATACAGTCCAAAACAGATCACAATTATGTTATATTGGGGATTCAAATTAACCTTTTTCAGATCCTAAGGTTACAAATATCACAAATATTGTCCATAAACATAACAGTACATAACTTTAGCATTTTGAGTAATAAAACATTAATTCAAAATAACAATTTCTCTTAATATATTCACAGATGTGATTCCTTTGAATCTTATATGTAGACACACAAAACCAATCCTTGAATGTCGACAAGGTATTTGTAAGGATTTACATATTGTTAAGCAAATATGCAGGCTCCAAAAACATTTAAGTGTCATCTTACGTCCCCACCCATCAATATGGAGTTGTGACCTTCTCTCCACCTCCCCCTATATGTATTCATTGACTCCTCCATTGTTACTTAGAACACAAAACACACACACACTAAACATGGGTCTTTGTCGCTTATTGAAAGAAGGAATATTTTTAACATGACCAGTTGTGTCTTTTCTCCATTTTATTTGAGCAAAATACATAATTTAACCAAAGGTTTGCTCCCTCTTTTGTTTGAGATTTCTGTCAATACAGCCATATTTTAAGCGTGTATATTAGTGGGTTTTGTCGGAGACGAAGTTTAAGATGTCAAACGTAGCAAGCCCGCAGAAGTTACCTCGAGGGAAAAGTAATGATTGTTGATAAATGAATTTGGGCAAACCTCTCGTAATGATTTTTTGTGACTTTATTTATTTAGACTATATAGGCGAAAATATATGTTCATACTCTAAAAAAAGTTACAACAAAGTCCCTCAGAATATATCCAAATGACTAAAATATTTCAAAAATTACAAATTAGTAAGCAAAAAAAAATGAATCATATAACTTTTGTGATCATTTTTGTATAGAAAAATATTTGATTTATTAAAGTTAGATATTCAAATACTTTATATACATACAATACCGTGATGCCATTGGTTTTGGCAGTTAGTCAATTTGGTACGCCAACCGTTTTAAAAGTAATAGCGCTTACTATGGCAGCTATGGCTTTCGGAAAAGTAAATGGCTATTTATCGTCCATTTAATATTTTCGGAATATATTTACTCAAATTAACTAGCCAAGGGATAATTCATGCCGCTTGGGTATGTTCTCTTTCCCTTATAGGAATTGATTATTTGATGAGAAAAAGCATGGAGATCCTTGATAAAGTCTTCATTCTCTAATGGTAGCATGGAAAATTGAGGGAGTTGTTGTGTGTGTATTACACCTCATATGGTTCTCAGGACGTCTTCTTCTTTATTTATATTTAATATATCCTCGGTATTTACCAAAAACTTACTAAATCCTATTTGTATTTACCTTTTCCATCTATAATCCCAACGACGCAGTATATACAGCGTATTTTGTTGAATGCTGATGCAAATTTTTCATTTGAAATATAGATGTATTAGTGGGTATTTGTTTGTAAATATTTTCTTTTTCTTTTTTACTATTAGTAATTAGCTGTCCAATGTAATCGGACATGTTTTTAAATATAAAAATGATTATGTGACTTGAGTAAATAAATAGATGTTTTATTCTAAAATTATGGTTCCACAAAAGAACACTTTATGAAGCATGCACATAAAACAAATACACTTGAGAAGAAAAAAATCATACTTTAAGCATTGTGTTCGACAATGCCTCCTACTTTAAATATATATTTTGAAGCCAGCACTGCCATCTTTTTTGTCTCATATTGTACAGAGAATGTTCATGCAAGGATCATCTCTCAGCTGGATTACGTAAAAAAAATAGTCCACATATAACCACATATTTATAAATGACAAGCGCGTATTCATGCGGAGAGACTCAAACAAATTTGTATAAATTATGATTGAAATGCATGGACTTTACATGGAAATTATGTCTGGTGCAATAGTGAAGAGCGAGCAGGCTAGTCGTCGATTGGAGCTCTTGATACACAAAGCGTCTAGAACTAAGAATTATGTAATACTACTACTAATAATAATAGTGGAATCCTTTGCAGTTGGAGATTTGCAGGGAGTTATTATGCAATGGAGCTTATGGATCTCCAAATATGTTAGAAGAAGAAAAATCTGTGCCTTATCGGTTTACTTTTATCTTCAAATCATATTAAATATATGATTCATTTTTCATGATATCATGATAAAACATTTCCATTTTCGGAAGCCGCATCAATATTCTTAAATGACACTTATATATATATATATATATATATATATATATATATATATATATATATATATATATATATATATATATATATATATATATATATATATATATATATTCTTATTTTTCAAATGTTGGAAATGTAAGCAACATTGTGGATTTTCTGTTTCTTGGTGATAAAAGAAGACGAAATTTTTCTGGTGGGGCGCAATTGAGATCAAGACCAACCGGACCCCTCACCTCAATCTTGACTCTCTGAAGGCCACCATCATCAAGGAGTGGGACAACTACCCTGAGAAGCACATTATAAATGCCTGCAAACGCTTCCGGCCCCGCCTCGAAGCCGTCGTGAAGGCCAATGGAGGACATATTGAATAATTTAGATCCTTTTATATACTACTTAAAGCCAAATAAATTTCAGTTCCATAGAAGCAACCAATTAAAAGTTAATTAAGTTCACAAAATCAAATATCAAACCGGACATTTTTGCCTAGCCACTCTGTATATATATATATATATGTCAGTCAAAATGACCGAGATTTGGCCGGAGGAAGGAGGACATCCCCGTGGAGCTGAGGACGGCCTTCAGAAAGCGGAAGCCACTTCCGTCATGGTCTGGGTGGGCATGACGTCGGACGAGAAGAATTGATCTTCATCGAGGAGGGGGCGAAGGTCGAACAAGTGGTTTATTTGTACCTTCTTTGCGAGGAGGTAGTCCCAAGGGTACAAAGAGAGTATCCAACGACACCTTTAGTGTTCCAGCAAGATGCGGTTCCATCCCACACCAGCAAATTGGTTCAAAGCTTCTGTAATGATATGTTTGCAGACTTTTGGCCCAAGTACTTGTGGCGACATAGACTAAATAGACATTTTAGTCTAAAATTAAACTTTAAAAAAAGATTAACAAACATAAAATCAAATAAATAACTATAATTTTTAAATTACGTATTATACTATTATCTTTATTTAGACAATATTTATGAGAAATTTAATACAAATATTATACATTGTAATAAGTGTGTCTCACTTGTAGTTAATCAGGCTGTATATATATATATATTCTATACAATCATCATGTTGGCTTTACTATACACATGAGTTATGCTAAAATATTTATGTGATAAGTGGTCATATAATTCTACTAATCAAATTGTTATAATCACTAATATGTTGTTAGAAATAGTTAAGGTCAATTAAATTGCCAGTATTTGTAGTTTATTTCTCTTTTTTAAAGCTTGGTCAAAGAGAAAACAAAGGGTTTACCCCTATATTTAACTGCTACTATGTCTATAAATATATATTTATACATTCTAGACCATTTTTGTCTCATACTTAAACATATATTCCTTCAGAGAGAGAGGCATTCTCCAAATACGTATTAGTGAAGGAAGGGAAATTGTTTTATTTGGTTTTTTTCCTTGGTCGTACTCTTGGAATTTTTTTACTCAACGCATCATAAATCAAAGTTACATTTATGAACCATGGTTATAAATAAGTTTGTTTTCTTAGAAAGTATTTATATTATAGGTATGTAGTTAAACAATAATTTAAAATACAATCATTCCCTCAAAACAGGGAATATTTTTGTGTTTGCACGTTACTTCACGAAGCAAATAAGGATACTACTTCGTTAATGGAGGATACTCGGAGAAAATAGTAAGTATTTTTGATCACTCCTGGATGTATGTACATATGTGGTCATGTAGCTTTTATAATTGCTTTTCAGGAACAAGTAGTTAATCGTGAGGATCTAGATATAAGGGCAGTTGGAGCCCCTTGGTATTCTTACAGCTATTCTCTTAATTGGAATGAGAGTATGCTATGATTGGCTTCTCAAAGGTATTTTTAAGTCAAATTCATATAAATATGATTCTTATATAATTAATTTAGTTGCAGATATAAACAAAATACACTTCCGTAATTCACATTATTTTTAATATAAAAACTATTTTTAAAACTCATTCTTTTGATTATTACCGTAAAATTTAATTAGTTTTTTAATTTCAATTATTGAAGCCATTTTTTGATACAAGAAGAAATTTTTATTTGATATAGACAGCAGACTTGTTGATTTATCGTTCATTTGTTGTCTTTCGCGAACGATGAACAACGAACGACAAAGTTTTTGACGAACGAAAAGGAAAATTCCTTATCGTTCGTCGTTTGTTTTTGGCGCCAAAAAAAAGACAAAGATTTTTAATTTTCATGGGACAAATTTCCTTTCTAAAAAAAACGTCATTACTTTTTTCAGAAATTTCTTTCAAAAAAAAAACGACAAACGAACGATGAACGACGAATGATAACTTTTGGTGAACCACAAACAACGACGAACGACAAATTTTTCGCGAACGTCAACATGTCTGATAGACACATATTTTATTATAATGTTTATTTTTAACTTTTCAGTTCCTAGTTTGATTTTCTTATAACCGTCTTAGAAATCAATGCTGAATAGAGGGAATTTAGTCTTCTAAGCAGTGTCATGTCGAGTGAATCAATGGGTTCCCTTAAACTTATAAAATTTTATACTTGATTACTCGAGTACATTAAGACACGATTGGGTGGTATAATTCTTTTAATCTCTTCAGTAACTTTTGCAATAAAATTGTGAATACCGAATTTCAAAGCTTTGTTCAAATTGCGTAACTCACCACCAAGAATAATTTGCATACATTCTTCAAAAGTGTTTATATTAAAAGATCTTTACACTGTTTAAGTAGTAAAAAATTATTTGTCATGACTCTTAATGGTTCCGTCACCTAGCGGATCGTATAAATGTCCTCGTTTTCTCTCACGCTCCATTAAATAACAACATGTTCCGTCTACTATCGTTTCCTCCTCAATTCGCTAAGGCTACTAAATTGGAAAATACCTCCTTAAAAGTTTCAAAGATTAATTAATCTAATAAAAATATCCTACAAGTAATTATAATTATTCACTTCATTATTATACTATTATTCATGTCATTATATATACATACACACACACACACACATATATATATATATATATATATATATATAGAGTTGGTATATTAGTAAGTGAACATCTCGTGAGTTATGTTAGGAAATATATAATGTACATTCATCTTGCGCGATTGCGAACTCTTGAAAATAATTGCGTGCAAAGACACTGAATTGTATGTGCGAGAGAAGGCAAAAATGAATAGTTAATTATTTTCTTTTTAAAAAATACATTTGTGAAGATCATCAAGTAATGAATTCAAAAGCGTAAGACACACACAAGGCAAACATATACCTTCAAATATACAAGGTTCATCCCATTGCTAGCACAAAAAGGTAGGATTTGCAATTATATATGATAATTCCTTCATACATTTCCAAGAAAAAAGTCTTACAATTCTTATATGGACACTCACACACGATTCTGGGGTAGTTAAGAAATGATTCACAGGGATTCAATAAGAATTCACTATCAAGAACAGGTTATAACACAATAGATTAGCAAATAATTTCCTTCTTGTTCTATTTTATTTTATCCCAACTTTAATGTTGATGATAATAAGAACAAAAAAAGAATTGCATTATGAATTCAAGCGACAACGTTGGTGGCTTTAGTTGAGTAAAGCTTTTTATGTTCTTTTCATTTATATGTAGTATGAATTTTCATATATGAATTATGTTAAATGTGTTTTACCAAAGCTTCTTTCTTAAAATATATTGATGATCTACTTTTAATTAATAAAGTCTTCTAACTTTATAATTGGTTTCATAATTTGAAAATATCTTAACGCTTTGTAGAGGGATTGCAATTACATTCCACTTTTATTTTAGATATTTTTCTGTTATATTAATTGTTGTTCAAGAAGGTAAGCCGTCGATTAGTTATTTCAAATAGAATCACGTTAATTTTTACCATTTTCATAATCTATGTTTTAATAAGATAATTTTAAAAATGAAGTAGTCCGAGGCAATAGCTTCCTTTTTGTTATAATTAATATTCTGTTATCAAATTAATGAATACACTGTTTAATAAACTAAGGATTGAATGAAAAATATAATATATTTTGTTAACGTGTATTGTTGAAGTAATAAACTCACGTACTACATAAGTAATAATACAATGTTCATGTTTATGTTATATATATATATATATATATTAGGGTTGTTCTTATTTTTCAAATGTTTGAAATGTTAGCAACTTTGTGGATTTTCTGTTTCTTGGTGATAAAAGAAGACGACATACAAAGTTTGAACAAAATCGGTCAACATTACGAGGTCGCACAACGAGGTCAAAGTTTTAAATTTTTGTAAAAATATAGTTTTCCGCAAATTTCTTCAAAATGGTGGACGTTACAGACTTCAATAAAATTATTAATTTAAAGGAAATCTAATTTACTACCAGACGTATGTTTGATGTTTTTTAATAAAACAAAGTTTTCAGTAAAAACAAAGCAAGAAAGGGAGTGTATTGTTAGCTTATTTCATGGCTTTTTTGTATCAATTAACTTCACTCGCCTGTAGAAGATGACTTGTTCGCTTCAGAGTAAAATAGTACTTTTAAGTTTAGTAAAACTTTAGATGATAAATCCAAAAATGACCTTGGTTGCATTCTATCAATTCAGAATTCAGTACAATCTGAGTTTACATCATATGATTCAGAGCCTGTATTGACCTATAAGAAATCGATTATGAAAAAAAAAATCATAATGTGTTTCTTAGATGTGCGTCAAGGTATCCTCTCAAAATTTTACTTTGTCTCTGACGCATTTATAATCCATTATATGCGTCATTTTGTACGCGAGATAGGCTTTTTTTAATGTACATACATATACTCTTTACTTATTAGCGGTAATACTGTTAGTGTTACCAAATGGTAATCGTATATTCTCATATCAAAAGATCAATTTTCGGGGAGAGTACGTATTTGCTTATATCTCTTAAGTATAGCGATTTTTAGAACACAAATATCAAATGAAAGCTTGGTTAACCAGCTTTAATATTTTGGTATACTAAATCATGTCAATTTAATAAGTAGAGAGTTATATGTACATTAAAAAAGCCTATCTCGCGTACAAAATGACGCATATAATGGATTATAAATGCGTCAGAGACAAAGTAAAATTTTGAGAGGATACCTTGACGCACATCTAAGAAACACATTATGATTTTTTTTTTCATAATCGATTTCTTATAGGTCAATACAGGCTCTGAATCATATGATGTAAACTCAGATTGTACTGAATTCTGAATTGATAGAATGCAACCAAGGTCATTTTTGGATTTATCATCTAAAGTTTTACTAAACTTAAAAGTACTATTTTACTCTGAAGCGAACAAGTCATCTTCTACAGGCGAGTGAAGTTAATTGATACAAAAAAGCTATGAAATAAGCTAACAATACACACTCCCTTTCTTGCTTTGTTTTTACTGAAAACTTTGTTTTATTAAAAAACATCAAACATACGTCTGGTAGTAAATTAGATTTCCTTTAAATTAATAATTATTATTGAAGTCTGTAACGTCCACCATTTTGAAGAAATTTGCGGAAAACTATATTTTTACTAAATTTTTAAAACTTTGACCTCGTTGCGCGACCTCGTAATGTTGACCGATTTTGTTCAAACTTTGTATGTCGTCTTCTTTTATCACCAAGAAACAGAAAATCCACAAAGTTGCTAACATTTCAAACATTTGAAAAATAAGAACAACCCTAATATATATATATATATATATGTATATATAAATATATATATAGGTATATAAAAGTTTTTTTTAAATTTATAAGTATTATTTTCACAGTCTGTATGGAAAAACAGTTTATCAAATCATGTTTGTGATATATCTATTATTTATAGATCTGAAACTTATAACGTTTCTGAATTAAAGTATAAAAAACGAACCTATTATTCAAATTTTAATTTTTTCATAGAAACTTAAGTGAAATAAAAAATGAATCAATCAATACTTATCGTTTATAAATCTGTATTTAATTAGTTGTTGTATTTTCCCATTTGATTTGCTGTAATTGATTCCGGGTGCATGTAAATAACCATCATAGCATAACAATTATGCCATCAACTTAATAGTTAAAAGAAATAAAAACGGGTATAAATATCCTTCAAATTAAATACATATTATTTGTATCGTGTTTTGTTATTATTAAGGTTTTTTATGAATACATCAGTGCACATATAATTCATTTTAATTTGAAAATTTAAAAATCTAAATATTAAAGCAAGACAAAATTAGTATCTAAATTAATTTTAGTATTAATGCCAATAATTAAGATATTAGACTATTTTATAAACCTTTTTGAGATCCGAAGAAAGTCTACTAAATTCGAACATGATTAGAGCTACAATTCTTTTGGAGCATTCATAAGAAAAAAGGAAGATCTCTCCACATCAAAAGGCTGTTGAATTTGCACTGCTCAACATGAAATCATTAATTGCGAGGAGACTGACAAATAACTCTTATATGCGAATCGAAGACTTTAGAGCAATTATGATTGGGAAAGAGGTTCATTATTCAGCCCTCTCAATAAAAATTCCCATTTATCTTCGACGTCATGGACATGGGCCGGAGATTTGATAAAGTTTATTCCTTCAAATTCTCTCGAATACCTTAAACTCATCAAATCGACAATAAGACGACATCAACGTTGTATATTGATTAAGAAGTAATTTTTCATGAGTCATTTTATATTATGGTTTCATCTTTAGACAGTAATTTTGAGTTATAATGTTCATTTATGTTTTTTTGTTAACGTAACTGTCTTCAGATTGTGTTTTTTAATCTCTTACTTTCTAGTGTATTGTTATTTTTTACTCTGTATGGTTTTGTAGCTAATATTTAAATATCTTAACCCAAAAAGTCCAAATGAAATTTTGCAGACGAAGGGTAGTAGCTGACGATACCTATGATGTACCTCAAGGTTTGTAGTCCGTATCTAAAACCTGGGTCTGAAAGGCCAAATACCCGCAGAATGCTGAAAAAATGGTCTAAAATATTACACTTATTCATTGAAACAGTTCTCAAACGAAATAATATTAATATATTTCCCTTATGTTGTAAATATATCTCCATTTTAAATAGTAACACTTGAAAGGCAACTAGTTCCCAAGAGACTATATATTTAAAGCCATGTATTTCTCCTTGACATGTTGAATGACTTTATTTTCTTGCTCTCTTGCTTCAGCAGGAGCACCGCCCACTCAAATTCATTCGTATTAACGAGATACTCAAACACCAAGGCTGTAAAATACCAAACGCATACAAAACATTATTATTTTTTTTAACTAGTGGTATAATAATTGAGCAACAAATCCGTTAAATATATCCAACACCTTAATCACCACCCTTCTAAAAGAAAAAAAAACAATATATACATTGTAATACTCATTTAAAAAACTCTTTGACCCAAAACAGTAAGGATTTAATCTGGACATTATTTTGAGACAATCCTCGTTCAAAAATGAGCATAAATTATTTGTTCAACGGGGGAATTGAGAAATTGTGTCATTTTTAAGGACTAATACAAGTAAGAATCATTATCATTGTTAATTAGATATTTGACTATTACTAAAATATTAATTGTGAAAATATTTTCCTTATCAATATAATAGTTTTTTTTATTATTCAGAAACTTTCAAGAGGAAAGAGCACAAGCCCAGGAGTGTCCGGATCTGCACGCCTACATTTTTTTGCTGGTCTCAAGAGGTTTATCAAGGCCAATCCGGGGACGCCCATGTACATCCTCGCCAGGAAGCGAGGGGTCTACCTGTCATCGTCCCCTTGATGGATTCTGTGGCCTCCGAGACCCCGTACACATTCCAGCAGGACTTGGCGCCCGCCCACAAGGCCAAACTTGTGCAGTCCTGGCTGAAGAAGAATGTGCCCAACTTCTGGGACTTCAACACCTGGCCCCCAACAGCCCCGACCTGAACTCATGCGACTACTACTTGTAGGGGAGTTGGAGAGTGAGGTGTGCGCCACACACCATAGCAATGTGCGTCCCTGAAGGCCTCCATCAAGTATGAGATGAACAACTGGATCCTGCGGAGGTCTCCACGGCCTGTGGGAGGCTCAGGCGTCGTTTGAAGGACATCCTTGAGGCTAGTGGCAGCCATATTGAATAGTATTCTTGTATTATGTCTAATAAACAACTTTCTTATTCAAAATAGGTATCACTTTTGTTCCCATTTTGGATCTGGAGGATATTGAACTTTGTGCGGATTTACCTGCAAGACCCTCTCTCTCTCTCTCTATATATATATATATATATAATATATATATATATATATAATATTATATATATATATATAATATATATATATATATATCAGGAAACGACCGGTACCCGGCCCGGGTCCCGGCTGTTTTTGAACATCCCGGGACTTTTATATTTTTGTTCGTTCGTCATTCGGAAAGTGACGACGTTTTCTTAACAAAATAATTTTTAATATTTTTTTAAAAAGTATTTTTTTTTAAAGACGCCATCAATTTTTTTTTTAATTAAAAAAAATAGGATTTTTTTTAATTAGTCAGTCTTTGGCAGTCACTTTTAGACTGCCGAAGAGACGAATATATTAAAGTCCCGGACCCGGCTTGAAGTACCTTCCCGGCGAAAAAAGTGTCGCGGTCGTTTCCTGATACATATATATATATTTATAATTAAGTATAAATTAGACTTTTAAACAAAAATTTAAATGAAAAAATAGATTTTTTTTTTGTACACCCGTACAACATTTATTTTAAACTAATATGATATTAACGTTACATCCAAATCTGAGATACATGAAAATAAATTGTGACATTTTAACATCTAAAACTAGAGTTAATAAAATAATCTATTCACAAAATTAAAACATTTTTTGATAGGGGGTTTTAGTGTTTCTAAGTTTGTAAAGAAGATTTTGAATTTTTGCGACAATAAAATTATTTTGGTTTGATCAGGACCTTTATATATAAACAAATGCTGTATATAAAATATGACCAAAACTTGTATACATTTTTTGAAGGACTAGATCCCATACTTTTTTCCAATGTAAAACAATCCAATAAAAAATGCTTCCTGTTTCAATCTCGGTCTTACAGAAATAACAAACCCTTTCCTTTTGCGTTCTCCCATATATTTTCCGAAGCTCAGTGTATTGGACACCACCCTATATTTTGTCCAATAAGTAGAATAAGTAAAACTGCCGTTCTGTAGTGCTTTTATAATCTCTTTCGCTGTAAAACTTAAACCTAATCTCTCACATTTGATTCAAAAATGTTTTTTGTCCCCCTCCTTCACTAAAAAGCTCCTAAGCCTTGTATTTTGTACCCTACTGATGTAATTAAAAAGGAGTCCCTTTCAAAATAGAATAATTGAAATTATAGCTTTAAAAAAAATTGGATATAGATAAATTAAGAGAGAAAGTGAAAAATAAATTATAATATAATTTATGGATGGTATTTTAAACTGATTTGCAAAAAAAAAACGTATTTTATTAAGAACCAGCAATCAAACTTCTTCTATGTTTTTTTTTTTCCTATTCAAAAACTTAATTATGATTTTTTAAATAGCTGCATGCATTAAAGTGTATGACTGGTTTGATATATGGAATTATCCTCCTGGCTTATAAATACTCTTTTGTATATTGATGTACTGTGATCTACAACATGTGATCAAGACAGAAACGTTATCACGTAACATTTTTTTTGAGGATTGTAAGTTTTCAAAACATTATTGAGTCGATAAAATCTATTTTTGTACACAGGTTTTCACTTTAATTGAGACTCACATATTACAAACTACAATCTTTGTGAAATTTACATAAATATTTTTTAAACAAAAATGATAGCACAATGTGTAATGTACAACATGTATTCAATAATTTCCACATTCCTCCTTTTTGACTTCACTAAGCTTTGAACCTCCTCACGTGGAGGCAACACAGTCAGGAATCTCTTCCTCAGACACAGATTTTCACGGTCCAGGCCGCCCACAACAGTCAGAATATAGGGTTTTATCTATAAAAAAGGAAGACATCCCCGTGCAGCTGAGACTATCTTCAGAAAAAAGCCACCTCAGTCATCTGGTCTGGGCGGGAGTGACGTCGGACGGGCAGAATGCCCCAATTATCTTTGTCGAAGGCGTGAAGATCGCACCGGTATACCTGCATCTTCTTTCAGAGGAGGTCGTCCCATGGTACAAAATGTATCCTACGGCTCTTTTACTGTTCCACAAGATGGAGCTCCATCCCATACCAGCAAAGGTTCAAAGCTTCTGCACTGATATGTTTGCAGACTTTTGGGTCCAAAGACTTGTGGCTCCCTCCTCCCCAGATCTGAACAATGGACTTTGGAATATGTCGATTCTGGAGACAAGGTGTGTAGCAAGTCCTGGCTCGTGGAGATTCTAAATAAGAAGCTGATCAGGCCTGGGCCTCTTTTGTCTGATGAAGAGATTCCTGCCTGTGTTCCTCCCCGTGAGGAGTCAAAACTGTAGTGAAGGCTAAGGTAGATATGTGAAATTTTTTTGAAATACATTTTGTAAATTACACATTGAGCTATCATTATTGTTAAAAATTATTTGTGTAAATTTGATACAAAGATTGTAATTTGTAATATGTGAGTCTCATTTAAGTGAATCACCCGTATATTTTTTACTTTTTTAAATTGTCAATCTGTAGAACAATAAAAGGTATATTTCAATGATATTTTTTATTGAAAAGAAGTCATATACAGGAATGTTTTTCATTTACTTCTTATTTCCCATCCTTGTACACAGTTTAGTTAATTATTCTATAAAAATGATTCCTCCCCCCAAAAAACGTGTCGTCCATTCATTCCGTGGCTCTTTTCGATACCCCAACTGAATCGAGAAGGAAATAAATTAGTCCCTTTATTGTGCAAGCATTCTATCATTAATATAAGAGAGATATTAATTTATAATCGGCGAGTTTGTATTATGAATAATATATATATATATATCGTATTTTCCTGCACTTTAAGGCATGAATGAATGACATATTTTAAAACTTTTTCCATATATAAGGCGCACCGCATTATAAGGCGCTACAGTAGACGTTGGGGTTACGTTATGCATACACAGATGGTGCTGCACAAGAGGGACTCAAAAATTGATCCATATATAAGGCGCATATTCAGTTTTTGAAAAAAATGAAGGCTCCGAGGTGCGCCTTATAGTGCGGAAATATATATATATATATATATATATATATATAAGTGGCTCTAAGGTATTGATATTCCTATAGAGCAAAGGTGTCCAATTAGTCCATCATATATTTTGGTTGATTACACATTAGTTCCAAGGTAGTCGCAAGGGCTTATAGATATATAAAAAATGTTTATAATAAAAAACTCCTCTTATGAACAATTCAGTAAACATAAAAAGTCAAATTTATTTTTTGAAAGCAATGACCTCTACGTAAAATGAACTATTTAATATTTGTTATTAATTAATGAACATGTAAATCTTGAACTACTTTTGGCGACCAAGTTTTTTAAAAGGAAAAATAAGCCATTATTGTCTTAGGAATTTCAATTGTTGTAAATATAATCCCTGGAAAATGGAAGCATTATGCACTTAAGTACTAGGTTGTCAGACATTCTGTCGGAATTATCATTTTACATGCAATTGTAAATGCATTCCACAATCTTTTTTTCTCTATAAAAACATGAAAAATCCACAAATTCCGATTATGAACTTTTTTTACAATATATTTGTTAACAGCTCTTATAAAATGCCAAAGCAATAGTGTAAAAATACAGATATAGACATTAAATTTAAAATGAGTACAACGACAGAATAACAAAACAAAAAAAAATGAATATATATTTTCTTCAATGACAGTGGCTTCATCTAGAAATAAAGTATTAATAAACCCCAAATAATGTTATCGGAAAATAAAAGATCCCAGGTGCGAGTTGCTCAATGTATTTATTATCTAACAATCCCCTGTTGTTAGATGTATAAGCTAATATATACATTTAAAAACATCAGATAATGCGTGATGAACCCCATAAATACACATATAAAATATTATTACATAATGCAAAGTATAACTTTAAAATGTTTATACATATGGATGCAAAGCCAACAATTAAATATGCAACAAAAAAACTTTTAATGAGCACAATAGCTCAGAGAAGGCCTGCTCGACTTTAATATTAAGGGCATAGGCTTGAAAAGACTTTAGGTTCGATGGACTAATTTTATAGCTAAAATGCTTATTCATATCCAACCAGAAATAATCCGAATTCCTTAAAAACCTAGTGCTCTTAAATATCATTTTTCACTTCTACTAGAATTTATTTATATGTAATTAATATGGTGAGTATTATTTTTCATTATTGTACTGAGAAAATGGAATAGCTATGCTATTAAGAAATGATTCGATATATTATTGAAAATTAATATTTTCAAAATTTGATATCATTACTTGGAGTAAGAAAAATAATTTTTTACAATCGTCCAGGGGTTAAACTAATTGTGACACTAGGAGTTTAAAAACTTCCTTGGTTTTTCTAAATTGGATTAGGAGTTGAGCTGAAATGCGATTTTTTCGTTTTCCTCGAGAAATAGAAGTCAACGTATTAATTCAGTTTGTATTAACGCCATCAGATAAGCATATAATACTTCTATATGAACACCAAATTTCATAGTTCGCAGCATAAATCGGCGTTTCTTTGGTAACCGTGCTTGAGTAGCTGTATTTCCTATATATTGATATAAAAGAAAGAAATATTCATTAAATATATGAAAAATAAATATTTTATTACTTTTTATTAGATAATTTTATGTCGTATCTAGATATCGAAGAAATTAATATCCATTGTTTAGTTTCACAAAAAGCTGATTTTTTTTAAATATTCGAGACATTTCATATTTTTTTATCATGGAAAGAAAAACAAATTTAAAAAATGAAGATATAAAAAGGGATACATATTATAAAAACTCGGTATTTGGGAGCCTACGGCGCCCATATATTCACCTTTCGGGTATGGGTAGGTTTTGGAGCTAGTTTGTGAGTGAAACAGACCTTAAAGAATATAGAGAGGAGAAAAAAATTATGTTTTGTACAAACATTCCTCATAAAATGACTTTGTACAAAGAATATGTTTTAAGTCACATGAGATGCTTTTTTCTTTTCCTATTTCTCTTACTCCTCCTCCTCCTTTTATTTTTCTTTTTTCCTATATTTACCTTGAAAAGTAGGTGGTTCAAATCAGACAAGGTCTGAATTTCCCCCCCTT
Organism: Caligus rogercresseyi; assembly: GCA_013387185.1. Taxonomy (NCBI): domain Eukaryota; kingdom Metazoa; phylum Arthropoda; class Copepoda; order Siphonostomatoida; family Caligidae; genus Caligus; species Caligus rogercresseyi. Next base: position 19,551,344 of record CP045891.1, read on the forward strand.
CATTTCTGGTCCCATCACTTTGCAAATAGTTTTATTAGGTCCGTCTTGACCCAAGGATTCCATAGGTACCTTCAAAGTTCAAATCTGACCATAATGTGGGAGGAGATAGCGTGCGGACATACAGACGGACAGAGATTGGTGAATTAATATATAGATGACTAAAAAAAATATGATTTAGTTCTATGGAATATTACATTTTTCTTAATAATTGTCCCGCAATGATATATATATATATATATATATATATATAACAGAGATTGAACTATATTTACCTTTTTTGCAATACACATCTCTCAACACACGCAGTTTTTGTATAAATTTCGTATATGTTTACCTTATTCGCAAGAGCACGTGACTCAAAGCACCATAGCCATGAGGAGGAGAAAATTAAATAATTCTCTATGTATATAGATTATTTCTCCCCTCTCCTCATACCGCAGACGTTATTTCATGTTAAAAAATAGACTGTGTTATATTCTCTTTGAAGATTTTTATTTTCCTCTTCTTTTTTAAGTTGTGTGTTGCTCAGTTTAATTTATTTTAATATCATTTTTTCTCTATACAATTTTCCCTTCATTTCTTCCTTTATGAATCATTTTATAACAAAATATATATATTTAATCAAAGAGCTCTAAACTAACCTCCTCCCCCACGACAATGTGCTTAAAGAGCTCCCCCCCTGTCGGTTGTAGAAGCAACAACAGCAGCAGAGGATAATACAAAGTGAACCCTTAAAACAATTAACCATTATTTAAATTAAGTTACATTATGTCATCAACATAGAGAAGAAGAAAATAATCCTTTCATCTTCCCATTTAATAATAATAATAATATTGTGAAAATATAAAAGATAAACTTTAAAATAAATTTATTCCACCAATAGAATGAAAATAGTATAAATACGAGGAATATATATATATATATAATACTTATTGACGTTCGCAAAAATTGTCATTCGTCGTTCGCCAAAAGTTTTCGTTCGTCGTTCATCGCTAATTTTAAATTGAATTGTTCGTCTTTCATCGTTTGAAAAATTGACGACGTTTTTTTCAGAAAGAAATTTCTGGAATAAAATGTTGACGTTTTTAAAATTCCTGAAAAAAAGTGATGACGTTTTTTAGAAAGGAAATTTGTACCATGACAATTAAAATCTTTGTCTTTTTTTGGCTCCAAAAATGAACGACGAACGATAAGGAATTTTCCTTATCGTTCGTCAAAAACTTTCGTCGTTCATCGTTCGCGAACGACAACAAATGAACGATAAATCAACAAGTCTGATATATATATATATATATATATGTCGCAGTAGAGATGGAGATCCAGTAGAGTCGTTGACTCTTCTAGTAGAGCTCATAAATCGTATCCTCTCCTAGGACTGAATAAGATCGTGATATATATCAGAAGAACCAACGACTCTGCTAGATCAAGAGTGTTATCTTTTATAGGAGGGATGACGACTTAAATTAGGAGATGGTATGACGATTTTATTCAAACTATTGTATCATGTCTGTTGTCTTCTCAGATGAGTATCGGATAATAGTTATATAGGTCAGTAATATAGAAACAATGTTTGTAAAACGTGGGTCGCATTGCTTCCTTCAACACATAAATGGAATCATTACCACAAAATATAGAATAGAGATTGCAAATGAAATTAATAATTTGTACAACATCGTAAAATATTATCTCCATATTTAAGTCGTCATCTTTCCTGAAGAGATAAGGATGGTAATCTCTACCAGGAGAGTCAACGATTCTACTGGATCTCTATCTCTGCTGCGACATATATATTTCGTATATCAACAAAGACGATATAAAAGACGGATCCTCATTACAAACTGTAAATATATTTTTGTATAATATCTATTCGAAAGTAAATGATTGTATGCCTCTGTATTTTTTAAATAAATTTATTCTAAGGATTTGATTAAATAAGCGGAATGTCACATATATAAGAAATACATAAACTGCGAGAAAAATAAAAAAAATATAAAACATTCAACATTTTGATTGTTATATTAACATCATGTACAAAATAGTATGTAAAAAAGTTGATATAAAAATATTTAAGACATTTATACAAATATACAACGAACTATTGCACTATCTTTATAAATGATAATAAAAATATATAAAGAATGTATATATTTATAATTAATATCAGTGAAGAAAACTGCGAAGAAGAAGTCTATGTACAAAATTTAAAAAAAATCATAAATCTAATTGATCAAATCAAAATAGCCAAAAACAATATTTCAAATAAAAAATAAATGTTTCCAAAGGTTTTTGGCACATTGAATTCGCCATATTTGCACGTAGGCCTTTTATAGTGTATTTATTGTGTGTATACAACAAATATACTCATTAAGTAACAAGTCAATAAATAATAATAATTTTAATCTACATTAACATAAAAAGGATATTTGATTAAAAAGTACGTTTGAGATATACATAAAAATTGAGCAAGGAAATAAATGCGTTAATAGACGTTAATAAACAATGATGGGGGGGGGAGGGGGGGGGGGTTAAGAGTTCCTTATTCAAGGAAAGAAGGGGGGAAATAATTGAGCACCAGTCAGGTATGATTGTCTAACATAATAATTCGAGGAAATGGAAGACATAGGTTGGTTGTGTATGTTCATATAATCTATTTATATATATAAACTATAACAGTAGCTAACCGTATTTTAAATAAATAGTAATAATAATAATATATTCCTTTAATATATTAGTAAATAATAATAATATTTATATAAAGTATATAATCAATGACACTAAATAATAGAAAAGATTTGATAAAATAAAGAAATAGTTTTATTTTTTATCAGGGTCCAGAGATAGTAGCTTTGTGTCTACATTAATGGGTTTTGTGTCCATGAGGAGTCCACCTGGGAGATGGGGCTGCTGATTGGATGATGAGGACGGAGGGAAGCTCCGGAGGACATGTGGTCTTGAGGATGGCCGGTCCCCTGAGGAGGTGGTGGTGAGTTATTGTTGCTTAGGGAAGAGGAAAGATTCTTGTCAAGGACTTTGAGGCTCTCGTTAAGATAGTTCTGAATGGCCGTGAGAGCGGCCACGATGGCCGGAGAGCCAAAGCCATGCGTAATGAGACTAAAATGCGTGAGGCTACGTTGGATGTTGGGGTCCAGGATTTGCTGTGGGCGCGTGTTGCAGAGTGGACTCCGATCTTGATTCAGGAGATCACTTAGCTCCTTTGTTATGACTCTGAAAGTAGTGGGAAAGTTAGCCTCTGAGTAGGTACATAACTATTAAGAATAATAATAACAGTATTCACTATATAGATGGGAAAAACAACGAGAGAGATTGAGGAAGAGGAGAAGAAAATAAGGCAATTAACGCTAATGGAAATTTATTTTTCATCACATATAAAAAATAATATCTAAAGACCTACTCAAGATACTTTGTCTTGATATCAAGCACAAAGTCAGTGCTTTAAAGTCATCAAGACACTTACAAAAAAAATGATAGGAGTGAGAAATCATTTTCGGTTCATCAACTTTAAAAGTATTATAAAATAATATGTCAATGGCTTTAATAAGTGCTCCTCTTACTTTGTAGCCAAGACCATTCCTTTCTTCTAAATTGATCTTCAAGGGAAGGGGTTTGTCCCACGACGTGTTCAGCGACTTGCTTTGCAGGAAACTCCGTTTCACACACATATCCGAAATCCCGAGCCAAATGAATAGCTTCACCTGAAAGAATAGTAAGAAAAAAAACATTCATTATTCATTGTCATCAGGAAGGTATATACTCATATATATACATTATTACTTGGTTAAAAAATGAAAAATCTCTTTGAAAGCATGGAAACGGTTTTTTTATATTCTTTTCACTGATTCATAGAGGGTTGTTGTATCATGCTAAGGCATGGGCATATACGTTCTTGGACCTGACATACGGCACACTCAATACACACACAAAATGTCAAACAAGCATTCTTTTACGTGCATACAAAACAATAGAAACAAAATCCTATCCCCTTATTCAATGGAAATGTCATAGACCAAGGGAAAAAACTTAGCATTTCTTACAATATGTGTTGTACATACAACTCAAGCAATATATTTAATTTAAATTATATAATCATTATATTAATAAAGTACTTTATTAAACTTTGTGTAAAATACATAAATATCTATAATTTGTTTTTTAACTATACTAAAAAATAGCTTGTAAAAAAATAAAACCCTTGCATCAAGGAATAAACAAAAAACCAAACATCAAAAATTAACTGAATTATACAACAACATAGAATTCATCTACTTATAACAACGATATAATGTCGTAGCATTGTCGTAAGAAAAGAAAGACAACTAGTCCGAATACTTATAGGTAAAATGGTCTCACAGAAATACAAATTCTTTAATAATAAATTCGTAAACAAAAAAATATATAATTGATACATATAAATGTCACATTCAACAAGGCACTATATAGTGAATATGCATTTAATAAATCTACCTATATAACTACTTGAAAATATGTGTGAGGGGGGGGGGGGGGGGTTGAGAAGGAGAAGCAATATTAAATCGTGATATTGTAATTAAGTAGTGAAGAAAGAAAGAAAGAAACAAGATTAATGCATGCCTCTAAAATGATTTTGCATTTTAAAAAACATTTTTTTCTTACAAAAAAACTAAAGAAAGAGAAAAAGACAAATGGACGAGAAAAAAAAATAAAGGTCGCATGCCCACAATTTTTGCAGTGCACAACGGGGTTAGTTTTGGAGTAATTAAGAGAAAATGAAGGAGACAGAGAAGGAGGAACTTAAGCCAAATAATAATGAATAATGAAGTCCTTGGTTAATGCAAGTAGCGGGAAAATTGCTCAGGATGTAATTACATTTCTTTTTCGACGTCTTTGCATTCTATTTTGGCAGTGTGGCGAAATTATAGGAACACTTTTTAATGGGGCAAAGTGTATACACATTTCCTATGTCAAGGAATATATATTTTATATGTACAAACTTGAAAAAAAATATATATCTTTTAAAATGATTAGATTTTGGATATTGTATATCTCATGTTCAACATTGAAATAAATGCAAGCTACAGTTCTTTTTGGATCATTCAGAAGAGGAAGAAGGAAGATCTCTCCTCATCGAAAAGCTGTTGAATTTGCACTGCTCAACTTGAAATCATTAATTGCGAAGAGATGGACAAATAACTCTTATATTCGAATCGAAGACCTTAGAGCAATTATGAGGGGGGCAGCGGCTCGTTATTCAGCCCTCTCAATAAAGATTCTCAATTCATCTGCGACGTCATGGACATGAGCCAGAGATTGATTAAGTGTATTCCTTCAAATTCTCTCTAGTATCTCAAACTTATCAAATCGACAATAAGACAACGTCAACGTTTTATATTGATTAAGAAATAATTTTAATAAGTCATTTTATATTATGATTTTATCTTTAGACAGTCATTTTGAATTATAATGTTCATTTATGTTTTTTGTTTGAAATTATTAGCTTTTTGAATATATATCTCATATTCAACACTGAAATAAATACAGGCTTAATAAATAAAAATTTAGTTTCAGAACGACGTTGCTTGATATAAATTTAGCAGTAAAATTAGTCTATCGAACCAGGGTCTTATCAGGTTGACCAAAAATGACCATCCCTCTCTGGATTCGAACCTACGCCCCCAACATTGAGAGTTGACCACGCCTTAACGCACATGGCTATAGCACTCCCGTCATTTTGTTTAAAAGTTGATAATATTTTTCGATTTTTGTCAACTTCTATTTTAATACTTAAAGCAGACATAACTCAAAATACACAATTCTAATAGTCTCAAAAACTATTTAATAGTTTACTCTTATATATCTCTACAAAACCAAACATTTAAGCATTACGTGAAAATCGAGATTACATGTTAATTCAGAAGCTGGATCACTTTGTGTCTTTACCAAGTATCTGTATGTGAATGTCAAAAAAATACGAGGTGTTAAAAGTACTTTATACCTTTTTGAAATCATATTTTTTATCATTAGGGCGTAGGCCTTACATTCTATACAGCATAATCTCAAGGAATCTCACATGCCCATTAATTCCTTTGACACTTAGAAAAAAAAGTACATCGTCATCGACCTTATGGCAATATACACGTCATTTTTTTTTACTATGTACACATATATATTTACTTTTTGTTGAGTTGGAATGATAAAAAACAACATACAATGGGAAATAAACAAAATAAGAAAAGGGATTTTTTTAAATATCTTTGGACTCCCATTGTCTTAATGTCTATAAGGTAGTTGATGGTGGGAGAAGAAAACAAAATAATAAGAATAATGACGCCCTCTGATTGGGCATTTCCTGTGTATGTTTATGTATGTGTGTGTAGAGCTTTTGTACAATTGTCTGTCTGAGTTTACGTGAATATTAAGCATGACGTAGTCTTTAGTATGTTGATATTATTATTTTAGTTTGTTGTACATGGTTTTTTTAAATTCCTATTTCATACACAAGTTGCAAATATATAGGGGTCATATAGATTTTAAAAGATTCTTGAATACTGAGGACGCCTTTTTATATATGTTTTAAAGTATGATAATAACAATCGGAACTCGAATAAGCCCCATGTAGTCCACAATTGCAGAGCAGATATAATATTGATCAACTGCATTGAACACTCATCAATGATGAGCTGGGCAAATTTGGAATAAAAAATTGCTTTTAAAGCACAAAATACTCAGAAAAATGCGGAACAAATGATCAAATAAAAAATATTTACCATATACAAATTTTTTATTTGATATATACATTTTTTTTAGTAGTTAGAAGTTTTTACTGCAAATAATATATAATATATATATATATAACAATATATATATATAACCATAAATACCAAACTAAAGAAATGAGCACGACCACGCAAAGGGGTACATGTGCTACAGACAGTGATATGGAGTACATTTTAATAGTACAAGAATATAGATTACATGACAACATATGATCAATTTTTCTTTCTTTTGATATATACATATTAAGTGCTCAATATTTTCGTTCGAACAAATAATATAAAATATATACCTATATATAGTCAATGATAAAATGATAAAGGGGTTAAAAATTAAAATAGAAATTTCAATAAAAGAAAATTACGAAATATGATCATCATAAAAAGCAAGTTTTGGTACATTGGCATGAAGATTGTATTGATCTGTCATGCTTGTCTTAAGTTCAAAAAAATTAGCGTTAGTTCAACTTTAACGTTCAATTTTGTTAGCGTTCAAATATTTACGAACAAAAAATAGCGTAGTGCACGTTTAAAAAGATACAAAAAATTACTGCGTACTGGGTAGAAAAGTATCCACTGCTTGACACTTGTCAATCAGCGAGGATAAAAATGAGCTAAATGTGGGTTAAAAAATGTAGAAAATAGCAAAATATGCGAATAAACTAGAAAATTGCCAATATGATAATCATAAAAAAGGCAAGTTTTGGTTCCATTTATGGCATGTTATTATTTGTATTTATTAGTAAAAACAAACATCCTTTTATATATATAGCTTCAAAGTATTTTATTCATGTTTTTAAAAACATTCAATGTTTTAGAAAACAAAGATAAACAGACAAAATACCTGTTTATATTATATTTCCCCGGTTATGAATCAATGAGATTTCATGGACATGCAAATATCATTCAAATTCAGTCTATCGAACCAAGGATATAAAGCATTATGTTACTATAACATATAAAGCAGTGGTTCCCAACTGGATTCGGCTCGTGGACCCCTAACGGTCTTCGGGCACTTTCCGTGGACCCCGCCTCAATTTGTCAAGAACGCGAATTTCAATTTCAATGCGAGACATCTGCAAAATACAATTATATTTTATTTTTGACTTATATCCAGGCTTGTGAGTGTTCAGCTTTTTTGCGTTCAGCGTTAAAAAAATAGCGTTCCGTTCAATGTTTTTGCGTTCAGCGTTCCGATAGCGTTCAGTGACGACGTTTTTTTTAGGAAGGAATCTCCTGAAAAAGTGATGACTTTTTTTAGACAATAATTTCCAAAAAAAGTGAGGACGTTTTTTGTAGAAAAGAAAAAAAGTGACGACGTTTTTTAGAAAATAAATAGAGAAAAAAATCATCATCACACGTGGACCCCCGACCAGACCTTCGGGACCCCAAGGGGTCCACTGGACCACTGTTGGGAACCACGGATATAAAGGTTGTTTTAAACATATAGATTGTTTATTAACTATAAGATCATAAAATCCTTTCGATCTTCATACTATATAAAAAGATGCATTTATCTTGATGTATCGCAAGGGCTCTCGCTCTCTCACACACACAAGCTCTCATATATTCATATATTTCAGTGCCTAAATGGACTCACGCGATGTCTACTTCATCATCATCCATGATGATCAAAATGCATGAATTATATATATTTTACGTCATGCTCAAGGATCTGATCATCAGCCTCTATTCAACAATCTCCCTCCAAAAAAAACCACACACTTTGACAAAAACAACGCAATTGGCGAGCCCTAAGGGAACCAGTGAGAAGACTTGACTCGAATGAACAAGAAATGATAAAAAAACCCTAATTAAATTCCTCATAAGAAGCAGTCAGAAATATAATTAAATATTTATAGTTTTTATAAGGCGTTAGATTTGTAATTATTAAAGGAGAAGAAGAAACAGTTTTTTGAATTGAAGAGAGCCTTAGACATAAAACTAATTAAATCTTTAACACGCTTTATGCATTCCATACTCAACCACAGATAAAAAAAGTACATGTGTAAGAGAATCTCTCACATGCTCCTGGATATACAATATACTTGGAGTGACGTTTTCATTTTTTAATGAGCAAATTTCGGACCTGAGATCCTAAGAGATGGGGAGTAGCCACAGGTTGGAGTATATGATTTGAAATATCTTAAAAATGTGCAACGTATGTATATAAAATAGGCTTTGAAATCATTTATACACTTAAATTGATGTGTTAATTTAAAAAAAGTCAATAAAAAGCAGCCTGAAGAACGAAAAAATGTTTTCTTGATTCAAGTGTTTTTTAATTCATGATGTTTGTTTAGATTTGTGTATTTAGAAAAAAATCACAAAATTATCTATTTTATTTATAAATATGTTAACATATTAACTATAAGAGAGTCCCAAAAAGTATATATCTATTTCAATTTTTATAAAGCGATGTTTTTATTAACTGATATAAGGTCAAAAAATAATTCAATATCATCAGACAAATTTAAATATATTTTAATCTATGTCAATGGCCCTACTTTAGTCTTAGTTCTTTTTAATGGTGATTTTTTCTTCCTTTAATTTTTAGTTTGGCGGATATACTTTTGAAAATAAATAGCATAAATAAACATTAGGTCTAAATTTATAAAATAACGTTTGAATTTTTAGGATACGATTACTTTTAACTACATTTACTGTTTTTAATCATTCAAGAATAGCGTATCAAATAATCCAAAGAAAACCCGACAAATTAAAAAATAAAAATAGAATCGACATAATATTGAACAAATGTCCATAAACCATATTTAAAGGGCATTATTGCAAAATAAAAAGAAATGGAATGCAACCGATGGACAAATATATTTATCCATTCATTCATTGCCCATCAAATTCATGAATGAGAAAATGTTTTTGCACAAATATATGTATTTATATATTTTTGGGATATTTTTTTTACACAAAAATATATTTTGTGAGGATACACACACACAAAAAAAACTATATATATCTTTTAAAGAAATATTTACCTTCAACTAAGGATGTGAGAAGAGTAACATTGGCTGCCTTTCGTCGACCCGCCGGGAGGGCTAGGCCAATGCGATCCAATTTATCTCTAAGGAACTTCCCGCCGTTTTTTGACTTTGCTCTGCAAAATAAATTAATATTAAAATAAAATAATATTTGGCAACCAAATATGTACATATATATTGTGGTTTTGATATAAATATCTGCAGCAGATGTTTCTGAGTTGTAGTTATTCCTCTCAAGGCTTCTAAAATATGTATTAAAGATCACGTGCAAGTCTATCTATCTTTTTTCTTCTCTCTCTCTCTCTGTGTCTTTCAAATATAATAGTCAAGAGGCTCTTAAAATGTAGGATGTAGGGAGGAGAGGAAGGATTCTTAGTTTTCCCTTATTCTGAACTACCCTACTACTCATTCTCAAGTGGAAACACGTGTAAGCAATTAAAAATGAGGTAACTGAGGTGGTTCTTCCAAAACTTTTTTCATATATCTATAGCAGCAGCAGTTCTGACGCTATAATGATTTAAATCCACACAGAGTACATTTTAATCAGTCAACGCTCATTTTAAAGTAAAATAAACACTCTTATTTGACGCCATGTATATATATTACACATCTGTAAGATGTGTTTTGACACTTGTTCTGTATGCTTCATTTCCATTCAGTGAATGAAATATGGACTTTCAAAATAAGTTGTTGTTGTTGTTTTGCATATGTTGATTCGCTGACAGTCATACATCATGTTAATAATATAGAGGAACTCTGTATATATGATGGGTATGCTACACGAAATTAAATAATGTAAATGATATATTCATAAAATGATTTTTCCAAACAAAAAAATATGATTATTTCTTTCAATGAATTTTAACTTTTTTCAATATAAGTTACTTTATTTGTTCTCTTAACCGGTACGTCCGCTTATAGGCCTTTATTTGTATGGAGCAATTAAGTTTCTCTTTTTTCCTATACAAAGGAGGCTCTAATAAACGTTTAAGCGGAAAAGGTTAGTTGATGGCAATACAAACTTTATGTTTAATATTCATTTTCCTTCCATAAATCCACCTCTGTTACAATTTGTAGAAGTGTATTTAAAGCAGTATATTATGACAGTACAGTTTTTTAGGATGTTTAAACTTGCAGAGTCCCACTTTATGTCCAATATACTTTTTTGTATAAACATTTATAGGGCCCTCAATTTGTGTTCAGCCATTGAATATATAGGAAGGACCCGTGCTGCACTCAATTAAACATACAAGCATATTATATGAGAAAAAAGTGGTTTCATGATATTAAGATATGCTGTAGCATCATCGTTAGAGAGAGCCTAGAAGAAGACTCTGTAATTTACATATAAATTCCGTTTTGAAAAAGTAGTATGTTGTTACTCTTGTGAGCAGGGTAGATTGGTTGTCCAGCACTTGTGTATGTATGTTGTAGTATATAATTGAGATCAAAGAAGGGGGGGATTCTTAGAATGCGATCCAGTGTAATTACATTCTGCTTTACTAATATTTGATAAATAACCACCTTCTCATAACTAGATAGCGTACATCTATGAAGAGAATACGAGAGGACTTCTCTCTTCTTTTGCGATGAAGAAGCATAGGGTGATTATTTAAAAGCGATTCTCATACTATAGGATAATGATGCTAATGATAGGTCCTAAGACCCTGATCTGATCCTCATGAAAAGTTAAATATAGCCTTACACAATATGGACGAAACATGTTTATTTATGCATGGAGGGGGGATAAATCCTGATGGGTTGAGCATTAATTCAATTACATCCCGGATACTAATGCGAGCTCTTAAAGGAAGATGTTTTAAATGCCCAAAGGCTCCATTGTTCTTATAAATATGAGTAAACAAAGATGGCCATTGACGTTTCTCTAAAATGTAGAAAGATGTGCAATACATATACGGTTATTACAACTGACGGATTAAAAAATACCGCTTACCGATTTACAAATGGGTGTAAATGTATCAAATGTAGTTAAAAGAAATTGAGTCTATATGATTTATATTATTGATATAGGAACATTTTTCGTTTATTCCTGGAGGCTATATGATTCCATATGTTTTATTTAATTTATGAATATAAACATATCAAATAGTTATGTTTTAAGTATAAATCACAAGGTCCAAAATGTCGAAAAAGGGAAACAACTAAACAAGAATGAAGAGTTAATCGTCAAATAAATAGTAATTTGAAAAGACATACACTCATGTTCTGATATTGCATTTATTTTTATTAACTCTTAGAAACAAAATCATGGGCACGTATTTGCTTGGATATATTTAAAAAATACACTACTCACATTAATTGAAAAGTTCCCGAAAAGGCAAGCATTTCCATAATAGATATTATACTTATTGAAGTTATTTCTGACAAATAAAAAATACATAACTTTTTGTATTGCATCTCTGATATATTTGGTCTATTGCACTTCTTAATCAAATGAATCTTTCGTCAAATTTTTAAAATATAGTGAAAAACCTAGTGTGTATTATAAAAGTACGATTGAATAAATATGACAAATTTATTATTATAACTTATCAAAACACACATTAAGCTGTCAAGAAAACACTTGGGTGTTATATAAATATTTTATGTATGTATACACATACAAACACATTTCCAGGCTATATACAAGTTGGCAGAAACTTACATCATCTATAATGTTTAATGAATTGGAAAACAATTATTTTATCCAGCGCCGAGGCGTTATAGCAAATACGATTACCGAGGGAGTATAATAATAATTAGTTTCCAATTCAATGGTTAATATTACTCAGAGTCGACTATTTGTTTCTCTTTTTGTTTGGTTTTCTCAAGAAAAAAGAAGGATTGTATAGTGCATTTTGCACTTTGATCAACAACACATGTTGTAAAGACATTTTGATAAATTAATCTACTGGTTTTAAAGGGGCCTTAACATGAAATGCCCATTTAGGAGTGAGAGAGAGAGAGAGAGCGAGCGAGGGGATAGATGAGTGATAGATTTGATATTTTACATCATGATAACATCTACCTTTTCTTTTACTTAAATACTGATTTTGGCTTTGTGAGATTTAATGGGATTACTTTCTTGTAATGCAATAATTAACATCATTGCTTTTTAAGGAGCAAAGGCAAACAAGGCAGAGCACAACTAACGGTTTCTCTGCTCCCCAAATAGAGAGACAGAGAGAGAAAATGAAGAACTCAATACCTATGGCACGAGGCAGATATATGTATAATTTTATGCACGTTTCAAGAGGCAAAGGTCGTGTTTAATGAACTTAATCACTCAGGGTAATAGGATAATGTGAACAATAGAAATCTTATAATAATGTATAATATAACAGAAAATTATATAAACAAACCATGTTTTTCAAATTCAACAATAAATAATAATGTATAGAAATGGTGAAAAATTTGAATCTGGTGGGCATAACGATATTATTTTTAATAGTTATCGCAGATCTACATTGGATACATTTACAGACATAAATATAACTATCATTATTAAACAGACGATACGATTAACGATTTTAGTAAAAAAAGTCTAATAAATAACTTTTTAGGAGAATATGTCAAAGGGACAAACTCTCTTACTAAAAATATGTCTGGCAAAATAGTTCAAGAAAGGGGAAATAATGAAAACGGGAGAATAGTCAAAATGTAAGATAGGCGAGTGTTTGAATGGAATACACTTAAATATTGTCCTAAAATATTTATCATCTAGATTGATAATTGTTTATATTTTAATTGTTTGTATTTAAAATTATTTGGATAATATTTAGGTGTATTGTTTAACTCAAATACTTGTTTATCCATGTCTTTGGACCTTTATTCGTATGTCATTACTCGTCTTGTATACTTAGATCATTTGTTCCTTTTGACGCTTTTTCCTCGACCGTTTCTTCCAAACATCATGAAGAAGGACTTTCAATTTACATAAGTCACAACAAATTATATACCAATAAATAACCATACAACAAGATTTATGAAAATCTATTATTTCATCCATTTTCATATCCAACAAATGAGTAAAAAAAGTAATCATTAGCTTGAGACGCAAGCAGAAATAATGTAGAGATATACGTCAATAGAGTTTTATGTAAGAAGGACCATATATGTACTTCAGATTTACGTGGGCTGAGATTTGCAATTACTAATCTTTTTTATCAGACAGATAACAGCAGATGGACTCCCGTCATGTAATTACTACTTATGGAGAAGAAAAAAACGTGTACAGTTTTTTTTTTTGGAGAAAAAATACCTCTAAAGGAAAGATATATTATTTTTTTTTCTTGATAAATATCATTATCAGTAAGAAATAAATGCTTACCATATATATGAACCTGTCATTTAAAAAAAAATGTTGGTCGTAGGCTCCTCTTTGTCAAGAGATCATCAACAATAATGTTTCTCTCTGAAGATATATTGCACAGTCATGCCAAAAATTAAGATGCCATTCATTATTTTGACAACTTTTCATATATCCTGATATTTACAATATTAAGTTATATATATTTTTTACATTGAATTCATAAATGTAAACATACAAGTTAAGATGCACTTTTAGAAGGCAGTTAAAAATCCATTACTTTTTTCTCCAAATGATATCTTTATATACAAACTTATATTACACTATGTAACAAAATTAAGGTCTTTTTTGCCCCTAGGCTGAAATTCCTAATTTGAGTCCCATTTTTATTTTTTATTTTATTGATATATACAAAATATATTATATATTAATTATAGTCAATAAACTTTAAACAAAAAATATATAGTCGCATAAATAGAACACTTAAAAATGATCAACTTTTTGAAATATATAGCCTATTTTTTCAAAATAGTACAAAAGATATTGAAATTATAAAAACTGATTTGAAATGCATTGACATACTAGAAAAATAAATACTTATGACATTTGTGGTTATTCTTACTTTGCACCAAGATAACTGGTCGTGAACCATCAAAATTATAAAAATCCTGATTTTCAAAAAAGGCCATAAAGTCCAAACCTTTTTTCGGATGATATTTTGAGTGGCATTTTTGGAATCTACGTAAAAATGAGACTCAAATTAGGAATTTCAGCCAAGGGGCAAAATCCTGTTACATAGTGTTATCTAAGCATCTTAATATTTTTGATTTTATTTTCCTATTTGCATAAATGTTAAAGAAATTCTTTAAATTCATCAGCATCACCATGGAATTCAAACGATTATAAACAATATAAGTGCAATGTATAACACTAAAATATTTTTGCTAGTGTTTGAGTCCGGCTATAAAAGTTTTTGTAAAAAACCTCCTTGCAAATTTTATTTCATGTTTTAAAAACGCTTGTGGAAGTTTAAGAGAAAATACTTTTTGACGTTAAAACATAGTATTTTAGAGTTTGAAGCAGACAATTTATTTTTGGATTTCTTTTTGGAAATTGACATTAAAGGACGTATTTAAGTACCACAAAAATATGAGTTCTTTGTGATCTCATGAAGAACTTAAAGCTAAACAGCAAAATTGTCGTTTACAAATCGATGTTGGCACCTAAAGATATGCTAAATTTATATTATTTTATGTTTAGATTGGAGGATATATTGCTGGGAATTATGTAAAAACTGATCAAGAATATAAAGATAATTATAAGTGCATAGGTATGTTTATTGATGACGTAATAAATCACACCAAGGAAGCCAACAGAGTACTGACAGAACCTAGAAGCCACCCAAGTCTGTTTATAAGTGAATATTTTTCTTAAACATGTAATTTATATTTTTCCAACACCATAAAAGTATGCCAAAGCCTTTTTGTAGTATTTTCTATCAATAATATCGAACAAAAGCCTTCTCCATTAAGATTTATTATCATTAAACGGCCTTGCGTGTCTGGAAAACATCCTTTTGGATTCACACACACATAAATAATACTCATTCCCGTATATTATTTCCCCCATGTTTTACATTAAAAGTAATTACTTCTACATTAGTGTGCTTTAATGATCTCACGGGTATTTTTTATTTTTTAAATTGCATTCGGCTGACAAAAGAATATCATAATTCTTATCTTACAAATGGAAGAAGTCAATTTATAATACAATCTTTAGTGATATCATACGATATATGAATACAATCATTAGTTATTTTGCTCCATAGCAATTGGAAATCGGGGAAGACATATCTGAGTTCACATTTAAAAATTAAATAAAAAGATTTCTCCACTAATGTTTTCAATGAAACATGATTATTATTTTTAAATGGAGCATATTTTATAATAATCGTTACTGATTGTGTTTAAACGTTTAGGTTCGTGCAGCCAACAAAATTAAAGTAGATATTAATGTAGTTTAAATATTTCTATTTTTTTATATTTTTCACGTTAATTTATTTTTTTTGCATATAAGGAGTTTATTTTATTATGTTTTTAGAAATCTTTACTTTGTATGCCCATCCTTTATCATTATATAATAAATATTATGTTGATTAACAACAGGAATATATAAATATGCGCATATATAACCAATAGTGGATGTGTAAAAAAATAATATAGTTTTTCCTCTGTGGTCCTGTCATTTTACTCTCGTTTGAGGCTCATTGTTAGAAGATATAAGAGGCCTTCCAATGAAAATATTGAGGGAGCCGGGCAATAAAAGATGTTCTTTTGTATCATTTGCAACCAATATTTATATTTGTCGGGATGATATTTAAATGATATAATGGATCCTGCATTATATGATAAAATTTTAAACTACAATGTTTATGTATGATTTTATTATCACAGCCCCTCTTGCTATCTTTATTTATACTTGTTACCTCCGCCGAAGGAGTATTGTTTTCACTGGCGTTGGTTTGTTTGTTGTTGTTTGTTTGTCAGCAGGAGAACTCAAAAAGTGCAGAACGGATTCGGATGAAACTTTGTGAGTTGTTGGAAATGCCAAAAGAAACAAGTGATTAAATTTTGGCATCTCTGAGTGCAGAATTAATATGCAAAACGAGCTAAATACTAATAAATATTTCAAGTTAGCCTACTCTGCCAATAGATGTCGCTGTGCTGTAAAATCGGGTGCGGGAGCGTCTTCTTCTCGAATTTCCGTCGAGGGGAACCCTCCCCCGTCCCTCTACGCCGCCCCAGTCGTGAAAAATCTGCCTCGGAAGGCTCATAAGGACCCCGTGACGGCGGAAGTTTGCACTCTCTGAGTGTATATATGTCTCTAGTATTTATTATGCTATGTATGACTTGTGAATAAATGACTCATTAGATGAAAAAAAGGGGAAAATATACATTAATAATCATGTTAGCTTAGAAATCATTGCTCTGATAACTAATTTTATGATTGTATGCAACATAAGTTAGATCCAATCGTTTTTTAGTCGCTATAACTATGGATTTTTATTTTTCCCAATGCTATAAAAAACTGCAGATTTATTTTTGGACTTTTTTGTGCCTATATGGCTCGATAGAGTTGCATCCGACAGAACATAAATAAGCTTTGGACTTCAATGTTGTTATTAGAACATGAGGTGACAATTACTTATAAGGAAACAAGGATTTACGTATAAACAACTACACAACTTATAAAATATAAGTACATCTATTGGGATCATCCATCTGCTTCATATAAAACGAATGAATCATCAACTCTTCTTCTGAAAATGGTCCTTTGAGATATTTTAAAATATATTCAATATATAGATATACAATTAATCTTTTTGAGTGGAGAATAATTAAATAAAAACTGTGAAAAAAATATATATTATATGTCTTGTGTCAATTGAAATGAAAGTCCCACTCGAGTGTATTGAACCATGAGAGATAAACAAATAATATATTTCAAAGATAAAAATATTGATTTTTTGTGTCTGTGTCTCCTCTTCATGGAAAAGTGATGAATAGACACTTTTTTATAAATAGGTCCTTGAGGACTGATGATTAAAACACATTTAAGTCCCATGTACTTGTATCTCAATAGAGAGAAGAAGGAAATAAAAAAGAAAACTTTTGTCAGCGAAAAAAAACACATTTCAAATGAAAAAAATTATCTATTTAATTTATGATGCTGTTGAAGCATTAGGACGAGGGGAGTGAGAAAAACTGTTTCAAGGACACGACTTGTCCCATGCCATAATTACAATAAATTAATTGACATGACTATTGTTTGATCATCCGTATAGATAAAGCGGCAAGGAGGAGGGGGGAGTCGATTTCATTTGCCCCCCCTGCGAATGAAAACACAAAATTCCTTCTGAGTCACATTCCCTCCTTAGACTTCTTCTATTTATCCATTTTCTCCGCGTATTCCTTTTTCTTTTTCCCACATATTTGGTCATTTCCATAAATATAATCAAACAAGATTCTTCATCGTGATTATTTACTAATCACACAGGAACTATTAATCACTTTCAGTTACTTTTTGTATGTGTCCAAGTGACTGCTACTACTACTATTTGGTGCATGAAAATAAAAATTGTCTTTCCTTTTTCATATATCGAAGGAGGAAGGAACCATATTAAATCCACGGTACTTTCTAATGGCAATGCGAAGTACGCAACCTCTCTTATGGTTTTCAACGTTCGCTCTGTGTTTTGTCATTTATTCATTCTCTCTCTCTCACTTAAGCAATAATATTATGATATATGTTTAATATATATCCCAAAATCATCATATAGTATATATATTGGTCTTCATGAGCTCAAAAACACAATGTACGTGCTTATATATATATAAATCTAACTATGCCTTCGTTTAAAAAACCTATGGTCTGTCATAAAATACCTTGAAGGGATTTTAAAGTACGTATTTATTGGCACAGAAAACACACACCATGCAGTATGATTAAGTGCCCTAATATTAAAATAGAGGAAGAAGTAGTACTCTTGGCTATGGCGTTCTCTTATTGTAAGAAAACGAAACTAAAAATAATATAAATAATAATAATAATAATTTATAGATGGTGAAATTTGATCTCTAACATCTGAGATACTATAAATCGGTGGAGACTCTTTTTCTTCTCTTAAATGAAGATATTGTTATATTATCACTTTCTTAAAGATGGAGATTCTCTTTCTCCCCTTATCAATAATAATATTTTTTTGTTATAAAGCACTCTCATATAGGAAGGGATAGAAAGAGGAAATCTTATCTGAGGAGATGGATCTATTGCCAAGGATTCCTCCTCCCCTGGTTTGGTGAAACACGTTCGGGGACCTTCTCTAGATTCAAATCAAATCAAGATGAGGAGCCTCCCTGGTCTACAACAATGATGCCCAGTGATTTATTCATCAAAAAAAATATGAAGAAGGAGGAGGATCCATAAATGGACTTGAAGGAGACAAGAAATATTAATTGTTTTCTGGAGATAAATGAAGGAATACAAATTGAGAGCCTTCTTTGCTTTGTCTTCTAAGCAAACACATGATTATAATAGGTTGAAATCGAGTTTCTGAAATATCTTCCAGTAGAAATAAATTTGTAGTTGTAGAAAAATATAATTTGTTATTAATGGATAAAACTTATGTTTCAAGGAATGGAATCACCAAAAAGACTTCCTTAATAATGAGATAGGCCATTATATTGATGATGATCATTGAAGTTTAATAACATTCATTAAGTGTGCATTAGTGACACAAGTGATAAATTGTTTTGTGATAAATCTTAATGTGATTTGTTCATCAATATTATACAAGGAAATGTATTATATATTATATTAAATAATGTTTTTTAGGATGATAAAGTGACTTTAACTATCTCCCACGGCTTTTTATAATCCCTCTAATACGTAACTATACAAGGTTTTAAATAAGAAAAGCAGCATATAGTGACAAGGTAAATATCAAGAAACCTATGTATGCCTGGCATTGGAAAAGGTCAAATGTCTCTAAAATAAATATATTCTTCACTTTATTACCTCCACCGAAGGAGGTATTGTTTTCACTGGCGTTGGTTTGTTGGTTGTTTGTCAGCAGGATAACTCAAAAAGTACGTAACGGATTCGGATGAAACTTTGTGGAGTTGTTGGAAATGCCAAAAGGAACAAGTGTTTAAATTTTGACATCTCTGAGAACTTCTTTAAGATGCAAAATGTGCTAAATACTAATAAATATTTCAAGTTAGCCTACTCTGCCAATAGATGTCGCTGTGCTGTGAAATCGGGTGCCGGGAGCGTCTTCCTCTCGGAATTTCCGTCGAGGGGAACCCTCCCCCGTCCCTCTACGCCGCCCCAGTCGTGAAAAATCCGCCTCGGAAGGCTCATAAGGACCTCGTGATGGCGGAGGTTTGCACTCTCTGAGTGTATATATGCCTCTAGTTACTACTGTTTCTTGAAAGAAACATGTGCATAAAAATAAATGAATCATGATTCGAGTTTTAAATGAATGCTCAATGAAACGTAGCCATGTGACGTATCATAAACACTGAAACACTACTGCTACACATAAAAATGTAAACATAAATCCAGTATAAATCATTAAAAATGAAAACATATGTAAGCCTCACTTTCATCTATTTATTAGCCATTTTTTGTATCATCTAATCTAAATCTATTTTTTTCTGAAAAGAAGTATATTTTCGATATTTATAATATTTGTATTTTATAAAAGCGATTATTTAAGAACAGTAAAATAGACATTTTTATCTGTGCATTTGAAAGGCTTCAGTAAATAACAATTTCCCTTGATCGTAATGTATGTTACAATATGAAATTATACAAAATGCAGTATATAAACATTATAATGAATTATTTCTCTCAAAAATTTGAAATTGTTTTATTATAATATACAAAATAATATATAAGTTAGCAAATCTGGGGGATTGATTCTTTGTACATCATTGATCACGAAGGAGACAGAAGTGTGCCTTATAGCATTTAAAAAATGCTTTTTAGTTTTTGTCTCAATTTATACATATACAATTTTTTCTTGTCATATTTGATAGCTGTTTAATATACAAAAATATCACTTACCGCCTGAGAACCCCACCAAGGAGGGAAGCATTTAGGCACTCCGGGGGTGAGAGTCTTCTTTGTACTTCGGCAACCGTGACTTTATACTTGGACGTTGAGCTGAGTAGGGAGAGACGTCCGGGTACGGAGCAAAAGACGTCAGTGGGACTCGTGCTCTCTTTACCCGCATTTTGATCCCGAGCGCGAATCCCGGGCAAAAATGATCCTCCATCATCTTCCATCTATATATATTTGAAAGTTTTTAATGATCATTATGGTTAAGTATAAGTCATGCATGCATGGAATCATCATCATGAGTAATTAAATCCATCCTCTTCTTCTGCGTGAAATCCAATTCCCACCGCAGAGGACGTCATGCTTATATGATAATATGAAGGGACGTCTTAAACAATTTTGGTTGTTTATGAGGAAGAAAATGTTCACACAAACACACACATGAAATGAAGACTTCCTTAAAAGTGTCTCCCACGATATGTATGTATATATGTTTTGACATGCAAAAAAAATATATACAATTCTTTATAATTATAACAAGTTTCGGTGAATTGATAATCGATAAGCCGGAAAAAGGGATTCTATTGAAGTGTAACCATGTTTTTGAATGTTTTAATAAGCACTTGTATAACGGAAAATATTCTATGTACCATTAGGTTAACCAACAGACATTACGAGTGGAAAACATATAGTTTCTTTTGCACAAACTAAAATTTTATTTCTTTATAGTCATACTATTTTTTTCTAAGACAAATGAATCAAAGGAATCATATATTTATGTATTATATTTGCTTCCCATGAACTTTTTTTGGCTCGTTTTTTTATAGAAATGGGTTGATTTAAGTCTTATTTCAGTAAGGATAAAATACTCGCATATAAAAAAATCATGTAATTCATTACATAGGTATTTAAAACTGCTAAATATAAAATATAACCCATTTCTAAATTATTATTTCAAAAAGACATACTCTGACTCAAATGTTGATTGAGTGACATGTCCTTTTTATCTCTTCCTTATTAATAAACAGCTCCCCTTACATTAATTACTTATTGTTCTCAAACAAAAGCTATTGAATATAAATATACTTGTTGACAATGTATGAGAGTCATAATATGTATGTTGTATGCCATAATTTCATGTACAGTTTGACTTGTTAAAGCTATAGTTTTTCAAAATATATTTCTTTAGTCAATAAGTCATAAAACTTTCAAAAATATTAAGTATATATGAAAAAAACCTGTTTAAAATATTATTTATTTATGTTGTCTGTTGTTGGATATTATTTTACTCCGTTGTTTAAATAACCAAATCAATTATTATATAACTATTTTTTTCCTATTAAAAATTATGAGGAAATAAAATCGTATAAAAATTCCACTGCTATTTAAGTACAGGATGGCATATTCTATAAATTGAATATATTGTTCTACTTAGTATAACATGTTAAGGTTATGTAAACAATCTTAGGTTTTAATAATATATAATCATTTGCTAATGACATGAAAAGTCAAAAGCCGTATGTTTATTAGTATAAAGGGAATATTGGAACAACAACGCTCCAACCAAGTTATCTTTAAGTTTATAAGTTTTAAGGAGTCCTACCTGATCTTCCCCCATAGGCGGTGAGAGCGGAGCAGAGCCAAGAATCAAATTGGAGTCATCCAGTCCTCTAAATCCGTCTCTCCGAGCTGAGTGCTCATAGTTGCTTCCGTGATGTAACATCAAATTTGCGGTCTGCAAAAAAATAATCAAAACAAATATTTAAATGGTCTCTCTTAACCCTTCTGTTGTATTGCATTTTCTAACTACATCCTTAGTAATTGACATTATTATGACTCTTCTTGAAAATAACAACAGAAAAAGAACACTCTTTCTTTCATTTCCAACCTAAATTACAATTTGATAAAAGATATAAGCAAGCCTACAAATATAAAAAATAGATTTTCCGTCATTGACAGGACAGTTTAAAAAATGACAAAATAAGCTTAAGTATGTTAATGAAATATATGTTCATTCATGGTTCTATGATTAATTTTGAAGACTATTTATATTTTCCACTGTTTAAAATTAAGAGAAAATTAATAAAAGAAAGATAATCCTTGTTCTATTGATGCATAAGATAAATTATAACAGACTTAGGGATTCAAGTAATACATTAAAGAGTATTCAAAAACTGTTTTTCAAGTAACAAAATACCATTTTTGATATACTCAGACGTTCAATGTTTCTTTTAAAGATTATTCAACTTGCTTTGTAATCAATATGCATCATTTATATATTCAGGGATATGTGAACATAAATGATAATAAAAAACTAAGAGACTCATGTAGCTCTAAAGTAGAAGAGTATTCAATAAAAGTCTTTAGAGAGTCAAACCAAAAAATACTTTTAAAATTGACAGTGTATTTTTTCCCCAAAGAAGGACTCAAGGATGAAATAGTGTTTATAAGCTTATAAGATAAATAAACTTTTGGAATTGTTAGTGCATTTTGTCGGAATGAAGGATGAAGAGTGTCGAATAAAGTCTTAACAAAGTAAAAAAGTATACATTTATTGCAAATGCGGGCTTAAGGATGTAAGAACATATAATAAAGTTTTAAGAGACTCCAACAAAAAAAAAGATTGTTTTTTTAATACTATAACTACTTTTTTAAACTATATTTGTGAAAATTAGTGTGTTTTAGAGATGTTCTGTTATATAATGGTGAATCTATATGTGACTTTAGATTAGAGTAAACTATAATGTTTATTTATATATTTTTATATGTACTTCTCTAACTCAACAAAGTCTTTTAAGAAAATAAAAAGTTAAGAGACTTATGAGTGCATTTTGTGTCTAACTATGAATGAATGGTGAGCTATATTACTTGGTAAGGGTCAGACGCAGATGTCGTTGAGGGTGAAGATGGATGTCCAGAGCTCGTGGATGCTGTGAGGACAACGGAGCTGAATGCATCACTGGAGAGAGGAGGCGTTGAGGCACTGGCAGCCCCATAGTGCGGCACAGGGGAAGAAAAGTAAGGCTGGAAGTCTGCGGAGGACACAACCACTGTAGGACTCCGAGGATGGGGCGTAAGAGGAAAGGCGTAGAGGATATTGTAGTGAGAGGCGCTAATCGATCCTGCAAACAAAGACATAAGCATGGTTAGTGAATAAACGTTGTGGGCAGATATATTCTAGAGTAGGAAGCATTCACTCAATCAAAAATTATTATTAGTTTGATACTTCACAAAAAATATATATCTTTAAAAAGAAATAAACACAAAGCCTGCCAATATTTTTTATTGATCTTACCAATTTATGTTATAAAGTCAATAAAAAATAGGGCGATCAATATCTATAAAGCTTTGAATAGCTCAATATGCAATAATATTCACTAAGTTCCCAAGCTAACCACCATCAAAAACAAAATAATTTTTCCCAAAAGATATAAAAAACCTAACAAAATGAAGGTACATATACATAAAAATTTAATTATACAAATATGAAGGCCCATAAAAAGATCCCTTCCAGCAAGAAAAAATAAATATGAAAATTGTGGCTTGAAGTGGTATTTTTTTTTTGCCCCTGTAAGGGCCTTTCCTCATGTCGGCGTTAAATGAAATTACAGCAGGAATAACAATAAAAATAAGCTTGCAAATCTATAATTTAACCAGGGGAAAACTATGCCTGGCCGCAACCCCAGTTTTGCTTAAAAAGGAGCTAATTCATTTTTATAATGGTCTATATTTATTTATTTTGATTTATTTCCTCCCAAAATCTAAATAGATACGCGTGTTAAATATATATGTGGTTTTTTGTATGTGTATATAAATAAAAGCAGAATTTTTGCTTGTCCCTGTCCACAAAAAACAAAATTGGCAATTATATGTGGGAGATAACAATAGATATATAAAAACAAGAATAAAATATTATGAAGCAAAGAGGATTGTAACAAAGTGATCAAACACGTTTGTTTCAATATTACAAATATATAATTTTATATAACACATCAGTTCAACGTTCCATGATATTACTACATCATTATTTTTCTCATCTGAATACCATTCATCAAGTCAAATATACCAAAATGTCTAAATCTTTGCTTGAATATATGTATTTGTGCAATTACTTGAAACTACTATAAATATATGATTAATAATGCTAGGAAAATGTATATTTTTTAAAGAAATAGTATGAATCCAGTAAGTTTTAATATGGAGAAGTTTTTCAATTTTTTTTGGATATGCTAAATTATCCTTATATATTTTGTAATGTCGTTTCTTTTTGAAAGTTGGTTATAAAAATACTTAATAAAGGTAGAAAGAAGTAATTATTTACTGTATAAATAGTCTCATTATATTCGTTATTTTAAAGAAGTTTTCCTATTTTATCTGATATG
>CP045891.1:19576524-19613346 GCA_013387185.1 Caligus rogercresseyi
GGTGTAATCAAGTATATTTTGCCAAGGCATATTAGTTACATTTGTAACTAGTCTAAAATAAATATATAAATAAAAACAGTAAAAATATGTTTAAAAGAAAAACTAAGAACAAATAAAATAAAATATAGCATGGATTATGTGGCACGCTGCGTCCAATGGCCCTAGCTGCGGTCCTGGCAGCGTGAAGGGTCGTGGCCGACCTCAAAGCCTTATCATGTTCCACACTGATATTGCATGACATGCAAAGGTAGCCGTCTCTCTTCGAGTGGATACGCTACTGGAGTGGTGGACCTCATGGGCCTCCTCGGGATGGGGAAGACGAAGTCACCAACCGGGTTCCTGGCACCGCCGCCACCGTCGTTGGAGTAAAAACATTTCCAGGTCTCCAGGGCCACTGCCTTGGCGGCCACCTCGTTGAGGGGGGAAGGCCTGCCTCTCAAGGAGGTCGCGGACGTGGATCTGATCCCGTCTTTGCATCCAAACGATGCTCCTAGCAGCGTCATTTATGGCGACCTGTATCGCCCTGTGTGCGGCATTTGGCCCCTTGCATCATTATCAAGTCTTGGAATGGTCACAGCTGCAGCAGCGTAAGAGATTTTGCCAATCATTAATCCCTTGGCCAGCTGCCGTAGGTATTTTCCTCTTGGTAAGTGCACGGCAAGCCTAGAGATGAGTGCAGCCCGCTTTGCTGCTGCCTTAGCGATGTTGATGTTGTGAGGTACTGTTGTGAATGCAGTGTCAAATTTGACCCAAGAAACTCAATTTCATCGAGTGGGTGCACCTGGACGCCCCCGACGTTGATGGTGAAGCCCAAAACATCCTTTTTCTTGGCGTTGCCCCCGATCATGAGCTGGTCTTAGGTGGCATTAAGGACGAGGCCGTTCCCCCCCGCAAATCTGGAGAAGGCGTCTGCCCTAGACTCCAAAAGGGGACCCGACTCCCTCAAGAGAGTCACCAACGGCTCAGAGGAAGAAGTCGTCTGCCATAGCCACTATTGTCTTCGTTGCCGATACCAACGCAGAGGTGACGTCCGCGACCAGGACCAGGTAGAGAAGGGTCCCAGAATGAGCCCTGTCTCACTCCGTACTCGACTGGTAAGAATCAGTTCGGTATCGTTCCACACTACACGCTGTAACCGCCAGTGAGGTATGAATGGAACCACTTAAACTGTGTGCCAGCAATCCCAAGCTTCCCCAGCTTTGGTAAAAGCTGCAGCTGGTGACAGTGTCAAAGGCAGCAGAAAGTCAAATCAAGGACCCCAACAACTTTTCCCCTCTGCTCGGCCTCCAGCCACTTTGCATGTAATGTGACATTCCCAAGATAAAGAAATCACTTTGTCTCAAAAGGTCCCAGATATATGGGCTATTATAATCATATATATTTATTCATATCTATTCTTTTGTAATTTAATCTAACTAAATTGATAAAAACAATAATCACTGCAACATATTTTTTTCTTTATTTCAGCTAGTATATAAAGGTCGAAGTAGTTGCATATAAAATACATATAAGACATTTTACTCTGAAATTAATACAACGACCGAAGAAACGAACCAAATAAAGCAAGTTATAATAAATACATTAATATCACAATGGGTTAACAGTCTTAGGTAAATAACAAATTAAAATTGGCATTATAAAAATGAAGCTTAGCGTTGAATTAAATGACTAAAACAGACATAAAAATTTATATAGGCAATAAAATTTTAATAACTTTTTAATTTTTTCTTAAAATGGCTGAGAGACTTGGTTGGGAAATACTTGATTTTCCTCGAAGCGAGTGTCCACGAGTTGTCGGTTACGGAAGGGATTTTGAGAGTGAGAGCTTCATATCTGGCGGCGGCTCCGAGGATGATTCCACGGAGATCTTAAAAGCTCAGTTGAAATTAATTTGCTCGCAATTCTTGCCTAAGCAATTAAAACTGCAAAATCGATTGCCTTAAAAACGATTTTATTATTCATATACGAAGTATAGCTAAATTGTAATATAAGAGAACGCGATAGAGTCTCTGACTTTCAATGTTGAATCCACAGTTTTCGACTCCCGAGAGAGGAAGGTCCATGTTTGTCAATCTCATTTACAAAATCCTAGGTTTTATGGTCGTTTTTAATTCATATTCACACAAAAAAAATATTCGCATATCCTTTATAATACTAAATCACATAGAAACTGTAAATGATTTTGTCCTGCAAACATTTTCCAATTACCACTGATTTTGTGTCTTCCTCTGACAAAAGTTCAATGCTCCACTTTCCCTATGCAAAAGCTTGCATTTTCTTACGTATTTATTTTTATTATTTAGGCCTACATGTAAATGTCATCATCATCATCACTTCCACTACAATATCTAAAAATGCATTCTCAGAGAGAAAGACATGCAGAGAGATACAACAAAATAAATATAATAATGATATGGATGTCTTGAATTTCTTTTTTCGATATTTATCAATAATTCTCTCCATTGGGAAAGAATACAAAGTGAGTGAAAGTTAGAGAGGCCCTTTGTATAGATTCCTTCTATTGAAAAAAATGAAGAATACTGCCTCAATCGGTCAAGTGATGCGACTCTGCTTGGAGAGTCTATAGATAAATATAACGTTTCTGACTTTTTTGTGTCCTGTGACGTCATTTTTTAGGTCATACATATTTGGTCCACAAGGTTTATTTCACAAAAAGTTGTTTTAAGGCATTCTTCATAATTAAATAACAATTTTTTAAACCTCCAGTGATGTCATCACGCACAGATAATGTTTAAGACAGTTTGGGAGACTCTTCTAGCATTAAAAAAATCGATCCGTATAACTTTCTAACAAGCTCGTGTTTTAGTTTGACGTACACAACAAACAAACGTACTAACAAATATTCAACAAGTTGTTATTTTTTTTACAACGATACAATCCTGGTTAAAGGATGTATTGTATAATCAAAGCATTTTTTTCCCTTCCGCAACAAGGCCTATATTTAGTACATAAAAGTGAAAATAAAACTTGTTAGTTTAGCTCCTAGATTGGACCCATCTCACCGGTACAAAATCCAGTATCATCTGGTAGTGATACTCACTAGGACAGTGGTGCCATGGTGACGGCCCGCGGGCCGGAACCGGCCCGAATTGACATCTCATTTGGCCAGTTACGTCAGTGGTTGAGAAGTGTTTTTATTAATAAATAATACTATGATACAATATCAACACATTTAAATCTACTTTTGTTGTTTGTTTAGTGTTGCCAGGTCAAAAATGTACCGGTAATTTGGCCCCCTGAGGTCCCACTTGAAAACAATCAGGCCCCCTGACCGATTTCACCATGGCATCCCTGCACTAGGAGGAATAATAAATATTAGTTCATATATTTTTAAGCATTTAAAATATTCAAAATGAAATCCTCGAGTGATAAACGTTGCTCCCCGATCTCTGTGCTCAATAAAACTATTTTTAATAAATGATCTCAAGCAGAGACAAGTTATTATATCTTTGACTTCCTTTGGTGCTTTTTAAAGAACCTAAAACATATATGTACATACTTTATACTCGTACGTAATGGCTTATAAAGATGCTTACAAAAATCAAAATGAAGCTAGTATTATCTTTTTTATTAACTTGATATTCTTTGTGATACTATAGACACTTCTTTATGATGTAATCGGTTAAATTGTATGAGAGTATAAAATTTGTCTTATAGCAAAACAATGCTCCAATTGCGTAATTTGGCTTTATCAAGTACATCATAAAATTAAGTTAATCATATTAAGGGAGTGTTTGCAATGTTTTATACCTAAATAATCGACAAAGTTTTTAAAAGTCTGTGAGTTTTGAATATTGAATTAAGAGAATAATATGTAATGTTTTTGCTCGAAAATAGAGTTAATTTTCCTTTTCATGTTTAAAAATGATTCAGTTTTATTTATCTTTAAATATGTGAAACATTATATATATATATATATATATATATGTATATATATATATTGCACTATCTTATTTTACTTCGTTAGAGGATATCTTATATTTTGAAATATAAATTAATTTTGCTTATATTGTTTTTATTACTTATTCAGCTAATAATACAAAATATCATAATAAAGAAACTTTTCTAACTCTCATTCATATTTTATACTAGGGAACCATTCAATGTTTTGATGGTTTCTCACCATTTATATGAAAACGAACCAAGAAACAACTCTGACATAGGTATACATAAACAAATGTAAAACAAAGAATGAAGAACTACAACAAAAAAAAGAAGGTTAGCCCACCACCTTCCCCAAACGTAATTGATCTACGTTAGATGCTCATTAATAAGATTTGTAATTAAAGAAGCGTTCTTAAATCGTTAAAAATATGAAGTCCAAAATATCATGAAATGAATGCTCCAAAATTACATTACTGACATTTGTTTACGTCTGCTTGGAACATAATTACTGTGAGTAGGATTGTGGGTTTTTACTTTGAGTACCATTATTTTTTGGTCTACTTGGCATAGAGGAAAACACATCTTAGAATCTAGACCTTAAACTTTTAATCTATTTTGAGTGTAATTTTTTTAGGAGAATATAAAAATGTTTGAATATATTTGGTAACTGATATCTGAGGCAACTGATTTATATATTTAAAAATAGGATTGTTATGGGAAGTAATCATTATCAATGGATTATAATTGACTGCTATGATATCATGTTTTAGCATCACAGAGTCAAATAATAAGAATCATTAGTATATTGGAACCATAATGTTCATTGATTGTTAGTTTTACACAACTTTTCAAATGAGTTTTTTATTTATTTTTATATTTGATATAAATGTGTATTTTTATGTACAACACTGCACTGCGTTAGCAGATATGAAATATTAGCTTTATGATCGAAATTTTTTAAATAAATACTCATTTGTAAAGAAATGAACCAAATATATTTTATATTTAACCCTTAAATTTACAGCCAACAACTATCTAAGCACTTCCCTCAATGGAGCCAAAATATATCCTGACTGATGTTTATATATCTTGTTGTTTTCTTTAAAATATTAAAAGGACAAAATAAAAAGCAATGGCATTTCATTTGTTTTGGTTAAAGTCCATATATTTTCTCCAAGCACAATTCAAAGAGTGCATTTAGAGAGTAAATGTAAACCATATCAACATTTGCGTAAAATAGCCATATATTCATCAATCTAAATATTTTCATTTTTATAAAATCAAGTTTCAATTATCTTGCAAAGTTAATTACAAAATGTCTTTTTTTGTCATAATGCACTTTATATTATTGTTTCAGTGCATTTAAGAGTGAGTTAAAGTTCTTTCAAATACTCTCTGCATGACGTTAATTTAATAGGTGTTATTATTATAAGTAATAAAGCTATAAGCAGATCATATATTGTAGTACGGTTGTGCTTAAATTAGTCGTTAGGCGTCTTAGAAGAAACATACTAAGTATACATGTATCATTAAATGAACATGTTTGCGGAACAAGTACTTTCAAATATGTCCTGAAAATATTATATTGTTTTTACATGTACAAACAATCATCTCTTGAAAGACATACAACTTCTCACGTACTTCTATTTGGTATCACAACAATATTCTTAAAAAACATAACCTTTGGTTATTATTTTATTAAGTGTTGTTTATATTCCAGGATAAGATTGAGTTACAAGCTTCATAGACATTTTTAGAGCACTCCCATTTGATTTTTATATAATTAGCAATTCCAATATCTGGCCGAGACCCGTTGGGATATTTTGAGTTCATGGACGTAACTGATAGGGACGCCAATACTCAGTCACAATAAGAAGCAAGCCCACTTTTCCCACGATCCATTCGTACAAAAAGGAAATATTAATTCATGTAAAAATATGTTTTAAGACATTAAAATGTATTTATGTGGTATTACTTGGTAGTCCACTCACGAACAGGGTATATATATTTTTTTCTCTCTCTCTCTTCATGCTAGCTTATAGTTAAATGGCTTAATACATAAATATTTGTATTCTTCACTCTGAAAGGCCTCTCTGAGCTCTTGAGAACGAAGCATAAATAGATAAATTCATTGTTTTATTATTCTTAGTTGAACTAATTTCGAGAAATATGTGAAACTAGAGGCATATATACACTCAGAGAGTGCAAACCTCCGCCGTCACGGGGTCCTTATGAGCCTTCCGAGGCGGATTTTTCACGACTGGGGCGGCGTAGAGGGACGGGGGAGGGTTCCCCTCGACGGAAATTCCGAGAGAAGACGCTCCCGGCACCCGATTTCACAGCACAGCGACATCTATTGGCAGAGTTGGCTAACTTGAAATATTTATTAGTATTTAGCTCATTTTGCATCTTAAAGAAGCAATCAGAGATGCCAAAATTAATCACTTGTTCCTTTTGGCATTTACAACAACTCCACAAAGTTTCATCCCAATCCGTTCCGTACTTTTTGAGTTATCCTGCTGACAAACAAACCAACCAACCAACAAACTAACAAACCAACAAACTAACAAACCAACACCAGTGAAAACAATACCTCCTTCGGCGGAGGTAATAATTAAGCAAAGCTATTATTGTCATTAAGGAGGTCGTACTGATGAGAAGTAAATAGGTTTGTATTTCGTCAAATATTAAATATGTTATATATGAAGAAAAAAAATATAGGCTACTGTTACCCTTTAATGTTTTATCATAAAAATAACCTTTTTTTTGTTGAAAATGATAATGATTTACAAATTTCTTAATTCATAAGCGTTCTATCAAATGTATTTACTTATACATCCCGTACCTGGGTCGCTATAGAAATTATAAGTATATATAGCAGTGTTGTAATTTTAATTCATTTACTAGTAAACCATAAAAAGTGGGTTAAGCGTGATGCTGACGAATTTCGACCTTATTTAAGGATGCTTAAGCCTGCAATTGATCCTATAATTGAGACGTTGCATAGTTTATAACTAATCCAACATAAATGTGTGTTAAAATACCTTGGTGATGCCTATTACAGGGATAAGACTTAATTGGTATTAACTTGAAGAACCCTACATTATGATGTAGGACTATAAATCAAATAATCCATCAAAGTCATATTGGAGGTCTGGTGACATATTGGTTTTAATGTTTTTATTGTGTAATATACAAATTTTATTGAGAAGGTAACCTCAGAACAAAAAAAATAAATAATTTATGCCTTGGTTTTACATGTGAGAGGGTGATAAAATTTAAAAACTACTTCTCAGTGTTTTAATTTTAACATAATCGTTTCTTCATGTATGGCATACAGAATCTTTTCAGGTTTGTTAGCATACTTATTTCCTACAAATGAATGTGAGAAAACCTACCAGATAAAGGTATGGGTTGTATCATAATAATTCCCTGATAAATATAAAATCAAGTTAACAAAGTTGTGTAAGTAACAACTGTTTTTTTAACAGTTGCTACAATTATGAAAAATATGTTCCTATTTTATTATTATTATTATTAAGTTTAAACAAATAAAGTAGATGCTATAGTTTATGGCCTATTTCGTTTATTCAATATTTAATTTCAATTAATCTGATTTATTCTACGGAATATAAGTCAAAACATGAAGATTCCGTTTGTAAAGAAATTATCATTCATTTCAAATTAAACATATTATATAACTCAAGAGAAGAATATTATGTTGACAAATTTTAAACAAATTACTTAAATAAGGTCACCAGTTATATATATTGAAGCAATACAAATGTTTGTGTAATTTCCTTTCTATATTATTCTATATCTTTTCTGTTGAACAATATATACTGCAATATACAAAATAAAGAGTAAGTTATTCAATAGAATATGTAATGTCATGTGAATATCTTTAAAAAAATATCTTTTGATAATGAATTATTACTGTTTCCTTATTTATTTCAGGTAAGAGGATTTCATTGTTCACCATTGGTATATATATAGTATTATTATTATGGCTATTATTATTCTGGACCTACAATTCCTTTGTTCAATATATTGATTCATGAAAGAATAACCGTTTTGTTTTGCAATGGGTATTTATGGCTTAAGATTATCTATTTAAAAGTATGTACTGTGGATTCAATATTCATTGACGTGTTTTGCATAACCCTTTGCATGCATCTAAAAGGTTCGAGCATGGGTCATTATTTTCCTTAGCATAATATTACATGGTTAATCCTGTGTCCACAATGACCGTCAGTGATGAAAAATCCAATATTTTGTGGTAAAAAGATTTGAAGGTCTTTAATTATATCTTAAACTTAATTTACAAGATAAGCTCAATCATTTTTATTATAAAAAAGCATAGCAGCGTCACGTTTGACCAAAATTTTATATAATTTGGTAGCTAATTGTGCATCTCCTAAACTTGTATAATTATAGTAGTTTTGTTGTTTATGATTCTGCTTTAACGTTTTTTAATTATTTTTTTATGACGGTTATATTTCTGCACTTTGTTATCTAATTTTTATTATTAGTTTGTTGAAGGTTTTATAGATGAGTTGATATTAAACTGAATCATATTTATTTAAAAAGGTTATTTATCTGGGCATTAATTTTTGAACCAAAATATTATTTTTATATAACTAATCAGATGTGATTTTATGTTATATGAACTATTATTTTTTTAAATCTTTTTATACTCTATTTTATTTTACGATAACATAATAATATAATTTACTGTAAAATATTTATATTGAATTACAATGCTGGTTTTTAAAAACCGCTGCTACAATTATGAATAACTATTGTTCATATTTTATTATTATTCAGTTTAAACCAATAAAGTAGATACTATAGTTTACTATACTAAACTATACTATAATTTCGTTTAATCAAAAATTAACTTTATCATTAAATGAAAAAACTTGAAAAATGGCTAAAAAGTTTAGTCTGTTTCTGTATATAATTTTAGTGTATTTTATTTTTACACTACAAATTATATGTATCTATTAATGTTGACGCCACCGAATATATCCATCATTTTTATACTATTCATTTATCATAAAAATAAAAAGAGTATCATATCAACCTAAAAGATTTTTGCTAATTCAGACATAAATTCAATATATGAAATAATAGGTACACAAAGTTAAGTACAAGTTCAGAATAAACCACTAACGGTTTTTATTCACAGTACAGAAAATAAAAATACATAAAGTTATATATATATATATATATAAACTCGATGCTAAAGTTTTTGCATTACATAATTCATGATGTTAAATTATATTTCACAAAAGAGGAAGCAAGAAAACTATAGATCTACATATTTTTTTACAATAAATGGTAAAACGATATTTTCTATTCCATTATTTCTTTTTTTTCTGAAAAGAAACTACCATTTTTCAAATAATTTATCCCTGTTTGGAAACTTATGTCTCTCATATTTCTAAATATGTATATCTATTTAAAAAATAATAATAATATGGTATTATGTCTTCCAAAAAGAAGTATAAAGAAAGTGTATTATATTTTTTTTTGCAATCATGTGCCGTAAGGAACAATAAGGAACTTAAGTAGACAATTACTACTTTTTTATGCTGGAATCATCGTCCAGGTCCATATTGCTTGTATCACTTCATTCTACTTAAAGTGCATGGTAGGAGACTCCCTAGTCATTTGTTTTCTTCTTCTTCTATTTGACAACCAACATATACAGAAAGCTAATATATACCATGATTACAACATGGAATTGCCATTATCATTATATATATATATTTATGTGAAAATAACTTGATTTTTTTTGCAAACCAAGAAAGGAGCAGACTGGCAATAGTCCCCCTCCTATACTCCTATATATGTTGAAGGTCTTTATTATTTTTTATTTTCCTTATGTATTTCTGTGTGTCATACCTTTTTGAGAATGTTTACTTTGCTCAGGACTACCGCGCCGACCGGGATTAAAGTCACTCTTTGCAAAGACTAAAAATAGGGGGAATTTAATCTGTGAGAGGTGTTGTAATACCATCAATAATGATTGAAAGGTTTTTTGAGATGAAAAAAATAAACATATTTTTGTTGTTGTTTAGTTAATTGAATAGAGTATAAATACAAGAGTTAAGCCTGATAAGGACTACTATTATAATTTAAGGTATTATTTCAAGATATCTTGAGCACATTACTAAGTTACGATTGTGTTGCTTATATTTTGAGATGATATATAATTAGGTAATTTTTTTTAATGCATATATTTTTTTTAAATGATTGATTAAAGAAAAATATTCTATCTATTTTATTCCATTTAACTAAATTGTCAAATTCTTTTCAGTTAATAAATGCTTAAGACGGAAAATCGACTTTACATTCCAAGCAATCGAGTACAATTTAAAAACCTTACGATACTCTATGAAATTAAGGGTATCCACAATAAATTGGAACTATCTTAAAATTTAACCTCCGTAATAAAAAGAACCATTGTTTATAAGTTAAAAAGGTAGATACAATATTAAACAATAAATATAGTCAATATGTCTTCCATCAGCAGCCATTATCTACTTTATCCGGCCCTAATGGTTATGTCGTTTGTCCATTCAGCATTGAAGACCCGGCACACCGTGCTCATGGGTTTAGTTAATAAGTTTGTAGATAACAGGGGGTTTATGTCCTGTGCTAACCAATTCCAGTATTATGTCCCTCCTTGTTTTAGTTTTCATAATTAACATTGTTTATTGTCAAAACAATATTGTATTGTTCACGCAACCTCCTTATATATATTTTATACCTTATTTATACCCAATATCCATATTCAAGTTCTTGACAAAGTAGTTTCAATTTATCATGGATACTCTGATTATTATTTTGTACGCAACAAACAATTAAAAACTCACATTTCTTTGTATCCCAATAACTCATAAAATGATTTCAATATTTACATACCCATCAAACTCAAGCAATTATTCATCCATTAAGCGATCATCCCCTATTTAATAATATGCTATAAAAGCCCTCCACAGCATGGATGAGAGGGGTTAAATCCATTTATTTATTTATTCAGTCAATTTTTTTGCAATAAATACTAAAATAGCCCCCAAAAACTATATATATATATATTGCTTAACCTAAAAAATCGTGTGTGGTCGCCCTCCAATGGAAGAAGCACATATTATTATAACGATGATAAATCCATGGAATTCTCGGAAACGATGGGGGCTTTTCAATGACCATGAGGAAGAGCTAAAAAGAAAAGGTTCTAAAAATATTTAATGACTATTAATTATGAAATTATTCCGTAAAATTAGTCCTATATATATATATATATCATACAAACAACAATAGTACTTATAAACAGTAAAATATATCTAAGAAAGGCATCATAGAATGATAAAGACTTATCTTCCCTTCATTAAATCTAATGTTTGTTGTACATGTTTAATTAAAATTGGATTCATATTATATTTCTTTTTTTCAGGACTTATGGTTTATGAGGAAATTTTTAGACTAAAATACATCTAATAGATGTTTCAGACAATGCTTTAGCGTTATTCCAGCAGAGTAGTTGTATGTTCATATATATATACCTACATATAACATACTAATTGACGTTCGCGAAAAACTGTCGTTCGCCAAAAGTTATCGTTCGTCGTTCATCGTTAATTTTAAATTGAGTCTTTCGTCGTTAATCGACGTGATGAAAAAAGTGATGACATAAAAAAAGGAAATATGTCCCATGAAATTATAAATCTTTGTCTTTTTTTGGCGCCAAAAACGAACGATAAGGAATTTTCCTTATCGTTCCTCGTTCGTGATAAAACTTTATCGTTCATCGTTCGCGAACGACAACAAATGAACAATAAATCAACAAGTCTGATATATATATATATACATACATTATTAGATGAGTTATATTTAAATAAAAATACTTTACTGATACGATACACAAAAAACAAAGTGGAAAATAATAATAATAACACGCTTTTGAGGAGGAAAAACTCTTGCCCATTATATAGATCATGTGAAGCATATCAATTATAATGATATTTAAATACACGTACTCTACATACTATGGAGTGTTTATTCTCATTTTTAAAGATACATCACACGATTATTTATGGTCAAAAATGGAGTTTGTCTGCTTGCCCTAAAGGGTTTTTTCGTGCGTTGATGTGTGTACCAATGTCTGCGGGGTGTACAATCTATTAATTGCCTAGAGATTATTCTTTGCTGATGCTGCCATTATAGTTATTATTATAAATGGATTTATTACATTGCCTGGATGTAGCTCTAGTCTCTAATCTACCAAAGTAATTACTCAACTTCATGAAATAATGCGTAATAAGGTGAAAAAAATAGATGAGTTGGCTAGAGAAGTCCAAATATTTTGGCTTTCAACCTCAACCTACAATAATTTGTTATAAACACTTAGATAGGGAATCTTGTACTAGAGCTTTGGTCAATAAAAGTTATTTTTTAAGTGTTCCTGTGGATAGGAATCAATGTGATAAAACAAATAATGAAATTTGAAATATTTGATAAAGAATTTGTTGAAACATAAAAAGAAGGAAATGATCAATCATATTTGATTATATCTTTCATTCATTGATGATTGAATGACAGCTTCAGACTATCTATTTTTTAATCAAAATATAGAGTTTTATAATATATATATATATAAAGAAATATCAATATTGCATATAAAATCTTAGCTTCAAATACCTTTGGACATAAAAAAAACTATTTGCAAGAGCGTCATATATTTTCCCTATTCTTCTTTTTTAAATATCTGCAAAGTAAATCGTAAAAAATATATATTTTATGCTTACTTTAGAAAATATTTTTTTAAGCAATTGCTATAATGATTCATTCTGGCATGATGAGTGAACGTTATAATTGACTACGTGAATGTTTGGTAAAAGTATTTCTTGTAGACACTCAGATTATGCATAATACCTTACTTCTCCCTCATAATAAGAGTAATTAAGTTTTACTTTTTAGTCATGTTTACGTTCCATTTTGTTTAACGTATATTCAGATTTCAAAGAAAATATGTATTGAAGTTCTTAAAATAATATATAAAATATGTAAAAAAATCATAAAAAGCTAATTGTCCACTTTTTGAATATGCATTTCTACATCGCCTTCTCTGTCTCTATGACGTCATGCGCATCAATTAGATCACGTGTTGCATGAATGACATTTTGTAAAGTTAAAAAAATACTCTTTTAAAGAGGTCGTTCGTAGTTTTATGGGAAACCACACCTTGTAATTAGCCATTTTCAAAGTGCATTCGCCCTGCTGATTAATTATTTACTTCTTAAACAGACTTATATTTTTATGGTTTAAAAATATATCCATATAAGTTATCTTGGACGTTATGTAAATTTGTATTTTTTTTTTTTTTTTGTTAAGAATAAAATCAGTATATGAGTTTAATTTTTTTTTGAATGTTGGTTTTTAAACTTTTAATTGATAATATTTAGCTCTATATTTAAAAATAGTATTTCTCTATATACAATACTTCATTGGGTAAGTTGTATAAACAAGTTTTAAACTGATATCTCAATAATCTTGTGAAAAAACTAATCATGATCGAATCCTAAAAAATATGATTTACTCCAATTATGTTTTCATAGATGGATTACATCTCAAGAATGTAATTTAATACAAAATTCATGTTTTATTCTACAAGTTCAAATTTCTTACAAAAAAATTTAAAGCAATAAATTATTTTTTAACTTCTACTTTTGCTTATGTTTAGTCTTAAGCAATTTTTTTGTCTGTAATTAGAAATGAGCTTTTCAACTCTTGAGTTTTTGAGTATTGACATTTGTACAAAACAATATGCATATACATATAGTTACGGTCATAAAGAAATAATATAAATTATGCAAGGGTTTGCTATTAGTATCAAAATATTACAAAACTTAATCGAAGTTAAGATTTCAGCTAATAACGGATTTTATTGAAAAATAAATAGGCTAACTCCACTCTAAAATTAATAATTATGATGTTCCTTCAATGATTAAATTCAATCAGTGATAAGCAGGATGCAGCATCGATGCGTAGAAGAAGAAAAATACTGTTTATGCAGTGCACCATATAAAAAAATACATACACACACACACGTTTGATCAGTATCACTTCCAAATTACCCTCTGTGACCAATCGATTTCTTAATTGGTAAACCATACATTTCCTCCTCGTGATGCTGTAATGCATTTCTGGCTTTTAAAAGCTGTTGGCCTATTAATTAAAGTCCTCTTTTAAAATTTATCACACCTACAAAAGAGACGAAGAGTGTTGAATTATGAAGACGTCGTTGCTATATCGATATGCTCATTAGTGTCTTCTTGCATTGTTCACTCATGAAGGTGGAATGGGTTTAAAGCATGCAGGTTATCACTTTTTTGCATCATGGATGAATGTGTTTTTACTTATTACTTGAACACAAGAATGTATTATGATTGTTGCTAGGCTATATGCAAAAAGTTATCCATTAGGATAAGTGTTTTAAGTATAATTTGAAGTCGGTTACATAAAAATAATTATTAAATATTGGATAATATTTGATGGGCACCATTTTGAGTGCATTTAATAATGGATTTCAGCTGTGTTTGCCTTAATAAAAAACAGTACAAGTTATTTTTTTAATTTGTATATATTGAACTACGCAAAGATATAAACATTTTATTTTAATATATATATATTTTTTCATATATATCATGAAATATTCCCACGTTAATTATGGCATATTGAGCCTAAGGACAAGTAAACTGCCACCATTTGAAGGTCCAATATGACACTTTGCACCTAAAATTTCTTTAAAAGTATATTTTTTAACCAAATATATGATATAATTGAGACATGAAGAACCAATAAACATCGTGAGGCTTGATATGAAGCTCACAATATGCTTTAATTCTGGCTGGGGAGGGTGCATTTGGCCTTTCAATACATCATAACAGACATCTTGGGCACTCAATCTACCCAAAGATTACGTGTAGTACTGAGTTGCGATTTCTTAGTGTAGATGTAATACAAAATACCATAACAATGGCATGAGGATCTTGGGTCTATCGATACTTGAAGCCCTGATATGGCTATGCCTGGTGAAATACGAAGGTCATTTGATGACTATGAGGATGGTTTTTGAAACCCAGAATGATCCAAATGATTACATGGTATCCTGTTTACACTTATTTTAACATACATTCATAACAATAACATCGTAGTCCTTGAAAAGAAAAAAAATCACAAACCAAATATTTGAACGACAACAAAATACTAAATAATTACAGGTCAAAAGTTATGTAACACACTGCGTCAAAAGTACCCAAAATCTCTTCCAGGAGTGTCCGTTTGTTATTATACGTCGCTCTCATTAAGGGTATTTGGCACACATAAAAATGTATAACGTTGATTTAAAAAAACGAATACCTTTAGCCTCTTAGTAAATTGCGTATCTTCAAGGGTCGATTAATCTGATTGGCAGGCTGTCTTGTCTGCTCCCCGCAAAGCTTATCAAGCATTAATTTGGTTCTTTTGAAATATGTACTTTGGTGTACATATAATAAGAAGAAATGTGTATACAATGTGTATGTATATAGGGTTTAGTAGGTTATTGAACCTCAGCAAGTAGGAAGGTCAAGATTGCAAATCTCCACTAATAAAGTCATACCTTTAGGGGGACCGTAATTACTTATATAGGATAGTCAAGGCATTGCAAATAATAATTCAAGTATGTGAGAGTAAAATCATCACCCTCTCTCGTCTCCTCATTCTCTAAATAACCCGATGCATAATCTTCAATTATGTACATTTGTGTGTGTTATAAAACGTTAAACAGATTAGAGTGCTTAAGAAATTTAAATCATAATAAAACCCGGGAACTAATTTGCCTCAAGCATTTTTATATTAAATGATTTTGAGCATAAGACATGTATGCATTTTATACTTAGTTAATTATATGCCGTATGAAACTTATCATAGTTTGCAAAAATAGCACAACCCAAAATACTTTATTTCTGTACTTAATACTGAGTTGGTATTGAAGGATACCGAAAGTGATTGTGGGTATGTTTTACTAAAAAGCTCAACTATTCTGAGGTTAATAATATGTGTTTTTAAATATTCTACTCCTAGATTTATTTTTCCGGTTATAAAGTTCTTTATTATGTTATCTTAAAAACGAGTAAATAAAATATAACAACAGATAACAATAAAATAAATATATATATATTAGAAAAAAACATAATTAGCATTATATAACAAATTACAATCTAAAAAATATCTTTTTGTTTTTGAAAAAAAGTTTATTTTGTAACGTCATAAGGATATCTTTGTGTTTATTTTTCGTTACTTCCTTGTTGAAATTTTTAAATTCATTTAATATGTTAATGTTTCTACAGTGCATTAAGTTCAAGTGTCCATCACTGTTCTATATTTACATTTACTTCCTTGCATATTATTTACTTATTATAAAACTATGTTGGCAAAAATTTAAAAAATATGTTTTGTTATTATGAACGGCTTCATCTTTTTTTTGTACCACCGTGCAAATATTAATATAGGTCATATTTGAACCAATGAACTATCCATGTCAATGCATACAGTCCAAAATTGTACTTGTAAGTAATTTTTTACCTCTTTGTATTTATTTCAAATATATCTCTATGTAAATATATTTTTATTGTATCTCCAATTAGAAGTCTGGCATTTGGATATAATTATATTGGTTTAATGATCAACGTAAAAACAATAGAAATTAATGAAAATTATAAAATATATAAAGTAAAGGATAAGTGCAATAAAAGGATAAACTACAATGTTTATTTATGATTTTATTATCACAACCCCTCTTGCTCTTTTGATTGATTATTGTATATATTCTGTTATGTATGATTTTTAAATAAATGACCCATCAAAAAAAGGAAAAAAATATATGTAATTCTGTGAAAAACATAGAAGCTTCTTTTTTATCCCATTATTGATATTTTTATATTCGCTAAATTATTCTCAGTTTGATGACATGCAAAATGTTAAGTAAATAAAACTCTTAGTAAGATTTAAAAAAAATATATTTTCACTGTAGATCCCTCTATGATAAATATTCCAGATATTATAAAGTCTTTTCCATCTATTAATTAATTTGATGACAGCATATATATTTAACAACAAATTAAAAGCTTTTTTTCAGGGGAAAAAGTTGTCTGTGACTCAATAATTACTTTCTAAGAAAGTATTTTTATGATGTGTACCATATTTATTTTTAATTATAACTCCACAAAAATATTTTTTGAAACATCATTACCAGTGGTGTCCGTGGGTCTTTAAAACATGCACATATATTTGACGCTTACATAATAACATCAATTTGCTTTTGCTGTGAGCAACAAATATGAAGAAATACTCATTTAAATGGACGAAAAAACCATTAATTTCATTTATTTTTATTACTTAGTTATGGTGTTTTTGTTTTTATTATTGACAATACAATTCTTGGTGTAGAATTTAACATAAACTATCTTCAAAATATATTACGAGTTACCCAAAGAATGCTCCTTAAAAAAGTTATTTATACATGCATGCAAAAAAAAACTCAAGACCCTTAAGGTACACGTTTTGCATAATGGAATTACATCTTATTTAAAGATAGAAATAGTTAATAGAAGTGACGAAGTAACCATGATATGTTAACTTTAATTAAGTTTTTTTCAGTTACAAAAGCAACCATTAAAAAATAAACGAAAAAAATATATAAAAATATATTTATTCTCATTAAACAATTGTCTATGTTTATAAGTTGAATACTTTTGAAGAACTTCTACATTTATTAGATACCATAATATTTGATTCCATCGACAAGAAGAAGGACAGATGAGATGTTTGCACCTGACCATACCCAACTTAGGACCTTGTGGTATCCAAGAAAAATAAATATATATCCCAACTTGTCTCCA
Organism: Caligus rogercresseyi; assembly: GCA_013387185.1. Classification (NCBI taxonomy): domain Eukaryota; kingdom Metazoa; phylum Arthropoda; class Copepoda; order Siphonostomatoida; family Caligidae; genus Caligus; species Caligus rogercresseyi. The sequence goes on from CP045891.1 coordinate 19,594,383, forward strand.
TTCAGTGAAATATTTTAATCACATGGAATATATTTTTTCATATTATTGAAATTCTATAACCTCACTGTGATATGTTGTTTTTGCTTATTGATCTGGCTGATTTATGACCTTAAAATTGTCAATTGAAGTAATTACTTTTGCTCATTTTCGGTCTTTATTTGTATTTTGATCATAAGGAAAATCGACTTTGATAGTGTTTAATCAATAGCGTAACTAAATGTTCGACACGTTACTTAGGTTTTAAATTAATAACTTTTATAAAATATATTAAATAATTATTGAATACCATTTTCAGTTTCCAGCTAAAGCAAAGCTTAAGTTTTCAGTATTACCTTGACGTTTTATTCCCTTATCTGTATACCTTTATGGGATGTGAGAAAAGAAAAGCATCAATTTTTTTCCAAATATAAATAAATGTGTATTACGAGTACATTCATAGTGACCTAATAAGAAGTGCAAATGAAGATCATGCACTAAAGTAAATAATAATAATCAAAGTTCGTTATTGAAAAGGCGTGATTAGAACCTTGGTTCCTCGTATTGGGAGCTCAATTTACTTACCACTTCTTTCTTCTCTTCGGTAAAGCCTTTATTTTGCTTCAATGTATACACAAAAACAATAGTAATAAAAATTTCACTTCTGGACAACTCCTGGACCGTCGCCGCCCATGAAATTAAGTACTTCCCATAAAAATCAAAGCACCTTTATAAAATAATGAAAATCAATATTGAAATTTTACTATTGATTATTATTTGTTTTATTGTTGTGCAATCAGTTTTTATTTAGAAATATTAGAAATGTAAAGTTGTTTTAATCTTTTATGAAGTTTTAATTTTAGACTACAATGTCTATTAATGTATTTTTATACACAATAACTTCACGTTAATAAAGATTTGATGAAAGAATAAAAATAATATATATACATATTTTAGTTTCAAATGTACTTATCATTTTTTTGTACATGAAATAGTATTTTTTCGGTTAAGACTTTTTATTTATATATAATTATATAAATATTATAAAGACATAAAACTAGGTAGTTGTGTAAAACAATACATAAATGAACATTATAGTTCATAATTACTGCCTAGAAATAAAATAACCTTTTTATAAAGGGACAATAAGACGATGCTCAAAGCTAAAAATAATCACAATAAGGCCGTTCTTGACATAAAACGTTGATATTTTCTAGCAATTGTTTTCATCAGACTTAGATATTGTGCTGAAGTTGATGGAATGAATTTGATGATATCCCCAGCCCAAATTTAGGAGGAAGATGCCACTTGAGGGATAGGCTATTTTAAGTTTAATAAATATTATGCTCCTCGAATGTTCCATTGGCTTAAATAACAGTTTATTTATGTATATATGTATGTAATTGCTTGTCTGAAATAATAAAAATAATATATAAAACAGGTGATCTCCTCAGATAATTTTAGCTACTTAAATATTGAAGTGGGATATATCATCCGATTTGAATATGACCTGCTTTTTGTGCTGAATGAAATACATGTTTTTTCCATCCATATTTTGAACTCACGCAGTTATGAGCCACTCATTTGATAATCACGTACAATCCTAATTCTCCCCCCCCCCCTCTCTTGCTTGAGCCTTAATTGAGACATTAATCAGCAAGCTAAAAAATCTTCACATATAGTTTTTTTTCTTCTCCTGAATACGTGGCTAAGACTCAAAAACCAGGAGAGGCTTGCCAAGACTTTGTCAACTCTTAAGTATTTAATAGAAATATTTTCCGTTAAATATGTAAATTTCCAAAGTCAGTTAGATGGTTGTACACAATGAATAAATATTTCAACTTAATGGGTCATGATGTACAACTATTCAAATGAATGATATATTGTATTAGTTTATTTATAATATATTACACTATATATTTTTATAGATCCTTGAAAAGGTGATTTAAAAGTAGTTTTTTGCTGACAAATAGTTAAATAACGTAATAATTTTACTTAATTCAACACATAATATATCAATCAATTAAGATAAGAACATTTTAATTCCTTAATTTTTCGTTCCATTTATACAAAATATATACAAAAAACCCAAAAAATGATAATAATATATTCCGCCACACGTGAGACTTCTTGACCTTTTGAAATATCTCAAAATAACTGTCTAAATCAATCAGGATCTTCTCTCTCTAAGGATACCTGACAGCAGAAGAAAGCTGCCAGGTGTTCCCCCCCTACGTTTCAATCCAGAGGGTCTACATTATTTATTCCCATTCTTCTCACGGTGCATTTCATTTCACAAAAAAAAATGGCTACTACCTATGATCACAGACAATTTTAGGAAAGTTTTTGTGTTGTTTTTCTTACGCATGTTCTTCTCTCTGAGTTTTTATTTGAAGGGGCCATTCACTTCAAAGTCTCCGATTCTTTGGATTCATGCATAAATCCACATACATACACACACAGAGAGAGAGAGAGAGATGGTTGTCCCAATAATAGTAGTGGCTTAAAGCTTAAATCCAGGCAGGCAGATATTAGAAGGGAAAATTGAGTGAATACACATAAAGGAATGCAAGAATTGAATGCATCGTCGTTAAATTGTACTATTCACTTAGAGGTTATTATTATTATTATTGTTATTGTATACCTATATCAACCTACGCATTTTGAGGGATAAATTTATTATTGGTAAATTATATCTTGAAAATCATCGTATTGGGTAAATTATTTTTTGTGTGTGTCTAGCGATCAGTGGGTCATCTTGAAGAATGATATGATTGACAATAATACACTTTAAAAAATGTACATTGCTGTTTTTTAACCCTATTATAAAAACATAGCTCCAATTATGCAAAAGTAGACCTCTACTGATTGATACCAGATTTACTTCTGGTAAGGTGAGGACTATGTAGGACTTTTATAAGCTCAGGCCCATGCTTTCGTATTATTTTCTTTTTTATATGCCATTTATTTTTATCATTTCTAACTTATATATATATACACACACACATTATATATATATATATATATATATATACTTGTTGACGTAAGCGTCGTTCGTCGTTCGCCCAAAAGTTATCATTCGTCGATCATTTTAAATTGAATTGTTCGTCATTCATCGTTCGTTTGTCGTTCGCCATTATGAAAAAAATTGACGAGGTTTTTTGTAAAAATAAATTTATGAAAAAAGTGATGACGTTTTTTAGAAAGGAAATTTGTGCCATGAAAAATTAAAAATCTTTGTCTTTTTTTGACGCCAAAAACGAACGACGAATTTTCCTTATGGTTCGTCGTTCATCAAAAACTTTGTCTTTCATCGTTCGCAAGCGACGAACGACAACAAATGAACGATAAATGAACAAGTCTGATATATATATATATGCATGATGAGAGTTGATATCCTTCAAAAATTATATAGTAGTTCTCACATCTTATTTGCCTATTCTAGAACCAATTACAACAATGTAATTTGGCTTTTGACTGTACGGTCCTTTTCTATTTTAACCAATACATATTTTAGTCGTAATGATATTGTTGAATGATTTTCAGGCACTGAATAAACAACAAGAGTGTTTCTGTCTATTGGACCTGAAAATAGCAATGCAAGTTAGACAACAACATGTTGCATATTTTATACTATTATATTGTTTTAATAACTAAACCTCTACAAATTTTAGGTGATTGCCTTTACTATTAGAAAATAGATAATCTTTATCTTTTTTTGGATTTATCTGTTCCACTTTATCTATCATAATAGTGGTCATTATCTTACATATGTGGAGGCCCCCCTCTGAGGTTTCAATTTGTAGCTTTTTAATTACCGAATTCTCTTGGAGAGTCATTGCCAGAACTTAGGAGTTCATTTCAAAAGTATATTTATTTGTTGTAATTAATAACGATAATAGATAATACTTTCAAAAAGCATTTTTCATTGAGAAAGTTATAAATAGTTATTTAGAGGATGTTTGATCTTGTGGCTTAGTTAAAAATAGTCAAACTGGGTTTTGGTTTCAAAGAATACAATGAATTTCAGAATACTTGTTCTATTGATGCATGATATGTAGATCTATATGCAATGTGCATATTTTGTGATTTGTTGATTTATCCCGTTTTCCATATATATATATATATATAAATATAACTTAAGTTGTATATAGGGGTATATAAAGGGATGCGATATCTGTACGTGTTAAGGCGTGATTAACTCTCAGTGTTGGGGGCGCAGGTTCGAATCCCGAGTGGGGATGGTCATTTTTGGTCTATCTCATTGATAAGATCCTACGTTCGATAGACTACTTTAATTGCTATAATGCTAATTTATATCCTGTCGGATGCAATTCTATCGAACCATATAGGCAAAAAATATAAACATATTTATATGTATATATATATATATATATTTACTTTAAAGAGTACAAGGCAAATTATATTTTTCAATATTCTTTACATTTAAGAATGATATGTACCTGAACGTTGTACTGATTATTTTTTAAATTCATTATTACAAATAATGAGTGTTTTTTGCCTATTTGGTTCGATAGAATTGCATCACACAGGAAAATAAGCATTTGTAGCATTAAAATTAGTCATTCGAACCTAGGATACTCTTATCAATAAGTAGGCCAAAAATGACCATCCTCTCTCGGGATTGGAACCTGAGAGTTGAGAGTTGAACACACCTTAGTTCACACGGCTATCGCCCTCCCTTTTGTTTGTTCAGATAATGTATTGAACTATTTGTCTGAGGATGTTGAAAATACTTTTTTTAATTTCCGTATCCATTCGGAATATACAAATATATTTTTGTAGATATTTCATTTCTCCAAAATATTTTTTTTATTATAAATATTTATTTTATTCTACAATAAGCATTAAAAAATTATGTTTAAAAAAAGGGAATACACAGGACTGTGTATCTTTTATTATATCTCTTTATTCAAATGATTTCTCTCTCCTTTTATGTTTTTATCTCTCTTCATGTTAATTAAATTCGTATTTTTAATGTACATATATGTATGTATATCTCAAAACTCAAAACCAGTAGCAACTGAAAATCCCCAGGAGGGAGACTTGATATCAGTATCGTGGGCACACTTACATTTTTGATTGCTTTTTTCATATCCAACATAAAATGTATACAGGTAGCTCCACACGTTCATTGTATCTGGGTATTTGCTTATCAAATAACTTAATTTATAATTTTATTATTACGAACCAAAGTATTTAGTTTCTTTATTTCAATCCTTTTGATATAGTATTTGCATAACTATATAAAATTATGCTAAAATATGTTATTTATTGATCATAAATAAAAATATATAAAGTTGTCAAATAATTTTTTTAGAAAGGTTTGATTTATCATAATTAAAAATCAAGTGGAATGAAATATCTTCAATAGAACAATCTTAAAACCGTTTTTATTGTGTTAATTATAATTCCGATTTTTTTTTGCTTTCTTTTTCAATCCCTGTCATAAAAAATGTAATTAATTGTTGCAGTTTAAATACTACATATTATATTTTGAAAATGAATAAAATAAATTACTGTATTATATATATATATATATAATATATATATATTTATATATATTTATATATATATATACAGGGTGCGGCAACATAACTTCCTTTTCAGAAGGCAATAAAACAAGATGTATAAATCAGAAAGGTTTAATTTTGCTTCATGATTTTAGTACATATTTAAAGTTTTGTTTCACATAGTTTTGAAAATCATATCAGATAGGTGACGTCCCCCATTGTCCATACACTGTATATACCTGTATATACTGTATAAACACACTGTATATACTGCGATTTGGATTGCCAGCCCGTTCCCCCGATTTTTCCCCTTGTAATTTTTATTTGTGGGGATATTTGAAATCCCGTGTTTATGTCAACTGCCCGAGAAGCCTACCAGACTTGAAGACCAACATCAGAGAAGAAATTGCCACTATACCTGCTGATACGCTGGTGAGGGTCATGGCAAACACCCGAAATCGGTATGTACAGTGTTTGGACAATGGGGGACGTCACCTACATGATATGGTTTTCAAAACTATGTGAAACAAAACTTTTAATAGTACTAAAATCATGAAACAAAATTAAAACCTTTCTGATTTATACATGAGGCGCGTGGCATGAGAAGGGCCTCTCGCCACAAAGTTGCCAAATCGTTTTTTACACCATGCAATTTCTCTCTTCAAGTACTATAAGATGGTATAAAATGGGAGGCCCTTTAGATACTGTAAGCGGGTCTATTTTCCCCATAAAGAATAATGTATTTTTCGTCTTGGCGGGCGATCTCGAAAAAAACTAGAAAATCGTAGTGTTGGAACGTCCTCTTACCACTGAGGCACGTAAAAGCGACTGAAGCGCCAGGCGGCCCAGCCAACGGCCGTTTCAGTAACTACTGAGCGCAGATAGACGTAAACAAGTTCTCGTAGTAGTCGTGCGTACGTGGCGGTCTGCGTTTGTTTACTATTATTATTGTGTATAATTAGTGCGTATTTAGGATCTTGACGACACCGTGATGGACTAAAAAAGTCCGTAGCATGTCACCATAAAGTTCCCCCTTGCCCCCCCTGGCCTAAATATATTATATTAATTTATAATAAATAAATTATTTTTAACTTTGATAAACAGTCACTGTTTGTACGTATGTACGTGCACGACGTGCAGGTGCACGAAGTGTAATTTTTTTCATGTAGTGGACTAAATTATTGACGCGAAGAGCTTTCCAATGATCACAATATCTGCTCTGTAGTTCAAATATTAAAAAGTTATGGTATTTTCATTTCCCCAAACTTTAAACGCGAATATCTCAAGAAAAAATTTGTGGCGAGAGGCCCTTCTCATGCCACGCGCCTCACATCTTGTTTTATTGCCTTCTGAAAAAGGAAGTTATGTTGCCGCACCCTGTATATATATATATATATGCTTAATAAAATGGAATATTTATCGTTATAATACAGATCACTTCAATATCAGATGCAAAAGTTTAATAGTATGACGTCAACATTGATCAAATTAAAGTTTGAATTATACCAAACTATTTCTTATAGTTTTGACTTTGATATCAACAATTGATCAAATTAAAATTTGAATTATACCAAATTAGTTTTTTTGTTTTTGACTTTGATATAAACAAATAATGAGTGCTAATTTTTCAGTACTTATGAATAAAAGAGGTAGTAAATTATATCATCGTATTATTAATTCTATTTTTTCAGGGCTATTTTTAACATAATATAACTATATTATCTTGCAAAATAAATTTGTGATTTTCTAGAAAAAAAGTTATTAAATTTTTAATTTCATATAATATGTTCTAGTGTGTGTATTGGTGTCTATTTAAATCATTTATATATATTCAGTAAATTAAATGAACTTGTCATACTTAGGCTCCTTAATGGAATATAATTATTTAGTACAATACATAATGTTTACCTATGTCTTTGCCCCACATAGCCATAAGGAGGAATTCCAAGCTGTAGTCAGCTGTTTGTGGTGGACTGTCTGAGGTCAGACGCGACACTTTGTGTTCTCGCGTTTTAAAACTCAAAAATGACCGGATAGCTTTTAACGCCATTGACGACTCTCCATGCAGCCACTGTAGATTGTAAAACTACGAATTCATTTAAAGATCTATCAAATTCAAACAAATTGAACTACCGCCTATAAAGATTTTGCTTCTTGACAGAAAAAAGGATTGACGCCAAAGGGTTTTTGTAATAAGAATATTAATTTTAAAACAGGGAAAAACTTGTTTTATGCATTCATTGTTATATTTACATAGATATAGATATAGCACCTCTGAGTGCGAAAATGTATTCATCTTTTTTGTTTACGCGTGAATTATATACATACATTTACAATCCATTGTAAAATCACGTAGCAAGTACGTTCATTCATGAACTCCTTTTTTTGAATGCATTCAAATTTACTTTTAACATGTAAGAAAATAATAGGTCTGATGTTATATTTTATTTTTTAATAGTTCATTTTTAGAAAATATACATTGATACATAAAAGACAAAGTAAATTCATAAAATGAACACAAATAAAATATTATATTTTAATATTATAGCATTGGGGACTTATTACAACAAATTGTCACGAGGATAAAGGAAAAATAAATGTTTTAAAAAGTTTAAAATCTCATTTTTAGCACAAAAATTAATATAGTTTGCTTTGATTAACATCCAGACTTTGAAAAATCAGAGGATATCAGCATTTACCTTTGAAGACCAAAGAAAACAATTACTCTGAGTAGAACAACTACATATTTTGACTTACAATATTTACATGTTGTGTAATAGCATATAGACATTTACGTCCAAGTCATTACTAAATACATTTATCAATGACAATAAATAGACATCTTTACCAAAAATGTGCAGCATTGCAACTTTTTTAAATGAACAAAAAGTTATAAATTTATTGAGATAATCGACTCCCCTTTATAAAACATACTACGATTTTATATTTCAATGTATTCAAAAACCAATATGAAGCTAATCATACACTAAAGAAGAGTTATAGTTTTTTATAGATAAAATGCATTGATAATGCACATAAAATGGGTAATTGCAATAGACTGTTGATGATTTGTGAGGGCACTTGTATGTATATCATTGAAAACTTCTTCAAATTACATAAATAATATGTATTGATAAATGCTTTGTTTAACGCAGGGACAAATATTTATAAACCATTCATTTTCTCCTCGTAGCCATTGAAAAACCATCATTTCAATAATCTTAACTTCATTCTTTTTATTTCGCCGGAGGATTTTCACGGCTCTCCTTCGTTTCTCTAGGTTTTTTGACCAATCTAAAATAAAAATTATTACAGATATACCTATGTATCTATGTATGTACAAGCCACTTGGACCACTTGATTTAAATTATGAGTTTTACAAAACTAATTTCTATGTTAATTTCTCTGTCTTCTTTTTGTATTATTTTTATTTTAGCTCAGCCCCTTTCCACTTTTTTACTAATTGAATATATTACTTGTTAGGCTTATAGGTACATGTATTATACATATATATGTGTGTCTATATGTATATGTGTTTCATTGTAAATAAAAGAAATCTAGAGCATGCAAGAAGTATTTCAATGCTTACTATAAAGGATTGTAAGATAGTTTTTTTCAATTGTCTATATGGTTATGACGACTCCTTGGTTCACAGATATATATATTCCTAATAGCTCAATCCTAAAAAAAAGACTATATTATATGTGTTGTGGCCGAATTTTTAATCAAGAAAAAAATAAGAATATTATTAAGTCTTTTAAACTTTTAATGAACCCGAGTAATCAATTTAATGCGAAAATTATTGTCATTATTTGTTTTAAACGACTTGAAAGCTTCTTCATCTACGAATACATCCTTAACCACTACGATAAAATGATTTTGAAGACTTTTATATCGGACTCCATCAGGACAATTATCTTTAAATTACTGAAAAGAAAAGTAGTTCTATACCTTTCCTTGATTTGTGTATAGTATAATGAAAAAAAATACTTGTATCTTTAAAAAGAATTATCGCTTGACTAAAACGATTACTATATATTATTGATTGTAATATTTATGATTGATTGTATGGCAATGAAATTACATATTAAAGTATATGAATAAGTTACGCTACTGTTGCAAAAAAGTTAAAAATCCTAATTTGTATAATCTCTTTTATAGAACGATTAGCCTTTCCTTGATTATTATTTTAACTTAATACCTTTTCTTAAGGAACATACATATAACACTCTAGAAGACAGACCTTGGAAATTAATATTCCCTTAAGGGTCCATTAGATTGTATTTAAATTGTCAGTGCCTAATTTTGAATGCTCAGGATTGTTTAGTGGTAGGGGAACCTCCTAGACTATTCATTATTAGTGGGCTAATTTAATTCGCCAAAAAGTGTTAATTCGATTTCTTAGAGTTTCCCTTAAATTTCTTAAAGTTAGATTTGGAACAAACTTTCTGTAGCTGTCTTTTAGGTGTGTAGATGTGTTTTGATTGCTTCCGGAAAATTTGTTTTTCGGTTGTTAGTTTTATGCAATCAAAACGTGTTATACGACTTTTTGGGATAATGGCACGTCAGACTTTTAAAAAAAAATATGTGTAAGATTTGGGATTGGTTGGTCGTTCCAGAAAAAATATATATAATAAGAAAATGTGTATTAATCTTTTTCGGTCTTCTATACATCCTAAACACTTAGATAAATATGGATCGACTTTTTTAAAATCACATGGGTGAAGGTTCAAAAATACGGTTTATTTTATAAAATAGTATAGTATACAAAAAACTAGCTTCAAGTTTCCCAATAACATTTTAAAAGCTATTGTATTGCTTGGCTTTCCTAATAAAGGAAAAAACCCGATCAGATACTTTTAAAGCGATATAAATACAATCATAAATGCGATAGCACTTATTGTAAAAAGGTTAGCTGCAAACGAATGTATCAGATTTGAGGAACTTAGAGCCATAATGCTCTCAGCGGCGGCAAGCCTTTCCCTAAGGATACCGTCGCTTCTGGACAACTCCTGGACCGTCGCCGCTACTGAAATTAAGTACTTCCCAGAAAATCTTTTTTTTTAAATGAAAAAATATTTTGAAATCTTACTAATGTTTATTATTTGTTTTTATTGTTTTTGCATTCGGTTTTATTTGATGTTAGGAATGCCAAATTGTTTTAATCTTTTATGAAGTTTTAATTTTAGACTACAATGTATTTTTATACACATTTACTTCATGTTAATAAGATTTGATAAAAGAAAAGAAAAAACTAGCTTAACAAAAAAAAACAATACACACATTCAGGACAGTCAGTATAGAATGATATTTCACTCGTTTCACCATGAATCATTTTTAATGCGTATCCAGTTATTATATATACCCTGAGGTCGTCGTTCCCTCTACACAATCAACCTTATCCTTCCTATGCCAGTAAGCCATACATTTTTTAGTCTTCTTCATATAAATGTTTGTTATTATTTGTATTATCATTAGCATAATAAATCAAGATTTTTAAAGATTCATTTTTATGAATCCATGTCCACCGAAATGGGTCTACTTTTTGGTAAAAGGGAAGGAAGTATTTTATTATTATTATTTATAGAGGGTCTCCGGTGGTATTTAAATACTTTTATGGACGTTTCAAAAAGAAGATTTGGAGAATGGAACTACCTGGTTCTTTTTGGTTAGGCGTGTCAATTGGTGTCCCCTTTCACACACAGAGAGTAGTACTATTGGTTTTGGGGTGATTTTTCTTTTACTTTGTTTAAATAAATGATGATTAAGTTTTGAATGGAAATTTGTTTACTTTTTTTTCTGTGTATGCACAAGACTCTAAAATTACTTGATTGTGTATCTGAAAATTTATTTTTTGAGCTTTTACTGATGGTGTTTGTTATATAGTCAAGTATTCCTACTGATTTGTTGTTTTTGTGTTTTGGGATATCGAAATCAAAGAGGTAATATTGATAATAAAGATCTACTCATAATTGGCATTAAGGGGTTCATAGTAACAATAATTTGAAGCACATTTGGAATTGATCCTTCTTATTAGATAAAACACTGTTGGAAATTAACATTTGCAGTATATTAGCACCATTTATACTGACAATTAAAGACACAAAGTGTATGTTAATTAAACTTTAAGTAAAGCCATTCTCAATAAATAAAACAAAATGAATAACTGTACCTCAATCTTGGAGTAAAGATACCTCATTGTATTTATAAATGAAAAACTACAGCCTCTATCAGAGCCAAATTTCACCGATTCCCATACTCTGTAGAGTGTCCTAAACTAATAATAATTTATTTCTGACATCATCTTCTTTATATTAATAAGGATAATCAGACATCTTTATTTTCACAATTGTGGAACTTAAAAAAACTCGAAAGGTCTAGTAGTGGTTAATCTAATGGGACTTTTGAAATAAAGTGTGTGATTTCTTCGCCTTTTGAACTTTCGGCCGATTTCAACATTTTTTTAACCCTTCGAAGAGGAGGCTCATGTATAAGGATGTATATGCTTCAGCAGTTCTTATGCCAGTTGAATTTGAATATTGGAAAGATCTCTTGTAGATAAATATACTTTTTCATTAAAAATAGTGATATCTACATTAAAGATGACCAATGATTGTCTTATCGCAATAGATAAACAACTAATTACTATCCCATTGATTGTTCCATATGGTTTAACTTAAGCTTTAAAACATGAATTAACTTCAAATGATATTTTAATATTAGTATTTTTCCGTTTTTGTCAATCATTCAAAAGCAGCAAGTATCAAGATATATATATGTATATGTAGGATTAAATTTTTCATTAAATATATTATGTCATTTACATAAAAGTACAAAATAAATATTAGCAATCGTTTATATTATGCATCAAGAAAAAAAAAGTCTCGCTGTCATCTGTATAAGAATAGTCATGTAGCAAGAATATTTTGCCGATGTCAAAAAGACTTTGCATTAGACATATTTTTCCCTGTTTAGAATTTTTCTACATTTTCTTTGTGATTTATAGATTATAAATAAGGCATCTTAAGGAAAAACCTTCATTAAGAGTTATTGAAATAGCGTCATGATATTCATCGTTCAATTTGCAATGACAAACTGACAATATACAAGCTGGATTAAGCTGTTTTTAAAAGATAAAATATAAAGTATTAAGAAATATTTTCGAACTAATATATAATAATACATAAGATGAATAGATTCTCAATTATGCAGGCTGTAATTCATATTGCTTTATTTTTAACATCCATTTTAATAATAAGAAATAATATTTGATATAACAATTAGAATTTAGATTATTTCCCTTCATTTGTATATAAAATACATGGATATTATATATCTCAGAATAAACATTGTGGTTCTAAATCTTACCTCTCGATATGAAAGTATATACAGGGTGATTCACTTAAATTGAGACTCACATATTACAAACTACAATCTTTGTATTAAATTTTACATAAATAATTTTAAACAAAAATGATAGCACAATGTGTAATTTACAAAATGTATTTCAATAAATTTTCACATATCCTCCTTTGGACTTCACTACAGCTTTGAACCTCCTCATGGTGGAGGCAACACAGGCAGGAATCTCTTCCTCAGACAAAGATTTTCACGGTCCAGGCTACCCACAACAGTCAGAATGACCGGGTTTTATCTTGAAAAAAGGAAGACATCCCCGTGCAGCTGAGGACTCTCTTCAGAAGGCAAAAGCCACCCTCAGTCATGGTCTGAGCTGAGAAGAGATTCCTGCCTGTGTTGCCTCCACCGTGAGGAGGTTCAAAGCTGTAGTGAAGGCCAAAGAAGGATATGTGAAAATTTAATGAAATACATTTTGTAAATTACACATTGTGCTATCATTTTTGTTTAAAAATTATTTGTGTAAAATTTAATACAAAGATTGTATGTAGTTTGTAATATGTGAGTCTCAATTTAAGTGAATCAGCCTGTATATGAAAGACAATCATGCTACCTTACAGAATAATAAATGATGTGCAATATTTGATACAATACAAAGACTTGAACATGAAGTCAACCGTTTTATAATGAGCATGGCTTAACACCATATCGAATCTATATACCTGAATATCATTATGTTACCGATCGTGTGTGCACGAGGTATTTTATTATCTAATTCAATGATGTGTATTACATATTTTTAAATAAATATAAGAACACAGTGAGTATGCAGGACGATCTTATGCAAGCATGAATATTTACCACATGGGTAAAAAAATAAAATGCAATTGATGAATTGCAAAATAAATTTGTCTTTTTTCCCCTTTTTACACCAAATTTATGGAAAACCATGCACATAAATAAGTGATTGACCAAAAGAAATAATGCTATTGGCTTATGCATAAACAATGGAGTCACTCGCTCTCTCTCTCTCTCTTCAATTGGGAAACAGAGTAATTAGTTTTTTTAAAGTATACACGCATAAAGGAGGAGTTGTGTAAGATTTATGTAACTAACCTGGAGCAATTATGACTGTTACTGACTCAAACCTATAATGATCTTTTTAACGATAGTTATAGTCTGAGAACGTATTGTCTCTTCAAAGATCATTAATTTGATGCTCAACTATATTCTTTAGAAAGGATTTTCCCTTTTTTTGTTGATATTTAATGTGTTGAATTTTACAGCAACTATAAATTAACTATAAGGTTTTCAATACTCCTTTTTGTCATATCTAGATTTTTTCCATATTCATTGATATCCTGAGCAGCTAAAGTAAACAATAACTCAAATAAGGGCTTCTGCGACAAGATTCACACCGAATACGTCCTCATGTTAAGCTCCTAAAGGGCCCTAGTAAGCGATAAATAGTAACTTTCTTATGTAAATTCAATGTAAGTTAAAAATAACGAACGTACTTTAGTTCATTTAATAAACTATTGGATGTTTATTACCGCTGATACCGATTGATTTCCGGTGTGTGTGGGGAGCTGATCTAGGAGCTAAACAAACAAACTATTGGATAAGAAAAACTTACGGTTCATTACATGTTTCAGCCTCTCGTTTCTCTCTTATTTCTAAATAATAAACTAAAAATATTTCTTCATTTATTGCATTATATCATTGAAGGATACATTTAAGAGTAATTAACCGTAAGAGAGACTCTACACATTATTTGTTTTTGTAATTTTTGGTTGATTGGCTTTAAAATATTGAATAAACCTTAAAAAATAACAAGGTTTTACTGCATATTGTTCCTTTAATTGCATATCAAATCAGCTTCATTATTTAACAAGTTTTCACGATTGTCAAATAAATGATGGTCACCTTCTATGTGTGCCCATTTATATGATAAACAGCAAAACTGGTCATTTAAACATTCAGAGCAATGTTCATATTTGTTTATTTGGTTGGTGATTCTTTATTTTTGTAATATATTTTAATTTGTTAATTAAGTTGTACAAAATAATTACATATCAAAATATATAATAAACATCTTAGTATAAAACTAGCCACATGAAATGATGCAGTATGGAGTCACTTTTTAGCACCTCTTATGATTTTATCATCCCTTTCTTGCTCTCTCTCTCTCTCTCTCACACCTATGCATTCTTCTCTACAATAAAAATCCATTTTTTAAAGATATCCCTTCATTCTTTTTGGCAGATATTCAATTACCACTTACTTGCTAAATTAACTTTGCATTGCTGGCAGATCTACATTTCTACATTGTTGGAAGTCAACCAAAAAGGGGAAAAATATGGGCACTTGAACTCATTATCATGGACAAAGAAGCCTTGGCAAAGGGATTCTGAGTTAACCTACCACTAGGTACTGCTATACATTCATAAAAGATTGCCCGGGTTGACTGTCTGCATGAGGGCTCTATGCCAACATTCAGCAAAATAAAAAGCCTGTCTTAATTCACAATTATGAATTAATGAAGCAAATATAATGTCCCTGATTGCCTACTTGTAAAAAAATGTATTTACTTTTTGTTCTTGGCATAGAAAATATAAATATTTAACGTATTCTAGACGTAAGTCACAAGACTTCCTTTAGCAAAATAAATCAAAATACTCTTGGATAGAGGGTTAATTAGATTAGATAACAAAATACCTTTTATTTCATTGATAAAAGGATGGAATCAGATGGAAATCCACTATTATGAGGCCAAAAAAGTTCATTTTTTAGTAATAAGCAATAAATTAACTTTTAAGTTAAAGGATATCTCTTTTTAAGACAAATTTTATCATTTTCGTTTTTTCAAAGAGATACAAAGCACAGTAAATTATAAATAAATAATCCACAAATATTTTTTCACATTCATGATATTTCAATGTGGTAGCCATCGTATTATTTTATTATTTTAACAAAAACTTGATTTTAAAGCTTTAAAAATCAAATACTGTAAAAAAAGGATATGAAGATTCAAGTAAAAGCTACGGTCCAAAAAAAGCCCTTTTGGTATAATGTCTTCTATGAACAAAATTGAGCGTCTGTAGTATATAGTTGTCGAGAGATTTTTAGGTGATGAAGATCATTGGAATATTTGTATATGGTATTGCGTAGATTGTATGCAATATTAAATAATTAAAAAACTATGTTGTAAGATAATAAAATTCTTCATTTTTGGTATTTGATATCGCCATACATAATATTGTTTGTATATATTTATTTTAGCATACGAAATAAGTTTTGTTTTCAATCAAGTATACGGGTTTAATCAGGTTGACATCATATTACTTTTAGTTCAAAATTCACTTTTTAAACTAGTTGTTTTGTTATATGATTTAAAAAATGAGATATTTACATCAACCCAAAGCATCATGTGTTATAAAACATACACAAACATAATTATTTAAATATTTTGCTCTGGAAAGGAACACAAACAGTAAACATCAAAATACAATTTTCAACTCGAACGAGTATCTCAATAACTTATCCAGAAAAATATTCCTAAAAACCTTGACAAAATATTTTTTTTTTGTTTAAACGAGAATGATTTTTAAACCATGAATATACCCTATAATATATACAGGGCTTTGCCTGTAAATTGGGACTGTTTCAATGAAAAACGAAAATGACTGTAATTAGGTTACTAAATAATTTGTTTCCATGAAATTTAACAGAAGTCTGATAAAGGTAACATACATTGAATATTCTATATACCCCCTTAGGCCTCAATAACACCTCAATTATGGCTCTGAACCTCCAAGCAGCAGCCACCACATCACTGGCAGGGATTTTCTTGCATTTTTTTTTATGGAGGCCTTCAGGCTGGTCAACGCTGCCATGAGAGTTTTCGTTGACCCTTTCTTGAAGGACGCACCAGAAAATTATCAAGAAGGTTCAAATCTGGGTTATTACTAGGCCAGTTTTTTATCTTTCACGAAATTGAACTTTTCTGGCCAACAAGGTATATGTGGTCTTGGACCCATGGCATGGTGCAGAGTCCATGATGAATACCAAATTGTCCAGACAAAACTTATCATCCATCCAAGGGAAAATAACCTCCTCCAAAATGTGCATGTGGTGTTGATCTTGAGGCCGGCCTCGACGAAATGGGGGCATGATGCTGCCGTTGCTGGCCACGGCAATAAAGACTATATCACACTGGTCGGATTTTTCGTCTTTAGGACAGGAAGGACAGCAAAGGTTCAAAGGCAATCACCCTGGAGTTCTGCCTGTTGATTTGTGGCGTCAACAACGAACTTCTTCTCTTCCACAAAAACAACCATTTTAGAAGCACCTTGATGTTTGAGGTGGTTCAACAACTTGGGGCACCTCTCAGCCCTGATGGCCTTGGCCTTGTCTGTGAGGAGATTTCTGGTCCTCCGGACATACGACTTCATCCCCAGGCTGTTGTTAATAGCCTTTGAGATGGTGGAGCCATGCACACTACGGTTCTTAGCGAGGGTGGTCATCGGATTGTCGGATTTGCCGTAATTGACCTTTTCAGGCCAGCCAAGAATCTGGGAGACCTCTTGGCATCACTTCTCTGCTTGTGATCCTTCCTCTGTGTCTTGCCCTCCTTTTTTATGTCCTTTAAGACCCTGAAAACTTTCGACCTGGGGAGCTTGGTGGCCTTAATGATCTCTGAAGCTGTGCGTCCGGCGCGGGCGAGAATGATGATGTCGGACCTTTTCTCTTGCTTCATGGTTCTCACTCACACCACAGTAATTCAAGTAATGTTAAACGAAAGAAAATTGTCAGTTAATTCCAATGGTGTAGAATTGGCGCAAAATTCAAAACCAGATGTTACTTAAATTTAACCCTGAAAACAGTCCCAATTTACCGGCAAAGCCCTGTATATTTATATATGTAATATAAAGATATAATATATACATATGTATATATTTATATATATACATATATGATAATATAACTCTTTTCTTTAAAACATCTAAAACTCACCTAGCCGTTCCGTAATTATCCACAGTGACTTTATATTTTATGTATAGAAAACATAATGGTGAGAATTAGAGTCATTTCTATGTAATTAAATTACCCATGCATTATAAATTAGCATCTAAATGGGTATTGTATTTAACAACAAGTAGATGAAAAACGAACTCAATAGTTCCTTGTGGGTCTGTGCAGAGTTGAAATGATAATAAATCAGAGTTGTGGCGAAGGCTTAATACATTATTATTATTATATTTATATTATCGCCTCGAATCCAAAAGGAACAATGCCTGGTTTCTTGATTTGAGTAGTAAAACCAAGCACATATTTTTTGTCTTCTCAGGGAACCACAGTATTTTTTTGTTTTTTTCTAGCACCAGCCCAGACATGAAGCAACAAAAATAATAGAAGTAGCAGCTTGCTATAATTCTTGACAGAGATATTAGTATGATTATTGAATCCTGCAATTATGAAGAAGATAATCACGTGTTGAAGCAAGGGATTGCATTTTTCTTCGTCATAGACAAGTGTCTGGGAAGTCATGACTCCCCCCCCCCCCCCCCCTCTCACTTCCAGAGGCAAATCATCAAAATGTTTTTGCCACCAATTACAACCCCCCTTTTCTTTCTCTATATTTTTTTGTTTTGTTTTTCTTCTTCTTGCTTAGTGTCTAAGGTACTTATGAAGAAGAAGGTCCTTACAATTATCTTATAAGATGGCGTGATAGAGCTCATTACACTACAGGCGCATGTAGACACTCTACTGACACTTGCACCATATGTGTGGTGCCAGCTAAAAAGGATTTGAGTGGCAGAGATGCCAAAAGTCTTAAAAATATATATTTTAAAAAATGTCAAATATTTTTTTATGGGTTGAACAAGATGATTGTAGATTTTTATACCTATAATACCATTTGTAAATGTCGGTATGTGTACAAGTCTGTATGATTAGGCACCAAACGATTGTTTTGTATGCCTTACTTCGACTTGAACTACCCCAATCCCTCAAATTGATTTTATATTTTTTATATTCAACATGAATAAAGGTTAACAAAATTACAAAAAAAGAGGTGGTCCTAGCTCAGGAACAAA
>CP045891.1:19613446-19694727 GCA_013387185.1 Caligus rogercresseyi
TAATTAAAAAAGTACTTGTTATCTTCTACTACGATGTTGTAGTTCAATAAAAATTGAATTTATTTGTTTATATCATAGTTATCTGTTTGTTGAATATGTTGTTTAATTTTACGTTGAATAAATATATTTATTAATTTATTAATGATGTGATAAGTCACGGTATATTTGAATCCAAATGGTTTTTTTTTGGCTTTGATTTAAAACAACAGCAACCCATTGTTATTTAGATATACATTTACATACGTTATGCCTATGTAGATACTCAAACAAAGAGACTGACAAATAACGATTATATCCGAAGCGAAGACCTTTGAGCAATTATGATTGGGGCAGCAGCTCGTTATTCAGACCATCTCTATAAAAAATCCCATTCATCTGCGACGTCATGGACATGGGCCGGAAATTTGAATTGAAGTGTCTCCTACAAAATTCTCTCGAATACCTCAAACTCATCAAATCGACAATAAGACGACTTTTTATATAGAATAAGAAAGGATTAAAATAATTCATTTTATATTATGATTTATCTTTAGACAGTAATGTTGAATTTAATGTTAATTTATTTTTAACGTAACAGTATAAGATTGTGTTTTTTAATCTCCTATTTCTATGTATTATTATTGTTTTACACTGTATATGGATTTAGCTAATAAATAAACATCTTAACCAAAAAAACAAAACAAGGTCACATAATGAATGGTTGTGTTTTCTACTATTGAGCATTCATATATATATATATACATATATATATATATATATATATATATTAGGGTTGTTCTTATATTTCAAATGTTTGAAATGTTAGCAACGTTGATTCTTTTGATATGATAATATACATTACCATTTGGTAACTGCCGTTAGGTTACCTGGATAGAAAGAAAAAAAAGAAGGGAGAGAAGTGAGGCAAAATACTCTCTCCCTTCTCTTTCAATCCAGGTAACACTAACAGCCGTTACCAAAGGTAATCGTATATTCTCATATCAAAAGATCAATTCTGGTGGACAAGCTTGGGGAGAACGTGCAAAAATGTATTGCTTATATCTCTTAAAGTATAAAGGATTTTTAGAACACCAAAAATATCAAATGAAAGCTTGGTTAACCAGCTTTAATATTTTGGGTATACTAAATCATGTCAATTTAATAAGTAGAGAGTTAATGTACATTAAAAAAACTATCTCGCGTACAAAATGACGCATATAATGGATTATAAATGCGTCAGAGACAAAGTAAAATTTTGAGAGGATACCTCGACGCAAATCTATATTATTCAATTTTTCTTAAACGATGATTTCTTAATAGGTCACGCACAGCTTCGAATCATTTACTTAGCTTAAAAGACTATTTTACTCTGAAGCGAACAAGTCATCTTCTACAGGCGAGTGAAGTTAATTGATACAAAAAAGCTATGAAATATGCTAACAATACACACTACATTTTTTCTTTGTTTTACTGAAAACTTTGTTTTATTAAAAAACATCAAACATACGTCTGGTAGTAATTAGATTTCCGTTAAATCAATAATAATATTGAGTATGTAACGTCCACCATTTGAAGGAAATTTGCGGAAAACTATATTTTTACTAAAATTTTTTAATTTTGACCTCGTTGCACGACCTTGTAATGTTGACGATTTGGTTCAAACTTTGTAAGTCGTCTCTTTTATCACAAGAAACAGAAAATCCACAAGTTGCTAACATGTTCAAAATTTTTGAAAAATAAGAACAACCCTATATATATATATATATATATAATATTAGTTTTCTTTTAGTCTCAGATTCAAATTTGTGGTTCAGAGTGTTCAGGGATCATTTCAAATTGTCATTCCTTACAAATATGCTTGTGTTCCCTTGACAGCGTCAAATATTCTTTTTCAAAAAAACTACACAGTACAAAATAAAGCATCCTCAGTCATTCTGTGTGAGGGGAAATTCCTTCATTATTCAATTTGTTTGTGATTTTTTTTTTCATATTCAATCAAGTTGGCGAGTAAAATTAATGATGTCCAATAGTAACTTTGAGGTTTAAGAAAAAAAATAAAAAAAATTGTGAAGAAGCAAGCCTTAATAGAAGAATTGCTTAAAAAGTTGTTCATTGTCATCATCTAATCATGAGGCCAATAATAATAATGGAGAAGAAGAATTATTTACGGGCTCCGGCCATTGAAAAGACGAGAAAATAAAGGCTGTGGGTCATTAATCATGAGCATTCTTCCTTGTTCTACGCGCAGAACCATAAAAGAACAGGCAGCAGGGCCAGCTAAAGATGGAAATAACACTCTCTAACAATAAGAGGAATATTTTATTCTTTATAGCTAAAAAAAGTACGTTTTCCAGCATTCGATCAAGTATCTGCATTCTTACATAAAGTAAACCTTTACCTACACTAATATTTAATGATGATAAACCAAAATATGTGCAATATCTTAAATTGCATTACTTCATGAAAAAATATTTATATATATGAAGATAAACCTTCCCATTTCAAAACGATAGATTTTTATATCGAAACTAAAATAAACAGACCTACGAGTACGTTTGCTATCAGCTGCACCAGATACACTGCATTTTCCCTGAAAATTCTTCTCTTCGAAAACGATTCGTGGACCTTTGCTTCAGAGGTAGGTTCGATACTTCCCATCAAGTTCCCTATTCATTTAAAGATTTGACGAGCAAGGAGTTTTGATACTATATCAAAGTGATTTATTATCTAAAGAATTGGAGAAGCTTTTGTTAAAGGATGTATTGTGCCATTTTATTTAACTTTTATTCTATGGTTTTATTGTTGTCGTTCTTCTCCAAAGTATCAATTTTAGACTACAATGTCTATTTATGTTTTTTAACGCACATTACTTTGGAATTGTTGGAACTGAAATATAATATTTTTAAAAAATGCTAAAAAGAACAGAGGAAACGAACCGATTTATTCCAATTTAAATAGCGAGAGAAGTTTGCTCTGCTTTTTAATGTATTAAATTCAATATTTTGACTTTTACAGCTTTAAAATAATGGTTAAACAAAACCATCTCTTCAAATTTAAAATGCACAGAACAGAAATGTTTTTTTATTAGACAATGTTGTATTCTATTATACGCATATTTGAAGCGTTAGAGTTTTAAAAAGTCTTGTCATTGTTGAAGGTTTGTGGGAAAGAATTGAGGTAAAAAAAATCATGATCTTATACAAATTTAAATGGCTTGGAAGGAGTCAACATTATGGCTGAATGTTTGGGTTCTTTTTACATATAGTTTTTAGTATTAACTGACTAATTATAATGCATTGTCAAAAATCAAATCATTGTTATTTATAACTTTATATGCATCACAACTTCTAACGGTGATATTGTGGATGCAAAATGCTAAAAACTATAAAATTCTTTAGTTTTTGTTGTTATATTTTTGTGAATAACATTAATATAAATTTATTTATATTAGGAGATATATATATGTATAAAAACGAAGTTATTTTTGTGTATCTGATGAATTATTTGTAAAATATGATTTTTATTTTCTGTTTCATTATCTCAAATTGATTTTATTTTTCTGTTCATTATCTCAAATTGATTTACATTGAATTTCATCATATTTTAAATATTTTGTTAATTTTTATTATAATTTTAAATTAAAATATAGAATTAAGTACTTTATATGTGTAAGCAACTTTTCCACAAATTAAATAGAATCTTACTAGATGGTCCAAACACAAAGAAAACCCTTATTGAATTAACACATATTAAGGCGTAGGCTTTTATCATTTTTTTGCATACAATAATTTAACAGAAAATATATAAAAATATGTTTACATCTTGAGTTTAAGTTAAAAATTTATCAAATTTTAGTTTCCGGATAATAATTTATTATGTGGGTGTATTATATGGAAAATATTTTTGTTAAAGAATGATGAGGTCATAGATGTATTAGCAAATACTATTAATAAAGTTTGTCGTAATGTTTTTTATGATGTTGTACATGATTTGAAACAATAAAGTTGGGTTAAGTTGATATTTCTAACCAAAAATAAGCTTTGTAGTCTCATTGTGTTTGTACCCCGTTTAAGAGTGTGGTTTGCCAATTTCGTTAATGATTAGATCCTTTTTCATGTGCAATGGTTGCAAATGTTGGCATAAGTACACACATCCAACACATAACAAGCATTGTTCGATATAGAAATAACTTCGACTGAACGTTTGTGGAAAGGAGGGTATCACTTTGCATGTGATTATGCCCTTAAGACTTCACTCGTTACCCTTAGGAGCCTCAGCATTCTCAACAGCATCTTCAATGATTATAAATAATATAAGTTGTGAAATACCCACACGTGATTTAATATTGCATTTAAATAATAAGAATTTGCAATCTTTTATTTTAAATATTAAAAATTGCAAAAAAGTGTTTATTTGTGAGAATCATACTATACAATCTGCCCTTTATTCAACTAACAACTCTGAGTCCAACTTTGCAATCATAAAAATACTACTTGTTATTTATATGATTATATAGTGATTTTCAATAAATAACAATTTTTTTTTAAATAAAGCATGAACGTATAGTTATTGATACGATAAAATAAGGAAGCGTTTTAATATTTAGTCCAACACCCACTGGCACACGCAAGTAATGAATATTAACAACAAATTTGTACTTAATATAAATCATAATTAGTCAATACCCAACACGAGTAAAAAAATATTTGTATATGTATTTGAAATTTACAGATTGTTTTTACTTTCATTATAATAATTGTTTACGAGGAGCAATATATCACAATAACAATGAGCATATTAAAGGATATAATAGTTTTGGGAGGGATTCAGTCCGTTGTATCAATGGAAGACCAATTTTATTAGGGTGGAATGCAGGACGATACTCCTATTCATAGGTGACTCATCAACAATACAGTTCAATTCTCAAACGAAAACCATTTTTTTATGAAACAGGTACAAAAATACGGCTCTTCGTTATATTATATCAATATCGACAAAGGGTTTTTAAACGTTTTTCGAGTTTTGCGGGGTATAGCTTGCTTCTCACATTACGGATCCCAAATTTGAAGAGGGATATAGCGGATAGCATCTGATGATCCATCATACACACTAAGTCGAAATAAAATAATGACAAGGTGCAGATGTGAGCCTTCTTTTAACTCGATCAGAGGGCCCAAGAAATGCAAGGCGAATAAATCCATCATTTTACTCTTTCAAATCATAAATTACCTGAATTTTATTGATCTCATCTATTATATTAAAGTGATTAAAATCCTGAGAAAATCCTCAACCAACATATTTTTTATACTTCTGGTAATCATAATTTATGATTGTATTTTTTGCCTGAAATACTTATTCATATTTATATGTGTATACATATACTATATACGAATACTTTTCATCTTTAGCAATGTAATCATTTCAATAAGATTTATGTAAAATTGTTATCATAAGATATTTGCATTGGATTATGATAACCCCATAAACCTAATATTTTATTGATATGCATTACTTTTGGAGGGAAAAATAAATTTTATTAAATATTCCACATTATTCAGGCGTTCTAATGCAATACGTAAAATTGCATACTATTAGATGATTTATTTTTAGGAAGAAGGGATTTCATGTGAAATAGTTAAACTTTAAGGACATTAGAGAGTGTCGAAATTTATATAAATTAGGCTCGTTGTAAGTTTCTTTCTTCCTTAAAGCATTGTAGTTGCAAGGGGTCAGTTGCGTCTTTTTAAATTCATATTTTAACTTCCTAAACTATACTTTCTATCTATAAATCAATTAACTTCATTATAAGTTCTTATATAAATATGATGATAATTAGTAAAAATAGACTTTTAAATCAATACTTTTGTTAAAAGTCTAAAAAATTACTTTTCATCAGTTATTTAAACAAATTAACAACTGTTCTCTACATGGATTTCAATCATATTCGTATGGCTTAGGATTTTTTCTTGTCGTAGTTTGTAGTTTTGTTTTATACAGAAGCATGTAAATGTATATCATATAAAATATTAAAATCAATGTAAAAAAAAATAATTTTAAATATAATGTGTTTTTATGTATTTTTTACACGATTGCTGGTCTGGAATAAATTATATCTTAAAAAGATAATAATTTTGGAATAAAGAAAAACATTTTATATTGCTATGGTCCAACTAAAGAATCTGGAGTCCTTGAGGTCCAAGAAATATAAATCTTAATACAACTCAAACTAACTAATATTTGTGTATCCACACGTTATACTTAATGGTAATGGTTTGTATTATCTATTGTCAAAATCAATAAGAAACCCCCGTTGAGGGATAATAAGCGCGGTGTTGTATCTTAAGTATAAATTGATGAATTAAAAGATTCAACGCGATGATTCGTTATGCAAAAACTCATTTAATCGACATATAATCACTTTGATAACCTCATGAATTAGACAGGCATGCTCCATTCAACATTTATACATATAATGTTGTTATTTTCTATTTCTTTGTGCAAATCAAGTTTCTTCATAGAAAAAAACGGGTTTTTGTGCGTAAAATAAACTAACAAAAGGTTTGGAATGTTTTGTCATTGATGTGTTTTTCTTCTTTTCTTATCCATCATTATATGATTTAGTAGCGGTTGTGGTGGTGACAAAATAGGCGGAGTCTTTAATTAATAATTTCATTTTTTAGTACTTGCATACCGATGTTTGTAATGGATATTTTATACAAGCACACAAATTAAAAAAAGGGGGAAACACAGTTAATGTTTCTCTTCTTTCATATATTATTATTTATTTTGTGACAACACAGATTTTCACTTTTTGTCTTTCTATTACTCAAACAACAAGGATCTTGAGGCCCTTATGAGGGACAAACTCCCCATATAAATGTGTAACATAATGCCACAACTGAAATCTATCCTTTTGGATGATTTCAAAACCTGTTGGAAGAAGACTCGCCAAAAACATCTGAGGCTCCTCAACAGGAAATTTTATGTTTTCTTACAACATAAATATCATCATGTAGATTTTATGAATGGTTTTTTCCTTTGCACCAAGGACTTTGAGTGTGATTGTACCATGGTCCACTGAGCTCAGATTTTATTTATCAGCTTTGTGAAAAAATAAAAGCGATCTCGTTTTTTTTCTTCTCTTTCAAGAAGCTTATTTGAAGGACTTATAAATATAATAACGAGATGTGCCAATTTGGCTTGGGCTGGAGCTCTAGTTGTTTATTATTATAAATCAAGACTGACTCAAGTTATGAATGAAAAAAATAACAAGGCACTAAATTATGTTTGCAATTGGCAAACAAGTTTTTGTATTTCTTACTGGACTATTTGTGGTATTAGGAATAATAATTGCGCTTATAATATATGATAAAATAGTATAGTTAATTTATGACGACATACAATTTAATAACTACAATGTTTATTTATGTATACATATCTGTAATTGCTTGTCTGACATATATTTAAAAAAGAAAAACTTTATGAAACATATTTTGACCTGAAAACTTATTTTTTGCCTTTAAGTATGCTTTACAAATAATATCTTTCTAGATTATCTATTAATGTATACAGAAAAAATATTCTATCTCATAGGACCCTTTTACATTTCATTTTATTAATATGTAAAAAATTATCTCTCCCGAATCAAATTTATGAATATATTTATGTAGTTTGTATATTTGAAACATTAAAAAATAAAAGGCAAAATATTTATTCCTATAGTACAATAGATGTGAAAAAAATACTGCAAACTCCTTATGCCTCAAGGCTAAAAAAAAGAGCTGAGATTTATTATACTACTTGCGTTAGCTAGGTATTAGCTTTGTAGGTAGAAGTTCTAATAGTCAAATTCAAATTGTAGTGATATGATAGATAATTATTGCATTTTTTTTTCTATCGACATCTTTATATAATATTTTTATATATATATGAGATAATATTTTTTAATATAAAAGATAATATTTTATTAAAATAAAATAATTGTTTGATTTTTTTTTCTAAATTTGAAAAGATATATAATATATGTGAATTTAATAATATATCTATATACACACACACACTATATATATAATATATATATATATATATATATATATATATATACATATTGATGATATACTACTTTATGTAAAGCAATATCAATTTTCAACAATAATATTTATTCATGTATTAGCTTTTACGTAACTTCTTTGGCTTATATAATTTTCTTATATGGGGTTTTGATGTACTTGATTTCACTAGAAATTTGAAAAATATTTTGTTAATTTGTCGGAAAACAATTAAGAAAATATTTTCTACATAGTTTGATACAGACTATTAAAAAATATCACACCTATAAAGACATACTACTAAAGGACCAATAAATTCTACTGTTCAATATATTTTACTTAATATTTTTTTACAACATAGTTAGAACATACGAATATACATTAACGTTCCCTTTTTCTTCTTATATTTACCTCATCAGGTCAGCCTCTAAGTCCTACACATTTCCTCCCGAAATCAAATACAAAGATGAAAAAAGAAGGGTAATAAGGTTTCCTCCCATGTTGAAGCCATCTTTGATAATAATGGTTATAGTTTTGTTAAGGGTCTTCAATAATCTAACACTATATATTTACACTCAGGCGTATAATGTATATCAAAATAAAGTGAATCCAATTTTTTATGTGTGGGGTAATTATATGAGGATCGTGAATATAGGGATATTTACAGGGATATTAGAAAATGCCAAAAAATAAAACCTCTCACACATTCACATTTGTATGAAAACACAATGGGAGAGTCAAAAGCTCGCTTACTCATGGCGCATCCGTCTGTTGATCCAGCAAGCATAGGGCAATAATCATTTCACGATTGTTACATAAAGAGGGCGTGTTTTTTGGGGGTTTTTACAACACAAATTGGATATGAAAATGAGAAAGGAGGCATCAATAACTGAGTAGTAATACTGAGGATGTACAAACTTGGAAATAAAAGGGCATTTTAGGCTATAAATATTTTGGTCAATATTACTATGGGGGTAATAAGGAGTAATCGGAGGATTTATAGTGGTATGATTAGTATACTCATTGTATTTGCAAAATACAAACCTAATTGAAGAGGAGGAGTATCTTTGGCGTAGGTCGTTTTTCTTCTTGTTATATGTTAGAGTCTCTATGTGCTATTATATATATATATATATATATATATATATATATATATATATATATATATATGATATATATATATATATATATATATCCGACATCTGTTTGTCGTTCGCAAATATTGAACGACACAGTTTTTGAAGAATGACCAGGAAAATTCCTTATCATCCGTCGTTCGTTTTTTGCGCCGAATGAAAAGACAAAAAAATTTTTTGTAGGAAAATTTTCCTGTCTAAAATTAACGTCGTCAATTTTTTTATGAATGACGAACGACAAACGAACGATTCAATTTAAAAATAACGATGAACGATAACTTTGGTGAGCGACGAACGATAGCTTTTGGTGAACGACAAACGAACGACATTTTTTGCAAACGTCTATATCAAGTGTGATATATATATATATATTTTAAATATAATTAACAATATATATAATATATATATTGTATATGTATATATATAAAATATATATATATATTATAAATGAAGTAATTTTTATTTTTTATAGGAATCCGAAATGATTGAAGTGGGATACTGGATATACGACGTGTTATGTGAAGGTTTCTTTTCGTCACAACGATTTCTGGACGCTTGCAGCAATGCGGTAATCAAGTGATACCAAGTTTTGAAGTACAATTTAAATATTTACATCAAATTTTAACAAGTTAAGAATAATGATTTTGTTGATGATCTGTCAAATTTAAGTGTACTATTTTCTTTATCTTATTATTTTCCATCCTTCATATAATAATTTTTGAAAAATATTTATTTTTGTTGTGTTAATATGGTTACATTTCAGAAAAACTTAAAATCTTTTTATTAATGAAAGATAAGAATAGAAATGAGTTATACGTTTTGAATTTTTTTTATTCGCTTAAATGCTTTCAAAACATATGTTTGCTTGATTACAAATTATTTGAGATATTTTTATAGAAACGAGTAAAATAAAACAATTTTTTTTTTGGTGTTTAAGGGTACAAAAATTATGTCATGTGTACAAAAAAAATAATTGACAGTAGAGATAATGATGCCACTGACGTCCAAAAGAAATAAACACTTTTTAATATGCTCTTGGTACTTTGAGTCGTTTTCAGGGGCATCACTGTTGCAGAGCTCGTACATATTTCGTTCACAACGTGTCATATCACGCATTATTACATCATTGCCTTATATAGATATGGGCGCTTCTTTGTTATGGACATTAATGGCTTTTTCTTGTGATAATCATCGCGTAATTTAAATGGATTGTTTTTACGGATGATTTTTTTTGTAGATTTTAAAGAATGAACAATTATGAAAAGACATTAGTTTTATGAAGTAATCAAATACAAATACTCTATAACTCATTATGCATATAAAGTAATATAAGCATGTATATATAAAACTGAGGCAATATATTATATATATATATATATATATATATATATATATATATATATATATATATATATATATATATATATGTAAATGTATATACATATACAGGATGCGTAATAAGTCCGGGAAGAGAGAAATGTAGTCTTAACCCTTGTGTAGTGTTCATATTTTTGTAACTCAGCCACTGTCCGCTGCATTTTGGGGTTCTCAGCTAAACACAATAAAACTATTTTATGTTAAAATACTCAAATGATATTTTCCTTATCTCAATTACAAGCAATATAAACAGCATAAATGATAATAATAGTCTTTTACCTTTATTAGGTCACATTTATAAATAAAACATCACTTCTTTTTGTTGTTGCTGGCTGTAACCTAGAATAATGAAAATATCAGAAATTTTCTAACTCTCTCTCTCTCACACACAAGATATGAGTGCCAGATCAACTGCAATAGCATCACACTTACTTCAGGCTTTGCAGGTGGTGGTTCTGTAGGTTGGGTGGATGGTGCACAAGACCTAAAATTTCCACTTTCATTGACCCGGGTCCAGCAGACCGAACACCCTCTATGTAATGTAAATGTGTAGGGGGGGGGGGGGGTGTATGGTGTGTGGTCACTGAAAACGTGCTGTGATATATGTTCTTCACAGAAAATGAGCCAAGGCCAATGAATCTGAGTTTGAAATAAAAAAAAATCGTATTACTTTTCTTTGAGACAAAAATGAAAACGGGTCCCACAGACCCGACCACCACACAAGGGTTAAATAGTATATTTCTCACAGAAAATTTGCAGAACTTGGTATAAACTTTCTTAAAGGTCGTACCAACACACTATTTACATTTTTCAAAATGTCCGCCATTATCACGCAGTACAGCTTCAAGACGTCCACAGACCTGTTGGCAAGCTGCACGCACCGTTTCTTCTCTGATTTTTCCCCATTCCTTCACTTTAGCCTCTTTTAAGGTGGTCAAATTTCAGTTGGGCGAAGCACAAGCCTTGCTCTCAAGTATGGATCACATGACGTCCATGACGTTGAGATCAGGGCTTGAAGGTGGCGAGGTAAATTTGTCCCAAAAGGCGGGGAAAATTCTGCTTGCACCATTCTTGGACAAGTTTGGACCCATGGGCTAGGGCAGAGTCTTGCTGAAAAGTGAAGAAGGTTTCCCCATACTCAGCTTTGATCCATGGCAGTACTTGATCATTTAACATTGACAGGTAGACCTCCTTGTTAATCTTGACACCCTCGGGGACAAATATGAGAGGGCTCTTTTTCCCATCTGACATAACTCCTGCCCAGACCATCGCAGACTTTGGTTTTTGACGTCGGAAGACTCCGCGAACCTTGACAGGAATGTTAGCACTGCTCTTGGCCAAAATCCGATCATTCTGGGAATTGTACACCGCCTGAACTGTGAACAATTTTTCGTCCGTGTAAAAAACTGGACCCTGCGTGCCAGACTTCAGTTTGCTCAAAAGAATTCGGCCTCGTTCTCTTCGCTTCTCAATTGTGGCCTCAGAAAGAAGTTGAAGCCTTATTTTCTTATATGGAGTCATCCCCAGATCCTTTTTCACTAGATTTATCATCGACCACTCGCTCATATTTTCCTCTTTGGCCATCTTTCTCAGGTTCTTGCAGGTTTCCTCCTGATCTTCTCGCGGATCCTCTTCACACACGCCTGGGTTCTCACAGACATTGGTCGGCTCTCTTGGGCCTGTCGGATGTTTTTCCGGTCTCCTTGTACCGTTTGACCGTGTTGTAAACAAGCTTGTAGGTCACTTTTATGTCCTTGAGCTTCTTGAAAATATCATAATTACTCAACCCCGCGCAATGAAAGGCAACTATAGTGTCACGGAAATTGCTCATGATGCTGGAGGAACGTTGACAGAAACTTTGTTGTTAAAATGAACTTGTTTTGATAAAGCTGAAGAACATATCTACCGGTTTTAAGCACGAAAATCTAAAAACAATAGAAACTACAGTGTTGTAAAGTCCCACTTCCCGGACTTATTACGCACCCTGTATATATATAATCCATGAAGACATAATATCATTAAAAATCAATTCTTGATATGAAATATTACATATTTAAAAAAAAATACATTCAAAGCTTTTTTAAACGAAGGAGTTAAACTTACATTCGTTAGTATAGCAATAATTTTAAATGTTAAAGTATAAAATAACTCATCAGAAGAAATAGCTCTCTTTAATATAATTCGTTTGAAGGATTATGTTCAGCTTAAATAAAGATTTGTAAATACAATAAGATTAAATTACTTTGGTTGATGTTATTGAATATTTTTATTGAGCAGCAATATCTAGTTGAAAGAATGTAATAATAATAATGAATACTTGATATAAAATATATATACGTGTTTCAAGATATCATTATAACATTAGTTAATTTGATATGGTTTTTATTACAGCTATGAATAGAATGGAAGATCCTAAAGTTCTGAGTACCAAACCCTTTAATTATTTACATTTTACCTTAATGTTATTTTTAATCATATCAATCGCAAAAATAATTTTAGTGAAACATTTAATCATTTACACTATATTTATTTTATTGTTGATCAATACAAAAGTATTATTATTATTATGTAACTTGAATACTATCGTTTGTGGTTTAACGAATCAAAAACAAATTCCTTTCTTATTAATCCAGAACCCTCTTTGATAGTTTGGATCAACAATATGAAGGCATGCTAAAAAAGGTCCCATAAAAAACATCAGTTATGTTATATAGGCATATAAATATGGTTTTTATGTTTAAGGGGGGGGGGAGGACTAAGTCGTAAAAAACACAACTTGGGGGTCAAGCCTCGTGCAATTAACATTTCTATGGAAGGCATAATATGTTAATTAACATTATTGACGGGTCACGTTCTTCTGCTTTAATAAATCATCATTTTAAGCTATAAAAAGAGTGTGTATTTTATTGTTAGGTTGGCCCTAGCGTATTTACACACTCAATACCTTAATATCTTTCATTATTGACTTGTTTGAGGACTTGAATCAAATTCTGTGTTAGGTCTTATAAGTAGTTTATATCATTCATCTTAATTCTTGTGTATAGTATCCAGGACTCAGATGGACCTTTTTATGAATTACGAATGTGGAAATTTCAAATGCACAACTATTTGATCTATAAAGAAGCTGGGACTTCATACAAAAATAAAATATTAGATGAAATTATCAATTTGTCATTTTTATGCTAAGTTGGATACACGGAAACGATTTATAACTGATGTTTTATGACAACAGCCAAGAAACGATAATGTTAAAACAATACAAATATATATAAAACTTGTTCAAATTTGACACTTTCCTTCAAAAACATACAAATAAATGATTTCCTGGTTCTCCAAGGCCTAAATAATCTACAGGAAAAAATATTTTTAAATTTGGGACCCTGGAATGCCTGCCTCATAGGCCGTTTAGGGCGGCGCCAATAAAATGAAGTTTTTTGACGATGTGGTAGTCAAAATAAGATTTATAAAAAAATATTCAAAAGTGGTATAACAAATATTTTATTAAAAAATCGATTTGTTTTTTAAAAATTCAAGTTTATTTAGTAACCGACTACAAATGTAGATTCGTATGTTGTTAGAGAGCTATGCATGTACCTCGGTTGACATATATTTCAACATTGCAAAAGAAAAAAATAATTTTCAAATTCAAGTATTACTTATTTCTTGAAATAATTATAATAATAAAAAAATTTGTTACGACATATACAATGTTACGATACCAACCAATATTAGCTATTTAAATTAATTATATATATATATATATTTATTTATATATATAATATATATATCAATATGAACATACATTCATATAACCAGTGCTTCCTAATACAACATCAAATAAAATTCAAATAATTCAAAAACCGCATATGGCTCAACATATAACTTTAATCATAAATTTACGTATTCCAAAGTGCCCTATAAGCAATGATTGTTTTTATTACTCTAAAAACATTCTGGTTTGGTAAGTACATATAAGCCTTATATGTACATTAAATTTACCATGTGTCCTGAAAAAACCCTCTCATAACTCAACTTAATTACTTTTTTGTGGCCAAAATAATAACTTTTTTTCCTTCTTTGTCAGTATTAAGATTTCATAAGATTAAGAATTATTAGCATCATAATGCAATGATTTCAATTCTAGAGATTACAAATTTACATATAATTATACAAGAAATAAAATCATTAATCTAAGGTTTCATCGAAGAATTAAGTTATTTCTAGGTGTTGAATCGAGATATAATGTTTATTTTAAGATTTGTTTTATTTTTTGACAATGAGGAAGTAAAATACAATCGGCTATTTTCATATTTCTTTTTTAATAACTAACAGAACTCATAAATAATATACCTAAGATCTACTAAGCTAAAATGACGTTACAAAAAGATCCATAATATTAAGTCTAAGTTATCTCGTAATACTTTTTTCGATAAATGAATACTTATTTTATAACTATTTATCAATAATATAAATTAATTTCTTAAAATGTATGTATAATGTATATTCTATTGTCCCCTTAGTGTTATCTTAGGTATATTTATATTATATGTTTAATGTATACTTGTATTGTCTTTCCTTTTATTATTAGTGTGTATATAGTTCACTTTGGAACGCCTTTGAACATAAAAAAGGGACTGATGTCTGTCCCCAAAGATATATAGTCCATTATTATTGAGGCCCGTCCCTGCCTTTAAAGGACGGAGTTTACTAGGAACTTTTCAGTTATGATTTTTATACATCTTACTATTTATACAAAATATATATTTCTACAATAAATTCAGATAAATATGTAAAAATAAATGACAGCAGAAAATGAGAACAAAACGTTAAATATTTATCGAAACGCTTACTTATAATATACTATATATATATATAATATATATATATATATATACTTATAATATATTATAATATATATATATATATATATATTATCATAGTACTTTTATACTTGTTCACTTTACACTTATTGGTATATTTTTTTTCCGATTCTATTGGGAATGTGTTTTTAAGACCCTCTCAAACTCTCAGACAGAGAAGTTTGCACTAAATGAACCACCACAAATAAACTTTTATTTTTTATCTCATTGCTGCTAGAGATATAAATCCTCCCTCCCTTCAATGTGTGTGATCCAAATTATGGAGTAGAGAACTACTATTTTATATGTGTGAGGTTATCCATGTATAATCATATAAATATATACATATGTGGAGTGATTTCTTTGGCAAGTCAGCGCTGTAATTTTACATTTAAGAATTCACAGATATTATTATGTGGAGGGTGTTGTGGTTCTTTATAAAAAATAAGAATAACAATAATAATAAGATGAGTTATTACTCACAATTTGAACACTAACTACCTCTTTTATTTTTGTTTGTGGCTTTTATGAATGATACACTATTCTAGGGGCAAGGTGAGAGGTCCCTTAAGCAATCATTTTTTCAAATAATTATAACTTACAAAAACTTCCCTTTTCATAAAAATGACCTTAAAAGAGAGAAAAAAGAATTATATATCATTTAGTTTGACTTAACCTCATTTTTATACAAGATGCAAATGGTAAAAAATTAAGAAAAGTATCGGGTAAAATACTCAAACAGCTTATTTATGTTATACTTTTACTGTAATTATATATGAAGCCTAAAACAAAGCGAGAAAATGTTAATATTAATTAATATTATTGAGGTTGGGATTATAAACCGTTGGACTATTTGGTTATTTAATTTGAGATTTATGTTTTTTAATGATATTTATTTAAAATTGTTTTACATAAAATACAATATAAAAAGAAGGTAGAATTGCTTTTTTAAAAATCATAATAAACATTTTAGTATAAAATTATCTACTAAAAAATACCTGTAACTAAACAAACATAATAATATGCAATATAAAACCAAAGCTATAAAAAACAAATCATAAGGGGTTATAAAAACGGATATATCGAAAGACTATCTTCTTCAGCAAGGCATTCATATTATTGTGTGTTTAGTTAATGAATAAGCATCTTTACATCAAAAAATCAATATGTACAATAATCTTACATTCCATAAAAAACATTAAAATATATATTCTAAATATGTAGGCTTTAGTAAGTGATTTTTTCAATTATTTAATTCATTATACCTCCGCAAAGGAGGTATTGTTTTCACTGGCATTGGTTTGTTGGTTGGTTTGTTTGTTGGTTTGTTTGTCAGCAGGATAACTCAAAAGTACGGAACGGATTCGGATAAAACTTTGTGGAGTTGTTGGAAATGCCAAAAGGAAAGTTATTAAATTTTGGCATCTCTGAGTGCAGAATTAAGATCCAAAATGAGCTAAATACTAATAAATATTTCAAGTTAGCCTCTCTGCCAAAAGATGTCGCTGCGCTGTGAAATCGGGTGCCGGGAGCATCTTCCTCTAAAAAATCCCGTCGAGGGGAACCCGCCCCCGTCCCTTTCCGCCGCCCCAGTCGTGGCAAATCCGCCTCGGAAGGCTCATAAGGACCCCGTGACGGTGAAGGCTTGCACTCTCTGAGTGTATATATGCCTCTAGTTATAATTCAAACTCAATGTTAACCAAATACCTTGCTTTATTGTTTGCTTACAGATACTTTAATTACATGTATTCACATACAGAAAAACATAAAGAGTCGATAACACCTAGAATTGCACCAAACTATTCAAAGTTTTGTCCAAACATTTAGAAAACTGTCTTTTTAATTTGTGTATTATTTATGTCACCATGCCATGTTAGGAAGTTTAATGTTTGATTTTATTATCATAATAAGTTTTTTATCATAAGATTTGTATTCTAGCATGTCCATTAGGGTTGTTCTTATTTTTCAAATGTTTGAAATGTTAGCAACATTGTGGATTTTCTGTTTCTTGGTGATAAAAGAAGACGACATACAAAGTTTGAACAAAATCGGTCAACATTACGAGGTCGCGCAACGAGGTCAAAGTTTTAAAAATTAGTAAAAATATAGTTTTTCGCAAATTTCTTCAAAATGGTGGACGTTACAGACTTCAATAATTATTATTAATTTAAAGGAAACCTAATTTACTACCAGACGTATGTTTGATGTTTTTTAATAAAACAAAGTTTTCTGTAAAAACAAAGCAAGAAAGGGAGTGTGTAATGTTAGCATATTTCATAGCTTTTTTGTATCAATTAACTTCACTCGCCTGTAGAAGATGATTTGTTCGCTTCAGAGTAAAATAGTACTTTTAAGCTTAGTAAACCTTTAGATGATAATTCAAAAATGACCTTGGTTGCATTCTATCATTCAGAATTCAGTACAATCTGAGTTTACATCATATGATTCAGAGCCTGTATTGACCTATAAGAAATCGATTATGAAAAAAATAAAAAATAATGTGTTTCTTAGATTTGCGTCAAGGTATCCTCTCAAAATTTTACTTTGTCTCTGACGCATTTATAATCCATTATATGCGTCATTTTGTACGCGAGATAGGCTTTTTTAATGTACATATAACTCTCTACTTATTAAATTGACATGATTTAGTATACCAAAATATTAAAGCTGGTTAATCAAGCTTTCATTTGATATGTTTGGTGTTCTAAAAATCGCTATACTTTAAGAGATATAAGCAAATACATTTTTGCACGTACTCTCCCCCAAAAATTGATCTTTTGATATGAGAATATACGATTACCATTTGGTAACTGCTGTTAGTGTTACCTGGATAGAAAGAGAAGGGAGAGAGTATTTTGCCTCACTTCTCTCCCTTCTTTTTTTCTTTCTATCCAGGTAACACTAACAGCAGTTACCCAAAGTTACTTCCTTGTACATATTTTAAAATTTGAACTGTTGAATCAAATAAAAATAAAATAAAAACTTCACATGTTAGACTATAGCTTCTATTTTGTCTATAATTTTTACAATACAAACAAACAAAAATAACAATATTATTATATAATTTTTCGGTTAAAACATTTTATTCAGTTAACTGTGAAAATTTTATACAGTGTAAAATAAATACAGGTTCGAATCCCGAGAGGGGATGGTCATTTTTGATTTACCTCTAAATATTAGGTTCGATAGACTAATTTTAATGCTATAATACTTATTTATATCCTGTCGGATACTGCAGTTCTATTGAACCTGAAAATAATAACTATATTATTTCGTCACAAGTAATATTATTTGTAACTCCCAAAGTGATGATGGGCTCAGATGGGAAAGTTTCTGCGTACAACTAATATATATTTTCTTCTACTTTGTAGCCTAAACAATGCGTTCAACATATTGTGACATGCCAGATCTAATCATGTTGGTCATTCAGTATGCTATGCATACGCAGAGTATGTACTCAAGAAAGAAGACCGACAGGATAAGGTTCCCTCTCTGCATATATATCTCTGGACGAGTGAGCACCACGCACTGGATGAAGTAACATTCTCATAAATTCAAGAATATGGATGACTAACTCTGTGTAGGTATTTTATATGTAAAATATGATGATCAAAATCAAGAGCAGACTCAAATTGTTTTAAGCCTCTTGATTAAGGGAGCTAAAAAGAGAGGGGAGAGGAGTTTGGCCCTACACTCATCTTTTTGACCAATCCATAAATCCCCGTACTTTAAAAACCCCCTCTACTGTATGTCGGTTATAATAATAGTAATAATAATTGAGTCATCTTTAGAAAAAGGAGGATAGTATGCCAAAGGGATTGGAACGGTACGTATTTCATCACTTGCATACTAATTCAATTAATACTAAAAATGTCTTTAATTTTTTTTTAATACTATTATGTATATATTTTATATTCATGTCAGCCAATACCTATTTATTATTGCCTATATGGTTCGATAGAATTGTCACCTTCCGATTGATATAAATAAGCATTATGACATTAAAATTAGTCAATCGAACCTAGGATACTCTTATCAATGAGGTAGATCAAAATGGCCATACCCTCTTGGGAGTATTCGAACCTGCGCCCCCAACATTGAGAGTTGGACACGCCTGTACGCACACGGCTATCGCGCTCTCAATAATTTTTTTCTCCTGAGGAAGTGTTTTTCAGACTGTGGACAGAGCCATGATCGTGTGTGAGATACTGAGCCGCAGCCATGTTTTTCATTTTAATAAAAAAACAACAGCGAAGTTAATGGAATGGAACGACGATTTCAAGTTATTTTTGCTGAAGTGAACAGTTAAGGGAATAGCCGAAGTTGTTGATCAAAGGTTATAGATGAGACTATCTTATGTTGAAAAGTGTCAAATATATATTGATCGAGTCGCTATTGGTTCAATGGATCAAGTGATCCCCTTCCTGGGATCCTTCTTGGTTAACACGGAAACTTTAAAACTGCCATGAGGTTGGGACGCCATGAGCTTCCCTCTTTTCTGTCCATGTCTGCATTATTTTCCATCTATACTGAGCATAAACTCTGGAATTATGCTATTTGAGCAAGGAAGTGCGCATTAGCCAAATATGCTTGTCTCGATTTTCTATTTTTTTTCTCTCATAAAAATAAAATAATCCTTTATAAAATTGAAACATTTAATAAAAAGTTAATTTATAAAAATAAAATGTATATTGATAGGCAAACGACCTTTCTAGGCTTATAAATTTAATTCAATTCGAAAATAGAAATTAAAACACATGAATAACTCAATAAATCAGTTATTAGATATATGGTTCTGATACTTTGTCAAGAGAACATAGTGCAGAACTCTTTACGAATAAATGAATTGTACGTTAGTAAGGAAGTTTTTATATTGTATGTATTAATAAAGTACTGATTTAATGGACTGTTAACCCTGGAGTTCTTTGGTCAATTTTGAGTTTATGGACACTTTGTTATCCTCATGAAGATGAAAGTTTTTTTCATACATTTTCAAAAAAGAAAATGTTATTAGCTTGATATATATACAATTTTAAGGCATATTGAAGCCAAAATTGATGTTATTGATCTACTTATAA
Source organism: Caligus rogercresseyi (assembly GCA_013387185.1). Classification (NCBI taxonomy): domain Eukaryota; kingdom Metazoa; phylum Arthropoda; class Copepoda; order Siphonostomatoida; family Caligidae; genus Caligus; species Caligus rogercresseyi. The sequence continues at coordinate 19,633,924 of CP045891.1, forward strand.
AATTATAAAAAGAAGATTTTTTATATTGTCAAAATATTTGGTGGTTTAGGTAGAAGTTGTTATATCAAGAGGTTTTTATTACTCGTTTAGTTATTATGTAAATCTATAATAGTACATATATACAACCAAAAGTAAATGTGTAGTAAAAAATGACCCATGATAGTAAAATATCCTTTTTGTCAGCAGTATAAATATGTTTAAATGTATAATTAAATGAATTGTGACTACTAGAATGGAAAGTTGACTTTGTTGCTTAACTTAAGTGTTCTCTTTGCATGAAGTGGAGACACCAATTCAAATATACATATTCACAGAACACATTCTTCACAACAATTCAACTATACATGTATCTTAGTCGTTAAAATATACGCAGCTGTTATTAAAAAACGATGTTCCTATAATATTGCAGCAATCATTAAAGATGCAAAACATCAGCATATAACATATTCTTGTTTTAAATAACATGATAAATGGTTTGCCCAATGAATTAACCCACATTTGGTATTTAGATCTCATCCATCAGTAATGCAAATTTGGCTCATATGATTTTATGCAATGAGAACAAGAAAAATAATCAAGCCAAAGGAAACAGACATGTCCTTCAAGACTCTGCCTCCCTCCCTCCACCCAGTAAGCCAGCCCCTCCTCTTACTCAACATCTAATTATTGATTTTAATGTAAGTGCATTCGTAATTGCAGATTCATTAGAGCAAATGCATATAGGTAGTAATATTATTATTATTGTTATTATTATTATTAAAATCATTGCATTCATTAGCCTTGTTCTTAAAAGTACATAAGTAATTAATAAGATTTTTAAATGGTATCAGTTAACAAGATCAAGAACATAAAGGAAGGTCTACTACAGATGCTTAAAGCCACTTAATAGTATCAAATAGGTATCCCTTCTTACAAGTGGGTGCCTTGAAGAAATGATGTAAACTACTTCAAACATGCAAAAACTACTGAGTTGGAAAAAGAGACCAATTATATATTGGATTTTCATGCTGTTAAATTGATACATAGATAAATACTTATTGTTGGAAATGGTAAAACTACGAAAAAATATTCCTTTTATTTTTACTATAATTAGGACTCAAATATTTTTTTTTTCGGCAATTTCAAAACCCAACAAACTGATATTTAAACAAACATCTTGTTATATCAGTTTATTTATCCATCATTTAGACGTATATATTTTTAAACCAATGATAGCGAAATATCTTCGCTATCCTCGCTAAATAGCCTCGGCATGGATCTTGCAGCTTTATGCCGGGTGGGTATATAAACATATTATAAATACAACATATTTAAGAAAGCCTCTAAAAATATCGATGTCATCAAAGCATTGCACATTCTTTCATTTTTATCAATTGAAGGTATACTTTTGTCTTTGAAATTATGACAACAAATAGGCACGAATATTTACTTTATATTTATAAAGTAGTATTTTTAGTAAAAGGTTGCCTTGCAAAAAGTTAATATATTTAAGAAACACCTAAAATATCAAATATTTGTTCTTAATTAAGTTACTATTTCTGTGCTTGAAACTACTAGCCTCAGGTATCAAATATATGCAACTTCTTGTTTCTCAACACTTAAGACACTATAACTGTAGACTCAGTGTTTCAGCTGTTACTAGATATTACACTAAGGATCAAAATTGATGCAGAGGGTTTATTGATGGCTTGAAAAGCTAATTATTAGCCAAAGCATTTTTGTATTGGCCCCTAGGTGGAGGTCCATTAAATTGAATATATGTTTTAAAATGCATCAATTACTCTTAAATATAAAGTTTGGGACACGGAGAGTACAGCCAATACGCTAAAACTTTTTCAAAACAAATAAAAAGCACAATAGCCTCGAACTTTCCATAACTGAATTTTTTCACTAAAGTATTCCTTACATAGCGTCCAACAAAACTATGTTCAATTATTTTAAAGCTGACAGCTTTAAAAAGAAAAATATTCACCGTACACGTTACAATTTATTTTAGGATGTATTTCATCCAAATTAATTATTTATATAATAATCGAAACGGTATTTTAAAGGAGTATCAGCTACATAAATTCACCTAATTATTTTTATCGGCATAATATGGAGTAAAAATAAACACTAAAAGTTTAAGATTTTTCTTGGACTAACTGTTTTGAAGCATTAGAAAGTAGTTTATGTTTAGAGGTAAAATACGCAGTCATAGATACTTATAGAGTACAAAATGTTAATTTAACATGAAAACATATAATTAAACTATTAATTATAATCTGCATTGTTCAAAAATTAACAAAGCATTTAATAAATAAATAGTATAAAATCATTGATGTAAGATTTGTGATAGAAACTATCAATCATTCAGAGAGATAATAATGTTAATAATAGTGTCATTAATTTAATTATTCAATAATTTTAATCTGCATTGTTCAAAAATTATCAAAATAATATATACAAGAACTACTAAATCATGGATGTAAGATGAGTGATAGAAACTATCAAATCATTCAGAGAGATAATATTGTCATTCAATTTCATAGGGATGGCAACATATATTTAAATAGCCTTTGGGATACCTGAATATTGTAAGAGTTGGCCTTTATCATTCATAAATGTCGTGTAACTCACCTGTAAAATTAAAAAAACATATAATTTGTTAGAATGCATGCATAATGTCGTATTCAAATAGGAAATTCTTTGATCATCACGGAGATGAAAGCATTGTCTTTTGGTGGGAGGAGGGTGTTTCAATTTTCATAGCATGATATAAAATTATACAATTTGCGCATGACGTGTTGACCTTTTGGTCAGTCATTTTCCACGGAGCTCAATGAGTCTTAGTATAATAATAAAAAAATAACAATATTGAATTTTAACTGGTAGGGGCTTTGACCCCTTAGAGCAAAGTGAGTCTTTTGTGCGTGTTCAAAAAGAAGCTTAAGAATTAGGAATAAAAAAATCAATTACCATTGAATTGGATTGAAATAAACCTCTCTTTGCATGGTTCTCTTTTCTACTAAATTTAATGTTGAGCGTTTGCTAAGAGTTATTAGGAATTAACTTATTCAAAAAGCTGAAAGTGTCTTACTATTGAGGTTCGACTTCCGAGAGTGGAAGGGGTGAAGATGGATCATTCTTATAAAAAACATCAAAGGTTATAATACTTATTCATATCTATAATATTCAATCATAGTTAGCTTCAAGACTTTTAACGACATTTGTAAACATCAAATATAAAAATATCGCCCTCTGCAAAAATACAATCGGTACTTCGAGCCACTTATTAGCAGATTGCATGAAGGTGGGGCTCTTCTGATAGAACTTATATAGAGCCAAGTAACTAATTGTTCGATGATACGCTTTCAAGAGCTGATCAGTTCATTTTCTTCAATCCATAACACTTCTACCAATAAAAATAGAGGAAATAATTTGCTGCATTCAGAGGAATATTTACAAAGCAAGATTAAACTCTTCTGCAGTCCCATTTGGAATTGAGAAGCTTTCCTTTTTGATGGAATTAGAAAAATGACAAAGGCTCGCAGATTTAAATGTGAGTGAACAAATGATATTTTAGAAAAAACTATTGTCTTCATTGTTTAACCCATCACTATTTTATTTATTGTTATTAATCCCCACTTTTATATAAGTGTTTGTAAAAAACAAATGACATTTTAGCATTAAAAATATAGCACATTATTTAAAGAAAACATAAAAAAACTAGAGGCATATATACACTCAGAGAGTGCAAACCTCCGCCGTCACGGGGTCCTTATGAGCCTTCCGAGGCGGATTTTTCACGACTGGGGCGGCGTAGAGGGACGGGGAGGGTTCCCCTCGACGGAAATTCCGAGAGAAAGACGCTCCCGGCACCCGATTTCACAGCACAGCGACATCTATTGGTAGAGTAGGCTAACTTGAAATATTTATTAGTATTTAGCTAATTTGCATCTTAATTCTGCAAACAGAGATGCCAAAATTTAATCACTTGTTCCTTTTGATATTTCCAGCAACTCCACAAAGTTTCATCCGAATCCGTCTTGTACTTTTTGAGTTATCCTGCTGACAAACAAACACAACCAACGCCAGTGAAAACAATACCTCCTTTGGTGGAGGTAATAATTTAGATGTTATTCATCAGAACTACATATTTTTAAGTAAAAAATATTAGAATCTCATTTTAAAATATTTCTTTATTTTTATTTTGATATCATTCTTCTTACGATATTATATGGATTAAATAGGAAAAATATCTTATTTTTCACATTTACATCTCTTTTTTGCAATAAAGTAATCTTTTTAAAATAATTATGTCCGTCGCCTTTATTTACTATTTTAGCCTTTTTACAGCTAACAATATCACTTAAAAGTATCCTCTACAAGGAATTCACGATACAACCATTGATGAGTCACATTTATATAATTTTTGCAGTAAGTAATCTCTTACTCTGTAGTGTTGTGCTTATGTTGAAATCCTTTGAAGACCCCCTGTCGAGACACACGATGGAAAAAAGAACTTGTTATGATCTAAAACTTCTCGGACTTCAAAATAAATAGAACTCACTCTGAATATAATGTTATACAATTCATTAATGACAACGGTGTGGTCGTGTACCATCTTATAAGAGCGTATAGGTTAGAAACGCTCATACAGTAAAGTTGTAGTTGGTATTCATTTCCCGAAATAATAATTAATATATTTTTTATTTTCGCTATTCTTCTGTTAATTAATTTTGATTTATGGACAAATTTATGAAGCAGTCCAAGAAATTATAATGAGAAAATGAGTATTCATTGACATCATTTTATGCTGGCTTTTAAAGTGGGAAAAGTAGGGAGGGGAAAGTGCATTTATTGTACATACAGCTAAGTGTATATTTTTGTTATCTCTTGCAAATGCAGTTTCTATGCAAGCATTTGATTGTGAGTACAAAAGGATTAATATTTGATAAATGGAACTACTACGATTCAATGTTTATTTCTTTTTAATTGAAGGATTATGTAATCTTGATTTTTGTGTCATCAAATATTTTAAAAAATGCAATGCTGAATGTGCTCTGGTTATTTGGAAGGAATCTATTTTTGTATATTTTTTAAAATATTTGCTTGACAAGCGGCAATCTTTCATTAATATAAATGGATGTCATGTTAAAAGCCTTTTGCCCCAAAATGTCCTTTATTTTATAATCACAAGTGGATTCCTTTCAAGAATGTGATTGATAGAAAGAACTATAATTCTAGAGTGGAGAATTTCTTATTTTTGAATATCAGAAACCATTTGAATGGACATTTCCATAATCACTTCAAGCTATTATTGAAGTCAATAAAATGATTATATATATATATATATATATATATACTTTTCTTTCATCAAACATTTATGAAGATGAAGTAATTGTGTACAAAATTACATAAATAGACATTGTAGTTCTAAAATTAAAACTTCATAAAAGATTAAAACATTTTTACATTTCTAACATTAAATAAAAACAAATGCACATCAATAAAAAAATCATAAGCATAAATAAAATTTCAATAATTTTTTCATTATTTTAAAAGATGCTTTGAATCTTTAATTATCATTTTTAACAAAAAAAATATATTTATATATTCGAGTTTGCGATAGACTAAATAGTTTAAATTTTTTTTTTGCTATTATTGAGCTATAAATAAATAACAATCTAATGAAAAAGAGTCATTTTAATCATGAAAAATACGCTTTGAACTAGAGGAACATGTGATTTGTATTTTCTCGTAGACTCTACGAGCTAGTAGTCTAATTCTTTCAGAAGGATGACTACGATTAAACTAAGGACTCAAGGTTGTGAGTCGAATACCATTTAGGAAATTCACATTCTGGAAAACGAAATAAAACCTATTTGCATTTGATCCATGGATTAAATAGCTTTAAATAATAGCTGTACCTCAGAGCTATAACAAGTTATTCAAGTTTTTATGGCATCTTTTTAAACACCCAAAAACTGTGATATATTTATTCAGTGGTAGTAATACAAACGCAGGAAATTCCTTTTCGCTTACAGGAAAATCTTATATATTTCAGTCGTGTATATATGCATACCTTTTGTACGAAAAAGAGTGTTGATATAACCTAATACCATAAAACTGACTTCGTTTCCATTATTGTATAAGCATTTTTAACAAACCAAAAAAACCTTCCGTTTTGCAAAGTTTTGTGTGGGGTGATACCTTTTTGTTTGAAATTATTAACAGGTATTTTAAGTCATTACTGATATAACCAGCCATATCAATGCTATAACATTAGAATGGCGAAAACAAAATTGTCGTGGCTTACTCTACTAATATTATTTCAAACTGTATAGCAAAAACATATCGCTTTTGCGGTGTTGGATAAAAAAAATCTTAAAAATATATAAAATCCTCAAAAATACAGTAAATTTTGACAGTTATTTTGTATAGGCAGATGTTTAATTCGATGAAATACAGAATTAAAAAACCCAAAAACTAAGATACAATCATTATTTAAGTATTTTTTCTGCTTTAACATCAGACTTATATATTACTATATTTTTTTATTCTGACTAATAATAGAAATATAGAACTGTGCTTTAGTAAAAAAATTACAATATAATATTATTCCTAATATATTTTCATTACGTAAAAATACTTCTAAAGTGATTCCATGGTATTATTTTTTTTTTAAATCTGAACCATGGTGTGAAATAAGTAGCTCCAATTGCTTTAATCTGAACAACAATTAGTTAGAGAAAATGTTCCTGACATTTATTATTCATTTATATTTATCAATCAAACAATAATTAGATCCGTACCCTCCTTATATTTGCTGATAAAATTAGATACGAATATATCCAAGTTCTTAGCTTTACAAATATGGAAAGTTGTTTTCGTCATGTTCATATTATATTCTTTTTTCTGATACTAATCCTTGTTCAATGTTTTATTATTATTATATTTTAAACACGCTTTTCCATGTAAGAGAGAGATAAGCTTAAAGTTGTTAAAACTTTTTCTTTCTTTTCTTCTTAACCATAGGAAAACAAAAAATATAAGAATAATAGCTTGCACATACAAAATAATGGATTCTTTTCCACTACTCCAAATAGGGCTTCTTTTTTTACTATCAGAAAAGAACTACTACTTAATTCCTGATATATAATAGCAAGCTCTGTATAATAAAGTCTGGGCAATACAAAAACAAGCATGTAATCCAAGCAGTGTGACAACTTAATGACGTCACTGGAGAACGAATATATATATATATATATATATATATGCATTATATATATATATTCGTCCTCCGGTGACGTCATTGAATAGCAGTCACACTGCTAGGATTACATGTTTGTTTTTGTATTGCCCAGACCTTACTATACAGACCTTGGACAATAGGAGGTGTAAAAAACAACAGAGATGATGATTAGCAACAACTTATCATTGCTGTTATGATCATAATAATATCTATGCTGAGGAACTTGAGTGTGCCTTGTGATTGTGTAGGACGGTATTCACAATCTAGTACTCCCCCCCGAAGAACTTGTGTGTCCACCCTCCCATTGATCATTTGTAACAAACAAAAAAATCCCCCCCCCCCTCTCTTTCCCTCCTTCCACTGTCTTGACCAAAGATATGTATTACATGGATAGGCATAGTATGCTGCTGGCCTCACCAAAGGGAAACCATAATTAATCATCAAATGCCTCCTTCTCCCTCTCTAACCTTTACCATTCATTTCTTCTAAATGTACGAATTTAAGAATCATGCTATCAAGCCTCCATCTCTTGGTAAATAAAATAATATTATAAATGGTAAGGGACTGACAGGTCCTACCTATATTTGTCATCACTCCTCTGATCCACTCTCCCTACATACTATGAGTAAAACAAAATCAGATAAATGTCGCTATATATATATATATATATATATATATATATATATGTCGCAGCAGAGATGGAGATCGAGTAGAATCGTTGACTCTTCTGGTAGAGATTATAATTCCTATCTCTTCTAGGAGAGATGACGACTTAAATATAGAGATAATATTTTACGATGTTGTACAAACTATTTCTTTCGTTTGCGATTTCTATTTCTATGTTCTATATTTTGGTGGAAATGATTTATTTTTTATGTATTTCAAGGAAGCGAATGCGACGCAATATTTTACTGGCATTGTATATATATCACTGACCTATATAATAATAATAATTGATACACATCGCCAGAAAAAATCAGACATTATCAATAGGGTTTGAATAACACCGTCACACCATCTCGATATTTAAGTCGTCATCCTATTATAAGGGAAAACACTTCTGATCTCTTTAATTAGAGAACCTGATTCTTCTGATATAGATCACGATAGTAGTGTCTCCTAGAAAAGATAAGGATCGTAATCTACCAGGAGAGTCAACGATTCTACTGGATTTTTTTTTTTTTTTTGCCTATATGGTTCGATAAAATTGCATCCGATTGGATATAAATAAGCATTATAGCATTATAATTAGTCTATCGAACCTAGGATTTTTCATCTCTGCTGCGACATATATATCTGGAAGTTAAGAGATTTCAGATTTGTTATTTCCATGTCCAAGGCAGTATCACCATAATTCATTAAAACATTTTCAAAATGGTTTTCAAACGGTAGAACTTCGAATCATAAAGTTTTGTACATCAGCTTCCATAACAAAAATAATGAGTTATCTTTGTTCATAAATTAATACTTTTATAAATGATATTTTGCATCGCATAATAGAAGCCATTGAAGAAACCTTTTAAGGCTCTATCGTTTTGACTGGGTCTTATCTACTAACTGTATTGTCTATTTTTTAAATAAAAACTTTGAACTCTATAACATTGATCATACATTTATTTTGTTACTTGTCTTATTAAAAGATTAAAAGTAATAGAAAATTACTATGCTTTTGTAAAATTAAAAAAAAACATGTATACCATTTTAGGTTGTACAATTGTGATTTTTTATTTGATAAGTTTTATTTATTTCAAAATAAAAATGCATTTATTTAAAAATAATAATATCAACAAAAATTATAAATACTTTTGCAAAAAATAACAAATATGTATATTCATTTTCTTTTGTAAAGTTGCTTTAAGCGCAGTTTTTATTTGCATCGTGTCATAGGTTATATATATATATATTATATATGATATAACTATTTAAATCAAAAAGACACAAAAACTCATTATCAGTATTGAAAAATGGTTTGTAATTGTATTTTTCTGACGTAATTTTTTCGATAAAATTTGTAAAATATGTAATTTTCACCATCTTAACACTGGATCATGTTTGCTTTGCTAAGCTGAAAATAATCAAACATAAGAAACAAATCGTAACTAGAGGCATGCATACACTCAGAGAGTGCAAAGCTCCGCCGATCCCCACCAAATGAATCACTTAACGGAATTACAATCCAATCATATATGTCTACATAAGTAGGTGTGTTTGGTGAATAATGAGTGAGGAGAGAGCCATCCTAAAAAACATCCATTGACGTCATACTTGTTATTCGTCAATTCAGAAATACGTCACTGGATGTTTAAACTCCTTTCTTTTCTCCATCATGCTCTTAATATTAACGTTATATTTTATTTAATATTAAGAGGAAGACGGGGAAAGAGAAGAAGTTTAAGCACCCAGTGACGTAGTCCTTAGCTGATAAATGAATAATATTACGTCAATGAATATTTTTTAAGCGTTTGTTCTTTCCTACTCCCTGAATAGAGACCCAATTTCATTATTAATATTTTTAGTATTTAGCTCATTTTGCATCTAAATAAGCACTCAGAGATGCCAAATTTAATCACTTGTTCCTTTTGGCATTTCCAACAACTCCGCAAAGTTTCATCCGAATCCGTTTTGTACTTTTTGAGTTATCCTGCCGACAAACAAACCAACAAACTAACATACTAACAAACCAACAAACCAACGCCAGTGAAAACAATACCTTTTTCGGCGGAGGTAATTAGTGTAGTTTTTTCTAGGACCATTTGAATTCTAAATGTATTAAAATATAATTATTTAAAGCTAATGTATGGGAATGACAATATGTTATTACATTATATTTGTGTAAAGTCAAATGAATAGTAGTAGTATTAGATTTTCCATTGTGTTTTATAGCAATTATAATCTGTCAAAATCTGTGTAATCAAAGATATATATGTATGGTTGACATATAAAGAAGCAACTTTAGAAGCAACAACAACAAGAGGACTCAATAGCCAAACATCTGTCACAATAAGCTCAATTCTTATGACATAGAAAATGTAGAAGGTTCTTCATAGTCTTACAAATTCCATAAGCGACATGCTTTCATATAAGGGTAACATATTTGACTCTATATATTTAATATCATGTCATTCCCTAAATAGGACTTCTTCAACTATATATAAAGAATGCTTGCGTTCAATGTACATCATAAGCACATGTAGATATGATAAGTAAAATATGACTACAAACTCAAAATGTAACGGGACCATGAATCAAAAATGAAGTTATTAATACCACAGTACGAAGGTGTAATAGGGAACTCGCGTAATTATTTTGAAATTCATATTTCTAAGGCAATAATTATAGTTTGAATGGGATTCAAAACCATTTTCAATTATCTTAAAGTTTTACTTCCCACGGCTATAGCATATTCGTCGCATCAAGCTATCACCCAGTGACCTAACCTGCCAGTTATCCTGAACGGTGCCAGTTCCTCTGAGCCTGGCTTACTCCAAACAATAAACAAGGCACCGGGTAGACCTTTGAGAAAGGGGGATTTATCTGCCATGTCCAATCTTCTCACATGGCCAGATATATGTGAATTTCTCAAGGGCAAAGTGTATGGCAGGTGTGAGCTGGAGGAAATAATACAGTGAACCCAACGTAATATATCGGGAAGTGCTTGACTCCACTAAGGGAATTTCTTTCATTTTTCTTCTTGTATTTTTTAATAATATTTTCTCATTGGGAATAAAAACCATTATTATTGAAAAAAGGACATGTTCTATGTAAATATATTACCTCCGCCGAAGGAGGTATTGTTTTCACTGGCGTTGTGTTTGGTTTGGTTGTATTATTGTTGAACAGAGAATAACAGCATAAAGATAACTCCAAAACAAACTGAACGATTCAAATGAAACTTTGTGGAGTGGTTGGAAATGCCAAAAAGGAACAAGTGATAAAATTTTGGCATCTCTAAGTGCTTTTTTAATATGCAAAATGAGCAAAATACTAATAATAATAATAATGAAATGGGGTCTCTATTCAGGGAGTAGGAAAGAACAAACGCTAAAAAAATATTCATTGACATATTATTGTATTATCAGATCAGGACTATGTTAACCCAGTGACGTAGCTTAAACTTCTTCCGTCTTCCCATCTCTGATTGCTTTTTTAATATGCAAAATGAGCTAACAGAGAGGTAAACAATGATTATAGATAGAAACTCGGGCGTTGTGAAAGGGGAGAAGTTGAATGGGATGTTGTGGGGATCGGCGGAGGTACACACTCTCTGAGTGTATACATGCCTCTAGTTTTATGCTGTTAAAAAGCACAAAGGGTCACTGTGTGACGGGTTCTCGCTAATATTCATTAATACCCCATTGGACACTACATGTTTACGGTTATAGCAGTTTTGGGAATGCTGTAATTCTGCTTCTAATGGAAATTGCGTAGTTTGACCATGTTTAAGGCTACAAATATAAATGCAATATGCATGTGGTTCAAGTTGTCAAAGTAAAAAACCACTTTGGGGTTACAATCTATTGCAATGGAACTTCAGATTATGGCTTTCCAAAGCATGCCATATTGGGCTTCTAAATAAGCACATATTAATGTCCTTTAAGTTCCCCCATGTTACAATTTTAACTAGAGTGCAAACCTCCGCGTCACGGGGTCCTTATGAACCTTCCGAGGCGGATTTTTCACGACTGGGGCGGCGTAGAGGGACGGGGGAGGGTTCCCCTCGACGGAAATTCCGAGAGAAGACGCTTCCGGCACCCGATTTTACAGCACAGCGACATCTATGGGCAGAGTAGGCTAACTTGAAATATTTATTAGTATTTAGCTCGTTTGCATCTTAATTCTGCACTCAGAGATGCCAAAATATAATCACTTGTTCTTTGGCATTTCCAACAACTTTACAAAGTTTCATCCTAATCCGTTCCGTACTTTTTGGTTATCCTGCGGACAAACCAACAAACAAACAAACTAACAAACAACGCCAGTGAAAACAATACCTCCTTCGGCGGAGGTAACAATCAATCGCAGTGAGGTCATTTCAGGCATAATTCCATGTTAATTAATCCTTTATATAGATATATATCCCTATATTAAAGAATATAGTAAATATTTTTAATACCGTCTTGTAACACATCAGTAAGTTGCTTAGTTTCATCGTAATTGGAAGATTCCTCAGAGGCATGATAAATCATAATGATTAATTACATATTAACCCATAATGCCGAGCCATAATCTAGAAAGAAATTTTTGCCCTAATTTTTAATTATATGAATCAATTATAGTGCTATGAAAACATTTCGATACAAAAAAAAGGTCATATTTAATAAACATTTAAAAAATACGGCCCGGGCACATATGTGCCCATCGGCATTTAAATAATGTTACAGCTAGCATAACATATTTTAGTGTATATTCTATTGACTACAGCTCTTTTTTATTAAAACGTTTACTATATATTTATTTATTTGATAATAATTTTTATTGTGTGGTAAAGTTCCATGCATTCTCGTATGCAAAGGAACATTACATTTTTTGCAGATATGAGGAGTTCTTCATTGCATTCTCGCATCTACTTCTGCCGAATGCACTCCTCGTCGTGTCCAATGATTACCTCTATTAGTCGAAAATGCTGTTTGTAGCGCTCACAATGAATACTTTGGTCCTGCGGAGCTTCTTTGCAACCCCATAAGTTTTCGTGGTCCACATTGGCTAAATTTCTCGAGAAGTCCAAGAGACTCAGACGAGGATTGCCCCGTCTACTGAAGTGTATGCATTGACAACCTGTGCGTTTAGGCTCCAAGCAAACAAAGGCCACCACCACTTTTTGGACCTATCCTTACCCTATATAGCGGCAACTTGCTGGTTCAAAAAGGTCAACGCCTCCCATGTTCCGATGCACGTACTAATAGAATTTGGCATGTCAACTTCAACATACTTCCTCTTTTTTCGATCCCACCGTCTTGCTTTCTGTAGTGGTTGAGCTCTCATTTTACTTGAAGCCACACTAACTACCTGGTTATCCTTCCACTTGACAATCGAGACACAAACAGTAAATGCCTTGTCCATGGATCCTCGATATTTCTTTTTCAATAGTGTTTTGTCAACACTGGAGCGCCACCCAGCCGATCTTCACGAAGAGTTGTGGTGCAGGCAATTCCATTCTGTGATAATTATATAAGCATGGGAATGGATCCGAATAATTGTCACAGATGACGTGTTGCCTTGGTCTTGTTTACCATTTCCAAAACGACATTTGGACCATGACCAAACCCATGATCAGGAATGTTGGTGAAGGATCCACAATAAGGTTCGACATGTAGCAAGGTACCGTCAGCAGCACAAGCTGCCTACAACTTGAAACTAAATCGGAGAGGTTTTCCTCGGATGTATTGTTTATCCCCATGCCGTCCATAATAGGGGACCATTATTTCGTCAACGCTCATAAACTCTCCGTGGAATCTGTTATTTTTCATCACTTTATGCTAGGCACAGCTTCACTTGAATGCCGAATGGGCACATTTGTTCCCACTCTAAATGTTCATGCATTTATTTTTGAAAAAACATTGATAACATATAGAAAGTAAAATTTAAAAAAGAAGCTATATATTCTGAAAATCGTTTTCTTTAAAATTATTAATATTCATTCATAAATTTAGCTTTACATACCCATTAGAACAATACGATTTCGGCATATTTTCAACGTCCTCAAACACGTACTTTCAAACAGCAACTACCAGTACATTATTATTATATTTTATTAAATAATATGGGCTATCTCATGTAGGTAAAGCTGTTAAAAATAAAGTTTATCTGTTTGAACTTTGAATTGAAATTGCCTTAGTTGTGGTGTAATAACGCTTTTAAGCTCTGGGAACATATCTTCCCAATCGGCATTAATGGGTTAAGTCTCTATCTAAAAGATAAGGTGACACATTTTGCAGATCCTCAATCCATATTCACAAATAACAAAATGCATTTTGTTTCTCATCTCACTTCATCATAATTTGTGAAGTGCAAAGATGGTATTTTGAAAAGGATAAGGAGCTTTGGTGGGACGCATAAAGCAATAGAAATGTTATGAATACATGAAAACAGTCCTCTGTTACAATGTGAAGTTGGCCAAAGAGAGGAATTTTTGGAGTACATGGAATCTAGACATACTTAAGTAGTATAAATATGTTATTTTTGTTCAATGAGATGTAGGAAAGAAACATTAAAATATAGAGGACGGAAACGCGGGGATCATCGCTCTGCATCTCTTTAATTGCAAAAGTTTTAATTAAAAAAAGGTCATCAACTATTTATATTCATTTGTTATGACTCGTATAATAATTCACTTCAATATTTAAATTTTGAAGTTGAAGAAAAAGCATCTGAAATATTTTTTTAAACCCTTCTACTATCTCATATTTATTTTTATTGTTATCATGACATAGTTTATAAGTAATATAAATATTTTTCCTTCCACAATGTTTGACAGCGGAGGCGGGTTATGTGGCTAAACAATGATAGTATTCTTCAGTTGTGTTTGGGTAGTTTTTTAGTATGAATAGAAACGTGACTACTCTTCTTGACTATTATTGAATGATATAAGGGGGCATCGGTGTTGTGTGCAACGAGAGAATGACTGGACTTTCCAACCCTCAATTTGATTACATATCAAAGCCTTGCATAAATTGTTAAAAATAGAATATTTTAAAACTAAAAAATGATACACACCATGTAAATGACAGATCTCTCCTCCTCCCCCCCCCCCCCTTTTGCAAACTGACCTACTTTGCAAGTTCTAATTAGACATACCTACAGAATGATGCCATAAAGTCATATAAATTTTGTAAAAAAACTATATTTTTAAGATACTTAGATTCAACTTCTATTATTCCATCGTTGCAACAATTATATATATGTTTTTAAGTATAAATATATAAAATTCCAAAGAACTATTATCCACTTAAGATACGATTTTCTGATTGTAGTTCCTAGTAAAACGTTCAAAAAATACTTTTGTTTATATTACATACATGCAATATATATAAAATGCAAGTGTATTTCGTTTATATTTTTTTGACCTCCGTTTTTCTTGCTATTGTAGATCACGAGAATGTCTAATGAAAACTTTTGGCTTATGTAAATAAGTATTCATATATCCATTGAAAACTAATGAAATAGTTTTATTCACAGCTGAATTGATATTTAAAATATCTTCAGAATCAAGATTATACTGCTCATTACACTATAGAGGTATTGCAACTTCTTTTGTTTGCTCATTTGATTCTATGAAATGGAATTCTTGATAATAGGAATAAGCTAATGCATAACCACCATTTTTAGATCATCCACGCTGTTTTTACGTAATCAAAACAACTACAACAAATAAAGATATCAAAGTGATCTCAGTCGACAACTACTATTTCAAATTGAGACTCTAGTATCCTTTTGAATGTATCAGAGCTATACAAGGAAAATCATAAAGGTCCAGGGAGACAAAAAATGCTCAAGTTAGTCCTGAATATATAAGAATATATAAGTTATACTAAATATACTATAAACACACAAAAGTAGCAAGGTATTTGTTTCATTGTTGTAATGTGTAATCTTACATGGGATTGTTAAATAGCGTACATTATAAAATATTAAATATATCTACTGTAACTTAACATCGAACGATGAATATATAACTAAAAACTAATTATTAAATTAAACACAAGGGTGATCGAATGTTTATAGGTCTGGGTCCTTAAAGAACGGTCTGTATGTAAAGACTTGGGCCAATGTCATTGAGTTAAGGAACCTTGACTCACATATAATGTTTAACTGTATTGTCTCGATTTATATATTTAATAATTATAGCATTTTAATTCGACAATATAACCATGGATCTATAAAGATAGAAAGGTAATATTTAAATCCAGCTTACCTTAAATATTTTTCTATCATTTTTAGTGTTATTACTTATATTGTTACATTGCAAGGATGTTAAGACTTTTTTTTGTTATCCTATTGCATCAGGGCAAAACGTTTTCATAATAGTAGTAAAACAATGAGTGCATATTTCAAAAACAAAAATACCAATAATAAGTAAATCAATTTCAATGAGATTTAAAGCATTTTGTTTAGGCGGTGCCCACACAGACTGCAAACATAAAGAAGGCTACATTCACACTTTTATATTTGATTCATTTTTTTTCCTCTTATAAGATCGCCTTGCATCACCAACTTAATTTAAAAATAAACAGTATCAATACATGATTTAGACATTTACAGACTTAATGTATTGTTTAACAACAATATTATGTTATTGTAAATTCCTTGTAAATAAGGCTTTTTTATTATCTTATTTGAAATATGTAGCTCTAAGTTGATAATCTCAATTCATTACCGTAGAAACATTGTTGGATATTTTTTTTGTTGAGTTCTCAGCTATCAAGACGTCTTTTTCGAAAGTGATATTGTTTAAACTGTAAAAAGTATACATGTTTATACTTTTTTAATAATGAAAAATCCATAATATTTTTCGGTAAAATGATTTCTGTTTAAAACAATGTGTAAATAATAATGTATTGTACAATATTTAGGCAAAAAGTTAAAGGATCTATCTTCTATCTAAAATTCTAAGATTAATTAGTTTAATTATAAAATACACATGTTAACCACGCGCCAACTATGGAATCTGATATGATAAATATAATATCTCATGTCTGGAAACAACATTTTCTTTGGGGGCTTTATTTAAATCTGAACTCTTCGTTTAAGAACTTCATTCACTATTTATTTATATGAAAGATTTTACAACAATATATATTTTTGTATACTCTAAATTATAAGAAAATCTACAAAAGTATATTTCTTTACTTGCTCAAATGTAAAACAAGTAATTTAATCATGCTACTGTGCACTTCCATCCACCAATATTGAAAAAAAGATGGAAATGAAAATATACCTATTTGATCATGATGGGAGAGACAAAGATCTTTAACTATCATGAAGGAAACATATTTCAAAATATTGCATGAAATGTTAGATAACTTTGTAATGATGTCTTTGGGAAATTGCATTCGCAGAAAAGGCCCTAATTTGGAAATCATGAGTTATGTGAAAATATTGAAGTCATATTCATTTTTAATGCATTTTTTTCCTTCTTCGGCTCACTCATGAATTACTTACATGAAAGATTTATGTCCCTAATATATCGCCAAAAAAAAGAATAAAATTCCTGGTAATTGAATTTAGGGCCCAATGATATATAAATATATATATATACTTTAGGGCAAAATTAATACTTATGATGAGTTATTTTTATGCTTTCAAGACTCAAATTAATAGACGCGCCATACTACAAATAGACTCTTTTATATTTAGAAAAAAATACAAATATAGTAGACGCAATTATGACATAATAGGGACTACAAAGATTACATAGACTCTAGTTGTGTAAATAGGCGAAACGATTTTATCCTTTCTGATACGGTTTTATAATTTAGATACTCTTTTGATTGTTTTTTTTTTTATGCATTTTGAAGTTGAATAAATGTATGCGCAATTCTACATTAAGTATGAATGAAACACGTGTTTTAGTTGATGAATATATTTATTTTATATACACCTAAATAGGAATTTAGGTCCTGATCACCCAAAAATAAAATCCTAATTATTCACCCCCCACAACTTAACCCAAAAAGCATTCAATCTTCTTCTTGAAACCAACCCATAATGGAATTACTGGAATTGTCTAAAGAGGCATGGATTTTTATCGTGCCATTATTTTTGACAATCACACCTCATAAAAAATGATAATATATTTTCTTCACTGTTAGAAAGAAATGTTTCACAAAGGTTTAGCCCAACACAGTTCCAATCAAGTTATATAATTGTTAAATAATATACACTGAATATAAAGGTACAAAAGGTTGTTTAGATTTTTGGACAATAATTTTTAACATAAAATATTTATTTATATTGAACCATTTTTAATAACAAACATAAATAAACGAATTTGTATTCAACTCTTATTCCAAAGTTCGGATTCATTAGATATTAATAATTGCTTAATATACTTTTTTTAATGGTTAAAATTATTTTATTCTCTTTTTTTATAAAGAAGAATAGAGTGTAAAAGGACACTAAAAACATACAGATCAGCATAAACAAATAAAATAAATCTGGACACTTACGTAATATAAACTTCAATGAATATTATTGTTCAAAATCAATGAAAATATTGTTCAAAATCAATTAACATTATAGTTCAAAATCAATGAACATTATAGTTCAAAAAAGTACCTATAAAATAAATGAGATTTAGGATTAAAACTAAGAACTTATTTGCCATTTTTGATGACTGCAAGGCTCATATGTTTTATATATTTATTGTTTATCAAAACTAAAGAAATCCAAAGGCTAATAATAGTTTTTTACCCTTTTTTGTTCTCATAATGACATATGAACGTTGACCAACAATCCAAGACAATATGCGAAAAAATCCATTTACTTTGAAGAAGATATGAATGAACTTTTGCTTTTTTTGTAAACACAATTATAATAAGGGGGTCACATATTACTGGTTATTCATCTCACTTTATGGATTTATTTAATTGTCATCATATGATGTCCCTCATGAACCAGAGCAAGCCCTGATATATAAACAAATATGAACTTTGATAAAGGATACCAATAACCTTTTATGGGTAAATGCAGTCTAATATGGATATAATGATGCATATATCATCATTTACGTTGGTTATATAATTTGTTATTATCATAAATATAATTTAATATTAGTTCATGAGTACCTTAGCGTATTATATTAAGTATGTATTGGTTTCCTTTGTACATAGTTAAAAAATGCCCTGTGCAATAAATAAATGATTCGAATAACTTAGAAAAAAGGATATAATATGCAAATAAAATTAAAAATGAAGTGAGCCACAACATATGAAACACAAAAATATTTATTGCTTATTTTTTCTTTGGAATTGCATCCGTCTGAATATGATAAAGTAATATAGCATTAAAGTTAGTCCGTCGAACCGTATGATAATAAAAAATCGATTAATATAAACACAAATTTACTGAGATAATCTATATTTCCATCGAATGAAACAAGCAATTTTAAACTATTTTTTACCTGGAATGTTTTAATGTTATGGGTTGACACCTAAACTGTAACAATCACTATAGCATAAATTAAGGCCACTAAACTTATGATCAATATATATATACCTTGACTAATTTAAACACAAATATGCTGAAAAATACTATTCTTGCATGAAGCATGAAAAGTATTGAAAAAGCAATATATTTTTTTATCTTGAATGTTTAGCGCGCTTGAATGAGACCTCAGCTGTTAGACCCATAGAAACCAAACTTACTGTTTTTCTAACCCCCCCCCCCCCATCTTCAATTGTATGCAGTTTTTATTTGAATAGTTTTAAACCGAGGTTTTTAATCAAATGCATAAAAGAACGTGTATGCCTTCCAAAATTGACATACATTTTTCATTTTCCTCTAGATTATGTTCAATCCCTTTGAAATCACTTATGAGAACCTTAAGCCCTTTACATATGTAAATATATATATATATATATTTCTCTGTCAAATAAAGAAGACTTAAATTTATGACTGAATACCCTGTAATCAAAATGATAATGTGTTTTGACATATTCTTTGCAAACGCTCAATAGAATGGGTAGGAAAGGATAAGCCAAATATACTTGTAGCATTTTGAAGACTTGATGCCTCAAAGACGTTTGATTTGAGTTACTACTTAGTATATGAATTTATATATATACATAAATATGTAAAAATAATATATATATATATATATATATATATATATAATAGAAGTTATACTATATCTAAATATTTTCAGCCCTTAGATCAGGGGTCGGCAGCCCAAAATGTAGAAAGAACCGTAAGGGATCAAAATAATAATAATAAATGTGTCTGGAGCTGCAAAAATTTAATGCCTTATATAATAATTATCCGGTGCAACTTATGGTACTACATATTCTCCTACCCATCTTTTTATAAGTTTAAAACATTTCCAGGGAGCCACTAGGGCAGCTCTAAAGATCCGCATGCGGCTCTAGAGCTTTGGGTTGCCGACCCCGGCCTTAGATAATATAACAAATGTAATAGTATACATATATTATGAGAAAAGTTGTACTATAATAGCTGTTAATTTTATAAATAATTCGAACTTTATAGAAGATCTAACAAATAAAATCATTTAAATTTGAAATTTTGTACCTATTTATAATTTCAATTCTACTTTTTAAAGTCCCAATATGTATTTCTATGTTATATTTTGCTAATATATAACTATAAAGCTTACAAACCAAGTGTATTGTAAAAATATTTTATTGTCGTAAAGTTTAAACCTTCAATAAAAAGGTAGTTTTTAAATACACGTGATTTTGTATACTGTCAAGTCCTTGAAAATAGTTGAGGAGAAACAATGTATAAAATGTATTCAATAATGTAAAAGTAATACGTTTCTAAATTAGCTAACAAATCAAATACTATTAATTTGACATGATGCATATATTTCATTGATTTTACTTTTTAAAATGTATAAATCTTATTTTAAGTATAGATTGCATTCAAAACTATTAACTATAAAAAGCTCCGGGATTAAAAACCTTTAATGTTTTTATACAAAAGTTAAAAAAAGTTTTTATTAACTTATTTAATCTGAATAATATTGTTTATGGCATATCAAAAGTTTCTAGATAAAATGTCACTCATTATTTAAACTAATAGTATATCCACTTTTCAACGTAATACTTAAGTTAATTTAAGAAGTTCATGAAAGAAGAAAAACTCAAAGAGAAATCAGCATCCTATAATTCTTCATTGATCTCTGGGGTAAATTAACATTTCAAGCATACCTTGCTTCTTCCTTCCTTGTTGATATTATGTTCCTCTATAAGAATTGTTTATAATCAAAGCAAGTTGGAATGATAGTAAATCCAAGTAATTATTTTCAATTTTCTCAAAAAATATTTCTTAGAAATTCCATCATCAATTTATTTTCCTTTAATAGGAGGCTTTAAGTCCCCCCTTAAAATGATAACTTTACTCACTTAATTGCATTCAATTCTTATTAGACTCTGCAAAAACAAAATCTTCTTTGAGAATAGTAAATGTAGGCCGGCTTTAACTAAATGAATGTATTTATACAGGGTTAGGCAGAATTAGTGAAACATCGGATTGTAAGTGCAATATCTTTCATATTATATATTGTGGGAGGCTTTGTTAGATATTAAATTATGTGTCACTGACTTTTTGATATCTGCTATGTTGTTTTCACAACTTTTTTTTGTAAGGGCTTTTATGAGTCATATAACTAAGTAATATATCCCAAGGAATAAGAAGTTTATATTTTAATAGATAATAAAGTTTAAAAAATTAGTTTTTCCTCGGTTGTCCTGTCATTTTACTCTCGTTTGAGACTCATTGTTAGAAGATATAAGAGGACTTCAAATGACATCATCGAGGGAGCCGTGTAATAAAAGATGTTCTTATAAACTATTTACAAAATTTGTTTTCTCTATTTCGTTTTATTCACTTCCACTTTATATAATTTAGATTATGATGGTTTAATGATGTGAGGGTCTTGCTTCAGGGGGTCAATTTTAAACTACAATGTTTATTTTGATTTATTATCACAACCCCTCTTGCTCTTTTTATTTATTATTGTATATATTATGTTATGAATTATTTTTTTAAATAAATGACCCCTAACAAAAAAATTATGAAAAAACATTGATGTTGGCCCATCTGGAAAAACTGGAGACAAAGGTTACCTTCAAGTAACTTTTAAAATGTCGATATCTAAGCATTTAGATGCATATTTTGCACAATTAAACTGCATACTATATGTAAAAATGTCTTTAGATTTAATATATGTATTAATTTTTAATTATAAATAACTTTTGAGGTTTAAAATTTTTATGTAAGTTTTTGTTTTTCTAATTTATTTATGTTTTTTATGGTTAAGATGTTTATTATTAGCTACAAATCCATAATAACAATAATAAACATAATAACAATACAGTAGAAAGTAGTTGATGAAAAAAACACAATCTGAAGACATTTAAAAAACATAATCTGAACACATTTATGTTTTCATTTAGCTGATATATTTATTCTTGTTTAAATTAATTTTATCACTTTTAGTAACTCTAAAAGTGGTGTTATATTGTCACCAAATATATCTCATTACACACACATACTCGTAACGGTGGTCAGTTTAAGAATCTTGTTGGTTCATCAATCTTCTTTAAACGGTTCAGAGAGTAAATTCTAATTTTTAAGCATATGGTTACCCCTCAATATCCACGTGTGAATATATACTCTATTTCAATATTCCTTCTTTTTTTATATAGCCTTCCTTCCCTTCCATGAACCACGTTCTAGATCAAGGATCTAGTTTCGCACTAGCCATGAAGAAAAAAGTATTAACCCTTTCTGTCGCAGTGGTTTTATACATTTATGTTTGCAACTCAAAAAGATTAAAAATATTTTCTTTAATTTACAACGCATAATATTTATTTTCTGATCGACCAGGTCTTTATTAAACAAATTATGCATATAAATAGAATAAGAAGTAATATATATAAGGAAAATTGTGTGTCATAAAAACAAACATAAATATTATGATTGAAAATAAATTTCCTTTTTACGAACTAAAACTTCAAATCATATTCTTCATCTTAAAATAACACCAACACAAAAAGGAAAACTACATGCAATCTTAAAGGCATGAAAAATATAAATTACAAATTTAAATTGGCTTTGGAGTCTTATATTTCTTGTATTATTTTATAATAAACTGGAGAGATTCGGCTGAGATAGGCGTTATTATTTAATAACTATAAATTTCACTTTGCTTCATTGATGATATTTAAATGCCAAAAAATGTTGAACAAAATCAAAACTCATATTGTTTTTTGTTGCATTTTGCTAAGTTTTACCCTTTTTATCGCAAGATTGTATTGTTTTTATAATTAATGGACATCGGATTTTGGATCCAGTAATATTATATTCTTGTTTAAAGAGTAATAATCAACTCTATGAGTTATTTTTTATCCACCATTTTGAAAGTATTGTCCTTTGGTTATATGTTATGATAAATATTTGATAATAATGATGTAGACAAAAGTAAAATAACAATTCCTTTATAGTATTTATTCCAATTTGATTAAGTCTGATCATGCATAATAAAAGTGGACTTAAAAACTTTTTCTTGGACGAAAATATATTTCAATAATAAAATATTAGATTTTATCTAAGAGTGTATACATAGTTGGATATTCGATAAAAGCCTTTTTTTAAATGTTTGCATTTAGTTATATTCATAAAAAGAGGAATTAAGCTTTTTTATGGATTCCACTTTTGAAATTATTTTTAGAGGAAATTATTTCAGAAAAGTTGTAGTAGTTTTTTTAATGAAACAACTGCATGGTTACAAACATATGCGATGTAAAAGAATGATATATTTTTTAACAATACCTACCTCATAAAATGAATAGACTTTAACAGCAATTACGACATGCAAATAGGGAAACATTCATAATTTATATTTGGTCGAAAACTTGATGTTCACTAGTGTAAGGACATTAATTACGAATGCATTGGTAATATAATGTCTGCAATTTTTTTTAAGGAAAATTGAGTTCTCGAACTGTTCTACTAAAGGAGCTATATAAAGCATACTTTTGAATCACAAGGGCAATTAACACCACTTGATTTACATATGTAAGCATAATCGGTAAAAAACTTTTATGTAGCTTTTTGAATGCAATATGTTATTTTATTAAAGCCAATAAACCACAATTGCCAATTTGCTTGTTGCGCAATTTTAAATATTGTTCATAATGAAAACAACAAGATGTGTGCTGAAAATCGGAGCTTTAAACAATAACAAATACTAGCATGTTTTAATATATGTATTACTAAATTTAAAAGTATGTCTTTAATAGGATATAGAGTAACTATCTATTCAACAGAACCGAGAACAGGAATTTTGATCCACACTCTTTCTAACTCACTAAAAAAATCCTTTATACATGGAATGAGTGACTGTTTGGTGTAATGGGAGTAGCGATTTGTCATATTCTTCACGTAGGACCAAACATAAAATACTTGGTTTATTTTTGTATTTTCATAACCAATGGTGACAATTGGAAATTTAATCAGAAAGTCAGTCTTTAGTTATTCCATTTACATATCTCGTTATTCAACGCCCATTAAGGAAACAAACGAATTGAAAACATATCTGGATTCAAATTAATCAAAATAATATAAATGAACGTCTGACAAATTTTTATACAAATGACCTGAGAAACTAAAAACGTACTTTGTATTTTCACTATATTTTTGTACTTTTTAAGAATATTTTTGAGGAAAGTTTTTGAAAGATAAAAATCTTTCCAGAACATTCGTCAAATATATTTTGTTAAAACATGTTATTATTTAAATGTTTTAATTGCTATGATATAGAATCAATTGAAGCTAAATTAATTATAATACAGTATAAAATAGTTTGAAACTTAGTAGTTCATTTATATGTAAATCGTTCATTCATAGTTTTTAGCTAAAGGTGTCCATCCCCAACTCTCACTTTTATTCTCTTGAAAATTTGTATTTATCGCTTCAATATCAAAAAACTATTATACGGGTTGCAATCCATATCCCTAATACAAAAACCCAGAATAGTCCATTATCTTTGACTTTGAGGTGATACGACATATATAATTTTCGTTTTTAATATTTCAAAAATAATAAAAACTTTGCTTAATAGGCGTGATATTTAAATAAGAATAGAGTAGTCTTAGGAAGCATTAAACAAAAATATTGTATTATTTTTTCTGAATGAAACTATAAAAAATGTACATTTATTTGGGTAGCCAACATGCAAATCAAATGTAAACTACTTTAAAACTAGAGGCATATATACACTCAGAGAGTGCAAACCTCCGCCGTCACGGGGTCCTTATGAGCCTTCCGAGGCGGATTTTTCACGACTGGGGTGGCGTAGAGGGACGGGGGAGGATTCCCCTCGACGGAAATTCTGAGAGGAAGACGCTCCCGGCACCCAATTTCACAGCACAGCGACATCTATTGGCAAAGTTGGCTAACTTGAAATATTTATTAGTATTTAGCTCATTTTGCATCTTAATTCTGCACTCAGAGATGCCAAAATTTAATCACTTGTCCTTTTTAGCATTTCCAACAACTCCACAAAGTTTCATCCTAATCCGTTTCATACTTTCTGAGTTATCCTGCTGACAACAAACAAACCAACCAACAAACCAACGCCAGTGAAAACAATACCTCCTTTGGCCGAGGTAATAAATAAAGTTAATTATTATAATCTGCATATCGATGACTATAATCAGAATGCATCCATATAATGTACTCTTCTATATAAAAGAGTTGTACAGTTTTATAAGATACTAACAAAAGAAGGAGTAATTATCATGGATAAAATGGTTATGAGTTATAGGGGATCTGGGACTAAGATACGCGTGTCTTTGATTACTCCTCTGATCAAAAACTCAACGTCAGTTCGTACTTTTTGACCCTCAAACAACAAAAGTATGCACCCACCATGGTTGTTGATATTATTATTATCACTCAAACTTTCTTCTTCACAATATAATCGAAGAGTATAGCAATTTTTTTCTACGGAAATGTTTTTAAAAATGATTAAAAAATGCACATAAGTTTTATATAGGCATTTATCGATTTGCCATTTTATTCAAATATGGATAATTGCTCAACAGAGAATAAATCTATTTTCTATATGCATGTTATTATTTCCACCTTTAATTATTTATTCCCGAATTAGTATTATATTTCTATTAAAAATATTTTAAATATATAGTTTAAAAAATATATAAAACGCCTCAGATAGAAGATATAAAATAGGTACAGATTCGACGTATGCACTGCATTTTTTTGATAAGTTAAAGGAAGTATGATTTTATTACTAACCTAAACTGTCTTTGAAAAAAAAATTGTTTATAAATATATGCATTAAAACATAAGTTTCATTTTTTAAACTTTTTCCATTTTTCCTTTATAATTAAAGTGGTTTTATTTTTTATTCTTTTAACAATGAAATAGGCATTTTTTCTAATATTATGTTCTGATCTGTAGAATATACAGGTTTTGACTAAAAAAGACTCTGTATTAAAAAGCCACCTTCTATTACTTACAAAGAAAGAGGCATTAAATATCGAATCCAATAGTCAATTACATTTATATCATTCTATAAAAGTCTGAAGCCAACGGAGGTCTTGCAATTGCAAGAGAGAGAGAGAGAGAGAAAGAAACCCCTCATTCAATTACGTTGTTCATTATAACAGCAAAAATATATAGAATGGAACTTTTGAAGTTTTATTATGATTAAAAAAGGTTCCATTGTATTTGCAAGAACAACAACAACAACAAAAATAATTAATTTACTAAATGAGTAGTTCCCTACTACAATGATTCATACTCCATCAAAAATCTGAATTAATATATATTTTTTTGAGAAAAGATATTGATGTTTAATTACCTTCACGTTGAGTCCTATTATTATCAATTAATTCCTTCTATTAGAGGAAGCAATGACTATTCAAAATACATTGGAATTATGCATAAAAGGAGGGAGCTTTCAACGCAGGAATATCAAAACGTCGTAAAAGGGAACAAGAGAGAATATGTAATCAAGATATATCATTGTTTAAAAATAGCAATTTACTTGCGTTTGATTTGTACCGCTTTTCATAATGAATATATGTTAACTTATAATGTATAAAAGGCTATGATTTTAAACCATTCAATATTCTTTTTTTTCCACAATATTTAAACATTAATACAAGCATAAAAAGAGAATGTATATAAAATGATGTTAATGCGTAAAAACACAATTTAACATTTTAGGATGTTTTGTCTTCTTTTCATTACAGTTGTATTATAGAAAAAAGGATTCAAATAAAAATGAACCTTTTTAAAATATATCTTTCACATTAAAATTAAATTACATAAGGGTTGAAGCATTTGGGGACTAACACATTTTGCAATCTTATCTTCAAGTACAAAGTATATATATATATATATATATATATATATATATATATATATATATATATATATATATAGGGTATATCGTATAATCTGGACTATTATTAAAACAATTTTGATATGTTGATAACTTATTTATTTATCAATATTTTTCAACAATTTATATTAATTGAAAGGCACAAATATATGGATATTTATTTTTCAATATAGCCCCCATCAGCGGCGACAACCATATCGAGGCGGTGCCTGAAGCGGCCGCAAGCCTTGGCGACGACGTCCTTCTTCATATTGGCGAACTCCTCCACGATGGCGGCCCTGAGGGAGTCGAGAGTGTTGTGAGCGTGCTTTTTGGTCTTGTTGGGGGTGCCACAAGTCCGGGCTCCAGTGGTAGGGGAGGTTCTCCAACTGGACTCCCTGGTTCCCTCCGTCAAGATCATCCTGTGCTCTTCTTGTACGAACTGTAGCCTAGGTCCTTGTTGATGGTGTTGGCGATGGTCTGCTTGGAGCAGCCCATCTCGGCGGCCAACTTGGCGTAGGACTTGTTGCCATCCTCGTTGACCTTCCTCATTACCTCGGCGACAAACTCGTCGGTTCTGGTGGCCCCAGGGACCGAGACCGCTTTTTATGATGAGCATCATTCTTTTTGAAAGAGTTCCAAGCCTTCCACTGGTCATAGACGGTCGACTTGGGGTAGTTGAAGAACTCTATCACCTCCTTTGGACTCCTCCCGGCACGGAAGGAAGCGAACATCGCATGTCTTTTCTCCTTTTCCATGGCTAAGTGTTGACTGATTTTCAATCTGTTTTTTTTTGGCAGATAGATATGATGCAAGCGCAGTAACGTACATATGAACGTTGCAATATCTCAAAAAAACAAGACGGCATAACCGATCAAAGTTAGTCCGGATTATACGTGTACTCCTTATATATATATATATATATATATATATATATATATATATATATATATATATATATATATATATATATATATATATATATTATATATGATATGTAGCTACATATTTTACACAATTAAATTGAACAAATATCTAAAGACATTTAGAAAATGTATTGATAGCTAAATTATGAACTACAATGTTTATATGTTGTGTTTTTTTACTATTAGCATCTGTGTTATAAACAAATTTTTATCTTTTTTAATAACAATTTTTTAAAGATAACTGCAGTAAATATGAAAATTTTAATGGATTACAATTGATGCGACCGTCCCAAGAGGATTAAAGTTAGTCCATTCTAACAAAACAACTCCAACAACAAAAAAGCATAATTAAAAGATGGCTAATGTTAATCAAATTTATATTTTGTAATGGTTAAAATATATTATTTAATTAAATATGCTGTGTACAAACGAAAATAAACATACAAAAACAAAAACGGTTACATTAAGCAACACAAAATAATTACTGTTGACACTAGCCGCCGATGAAAACCGATACTTCCCTTCTCGGTACCTGTTTTATAATGACGCCATAAAGAAGCTTGTAAAGAAATTTAGAAACTACAAACATACTTTTATAATTTTCCGTGTTTTTTCGTTACTTTTGTCATTTGGTTTTACATGTTTTCAATTGTTATATATTTTAAGTTATATCTGCTAGGATTCTAAAAATTTAAACTATGATGTTTGATGATGTATTTTTTACGCATTAATATATAAATATATACTTTATACTTTGGTTATTGTATGTATCGATGTGAAATTAAAAAATATTTATTTTAAATAATTAATGTATTAAATTTTTAAAACTCACGTAATTATATTTTTTCTATCTTAAAAGGTATGTTTAAAATATTAAATAAATGACAATATGAAATGTAATGGGAAGCTTCTTTAGAAGAATATGTGCTGGAAGGTCCATAGTGAGTATTTTTTCGTCTCTTTCTGTTTGACCTATTGTATATATTCATTTCATGGGGGCAGTAAAGTGCGATTATGGGTTAAGGAAAGGGCTCTATTCCTCATTAAAATGCATTTCCATGGATGGATTCCTCGGCCATTAAAATTCTATTATTAAATATGTATAAGCATAAAAGTGAAAATATTGAATACACTTAGTTATGAGTGTGTATGTATGTGACATATCAATGCATTTTCTAAACCACAAACACATATTCCCTGCAAGCTTATTTTTTTATTCAAACCATTCTTCTCCTTCCCCCAATAAACCAAACATTATAATAACAATAACCTTAGAAAATATGAATTTTAAGAATGTGCATTTCATCCCTTCCTTTTGGTCTTTTGCTTGCTTCATTGTCGTCGTCGTCATCAATGATTGCAGCAAAGCTTATTTATGCTTCAAGAGAGAAGGTCCCCACTTCAATTATATTGTCCATAAATTTGAACGTCACACATCCCCTACCTATAAAGAAATGCTGCTATGCAAGCCTTTAATTATTATCTATTATAAAAGAAAATCGCCAAAGAAAATTATGTTGGAATAAATCAAACACTATTCCTCCCCACTTAAAAGGGACTAAATACGTAACACTAAGGAATTGAATTATTATTATTAAATATTTTTTACCCTTCCAGGCACGCATTGCAATTATTTCTAATTTATATTCCCCTATGCAAGAGAGCCTTACATAGTATTTATATAAAAAAGGCAGAAAAGAAATCATAAATATATATTTTTTTCTCTTACTAAAATTTATTGAATTTACTTCTTTACCTTTAGGACGGGTAAACTGGATGGTAGCTATAAAAATTAATAGCAAGTCGTATTAGGTAAAAATACATATATATGTGTGTGTATATATATAAAATAACCTTATTCATGTCTATAGCTTGCTTGGATTATGAAATTTTATCACATATGTATAAAATATATATTTTATAGAGCTATAGAATTTGAAAGGGGGATAGTGGCCTTATTTGGGGGTTTATAACTAGTGTAGCTATAAAATTTATGTAAATGTAGCTACGAAATAGAGTATTGAAAAGTCCATATATATAAATATGTTCACATAAAATGTTTTAATAAAATTATATATGGTCTTGATAAGTGTTATGGGTAAATATATATATGGAATTTGTTTACAAAAATAAGGTTTTATGTATAAAAAACTGTCTGAGTAATAATAATTATAGTTCATCAAAATCAGAAATTAAAGAAATTACTTATAAGAGGTCCTCTTTATTTAATATGTAATAGTTTGTGTGATCAAATATGTAAAACTAGATACATGATTCTGATTTCTTTTTCTCCATATATTTGTGCCTTAATTCATAGCAACAATGTTTATTATAGGCTAAAGAATGGAACTGAAAGAATGCATGGCAATGCAAACTGATTTGCAGTTGCATCATAGTGGACTTTAGACCTTTGTTGTGTTGTTTCACATCCATTAAATGATTAAGTATAATCCTGCTTCTTCTTTGACAGCCAAGAAAAAGGAGTATAAGATCTTCAAAACTATTATTTGAAGCCAGGTAAAATTTTACGGTGTGTAAAGAAACTTTTAATTTATTTAAACGATTATAATGTAGCTCAATTTCTAAAGTAGTTTATTATTAGAAGGAAAAACTACATTTGGTATTTTGTACAGACCTTTATATTTTATTATTCAAAAGTGAGGACTTATTTAAGCTATTTGTCTGTTCCCTTTTTATAATTTTTTGAATAATTATGGACCATCTTATATACCATTCAGATATATTATTTGGATTGTTCATGATTAGAGTATAATTTGATGTAAAACATAAAATAGAACGCTTATTTATATCTACAGATATGAAGCTAATAAAATTCATTATATCAAAAACCTTAAAAGTTATACATACATAAATATATATATATTGATAAGCTTTTTAACACAATATTAATTAATTTTAGAAAATTCTGGATAAATACAAAATAATCCTTTTGTTAACATAGTTTTAAATCAAATACAATTTTTGCATAACAATGTAAAGGTTTTTTAAACTTAAACTAAATAAATGTTGTTGAATGTGGTTAAAATATTTTTAAATCATTAAAGCGGTAAAAACGTCAACAAACTATTGGAAAAGGTGAGAACACAGTATACAAGCATATTGACTAACCTATTCATCTATAGCTTAATATTTTAATGAATAAAGCTCTGATTAATTATTTAAAAAAGAAGATTAAACTTTTTTTAATTAGTTCATTTATGAGGAAGCATTTATCCATCGAAATTATAATTTGTGATTTGTAAACTTTAAAAAAGTATGAAAAACATTCAGCGTATGAGATGTTGGAAGGTATTACATTTTGTTTATCTTGATTTAGTTACTGTCCCAAATCATATTTTTTCTGAATATTAAATGATTATATAAATGTTTATTTAAGTTTCCAAAAAATCTTACAAAATTACATTAAAAACAATTGATGGGAAGAATACGTTGGACATCAAAAATTAACAATGACAAAAGCACATAATACATTAGCATGAACTGTATATATAATTTATTATATATTATTGTCATATATAATAAAAACCAACAAAATACATGGTTTAAAAAATAATTTTTCGCTTTAATAAAACGTTAACCGTAACATTTTCAAAATATTTTTTTAATATCTAGATAAAAAACCTCATAAGAAAACTTCAAATAAATCCTCACAAAGTTTAGCTTTTTATTATTCACCAGTTCATTTTATGATATGATACAATTATTTTACATTATACAGAATACAAAAAAACCTCTAAGATAATGTGAAACAAAACTATTTTAATTTACACTTTTATCTTAATATTTGAACCAAAAGCACAATTTTCAATCAATAAAATTCAATAATAGGAATCTCAACAGACAACCGTACTAGAAGATAAATAACATACATTTTGAGCTTTAAAAAAGCATTACTTGCAATTATTAAAAAAATCATTATTGTATGTCTTTTGGCGGATGGAGGCAAGGGAAGTATTTGACCATAGCCTCAGAAAAGAATCAAAGTTTTTTTTTGGTTATCAAACACTCTTCGAAACATCTTCATTGTGCCCACTATAAAAATGAATATATAAGTGTGTATAAAAAGTCATAAAATGTTATTTTTTATGTTTATTGAGGGACAATATAAAACTCGTTTTCTCTTCTTTATTTTATCTCTTTCATTATTTGGCTTCTCTCTTTGTCCCCCCTTCTTCCTCTAAATGAATTTAGTTGTTGTATGAGGCCCCAAATATAGTAGCAGGCAAGTAATTTGAGAAGCATAGCTGCTACTACTACATATATTTATTATTTGTCCAAACCCTTGAAAATCAACTGCAAAAACAAATGCCTAAAAGAAGAAGAAGAAACATAAGAAGATAGAACTGTCAGTTACAAATCACGTGGGTGCGGCAAAAGCAATACAATTTATGGGTTAATTAATTTTCCAAAAAGTGCACTTTACAAAAAATTAGTGGATATATTGTTATTCATTCAGTGTCTTTGTTTTTGTGATTGCAAATCAAAGGCGCGAGCTGATTCATCATCATCAGCTGTGAAAGATAATTAAATTACTCTGAGACGTGGTGAGGTTCGAATTAAAAGACTGCCCGGCAAAAAAGCATAATATATATAAGAGAGGGTGGTGAGAGACGTATAACAACAACAACTATAATAAGAAGAAAGAAACCTGGAGGCTAACTAGGATACCCCATACCTGCTGTTCTTGCTCATGAAGGAAAATACCTGAGTCGGTAACATTTTTGTGTCGCCCAAGGTCATTATTTACTCATGTCGTCCAAAGATATCCCCCCCAAAACATCCTCATTCATTAAACAACTGTCTTACTTGATTGTTTTCCGAGTCCTGGATGGCTAATTGTTGTTGTTGTTGCTGCTGCTGCTGTTTTGCCTGCACGAAGGCAGCTGCCATTGACGTCACGACGTCCATAGGAAGAAACTGTGGCTTTTCAAGCATTTTCTTCCCTGCCGGTGTAGCTGCAGCAGCTGCGACTCGGGCCTTGAAGGATGCTAAGCACTGAGGTCTCCTCCAAAAGCTTCCGCCGGGGCACTTCCTCTTCGTCGGATGACATGGTTGATATCCAGAGGATTTTTGTTCAAAACAACCGGAGGGGCTATCCTAGATGATGACTTGACACAGTGCCTCCTATATATTTTTTTCTCCCTTTCTTAACACAATAAAAAATTGAAAAAAGACCTGTGGGCGCTCTTTGGCTGTGCCCCGCGGGGTAGAATGCATGAGGAACCTGCCTCCGGCAGGTAGAATAATAATAAGAAGCACCTATTCCTTATTTCTTTCTTCTTTCTCTCAACAAGAAGAAGGTCTTCTTTCTTTTCTTTCTTTCTTTCTTTCTTTCTTTTGGTTCTACCCAAACAAGCCAGAAAAGAAAGAGGAGAAGAATAATGAAATGGGGCTTAGGCAAAATGTTAGGGGATTCAAACTAGAGGGCTTGACACGGCGTCCCAGTCTACCAATGTACCATAAAATAAGAATCCTTTTTTCAGGCCTTTTCTTAATGGGATTCTATTCTGTGGATCACAACATCTGTAGTATGATTGAAAAAAGGGTTATGTTTATGGTGAGATTAGATAGGTTCTTTTATTATGGGGCTTATGTGAACAGAAAAGTGAAGTAGGAACCATAAAAATATGTCAAAATCCACCTCCTACTTATTAAAAGCTTTTTGAGGGTGCTAAAGCTATATATCTAACTTTAGGATAAATAAAAATTACTTATAGTGGTGTTGAAAAGTGCACTAATTCATGATATGTTTCATATGAACATTTAAACAAGTTTAATTAATAAATAACTAAGTATTTGTACAAAATATTCATAACTAATTAAAACCTCATTGGAAATGAATGGGACGCCCCATGACTTTTTTTTTTTTTCATCATTGGTGCCCAGATAACACTTAATCCTTTTGTAAAAGAAAGTTTTAACCATAAAAATAAGAGATTTAGATTTTACAAATGAAAAATTAAGAATACTGAATAAACTTTTTTTACTAAAACAAAAAATGATTATATATATAGTATAGTCTTGAAAAAGAGGATATCAAACTTATGCCAAAAACGTTTATAAGATATTACAAACTTTCATTCAATCTTGAGATGAAAGATTTTAAGTCATGTTTAGCAAATCACTGTCCTAAGACAACATAAACTTATTATGTATGACCCTTACACACTGTTCTCAATCATTTTAAAAGGGTTTCTATTTGACGGATACTCAACATAAAAACATAAAACGGATGTAAAAACTAGTTAAAAACTTGAATAGAAATGAATAGCTTTTGTGGACTCCATATTGTATGTGCAAAAAAAGCGACGATCTTCAACAATTTTTATAAAAGTGTGTAATAAATTTAACAGGACTAAATATTAAATAAAAATATAACCACCAAACTTATTATGATATCCTAAGTTACAATGTTATATGTTTATATTACATATATATTTGTCTCTTTGATCCTTTCATATTCAAAAAATGAATGCATGTAGCAAGTGGTTGTATTACAAAATGTCGACTTACAAAACGTCAAACTTACAATATGTCAAAACTTAAATTTACAGCCCTGCGTGTTAAGGGCGCAGGTTCGAATCCCGAAAGGGGATGATCATTTTGGTTTACATCATTGATAAGATCCTAGGTTCGATAGACTATTTTTAATGCTATAATGCTTATTTATATCCTGTCGGATGCAATTCTATCGAACCATATAGGCAAAAAACCGTCGACCTTACAAAATGCCACATTCTTCGGTTCAGGGTCTCCCAGATAATCTCAAATAACTGTCGGGCTAATGTTTCGATGTTCTTTATATTTAAAAAAATATATTTGAAACCCCACTTTCCCCTTTATGTTTGCCCTCAAGAGTCACTTCTATTGAAGGAAAAGACCTCATCGACACTTGATCCGTTGTAATTGTATTTAAATCGTCGACGTTTTGTAAGCACACCGTAGTAGATACCACAAATGTAAGAAATAAATAATAATATACTTCTGGGTATAGCATCCTGCATGCTTAACTTAGATATAAAAAAAGTTTTTATCTCCATAATGATAGACCCGGGGATCTCTTATATGAGTATATGTTGGGTTAACGACAAATAAGAAAATTTAAAATACGGCATTTCAATCATAAGCATTTAGTATATAATGAACGCAACCTTAAATTTTGATCCGTTACATTGTATCCCTATAAACAAATTTATGAAAATAACATGGCCGCTTATCAAACAAAACATTTTATTTCGTTAACATCATTTGTGTTTTAAAAACAATGAAATATTATTTGTTTTAAGAATCAGTGCCGCTTTAAAAAGAGTTCATTATCCTATCCTTTTCATAAATATTAATGTACATATTTTATCAAAACGCAACTATGTATAAAAGAAAAACGACAGCTTGATTTTTGTTCTGAAATGCTCGAGAGAATCAAAACATTATATGATCAATAAAAATGTATTATGGCTATTAACCAACCATTCAGAAAGGATCAACATTCTATATATTTCTAAAAAAGACATTCAGTTTATGCATGAAGCAAACAAGAATCTATTGTTAGCAACCACATGCGTTTACAATGGCCTTTCATTTCTAGATGCTAGTCATTTACATTTTATAAAGGTCGTTAGTAAAATATTATGGACCTAGGAGATATCAATGGAAAAAATGTTTTGAAAAAAATACTATATAATTTTTTATAGACTGAACTTCTAGAAGCATCCGCAATTAAATATTTTGATAAACAAATCAAATAAGGCTAAAATTTAAATTTTAAACATTCTTTGTTTTATAGCAATTTCTATATATTATGTCGTATACTTTTTACTTGAAGTCTGTGATAAATCATTTTTGGTTTTGTGTTCGGGATATCCAAAACTTTGAAAAAAGTTATTAATCTTGTTTGTTGCCTAATATATATATATATATATATATATATATATATATATATACATTGTTGTTGCATCAGTCATAGACAACATTTTTAAGTAACAAGGCTTTGACGTTCTTCGATTACTAAAAATGATTTTTTTTCTCTTGATCTTCCTCTTTACCACTTTTTGTTGAAACTATATCAATGCATTCAAGGTTGAGTTCTATCTCTTTTTTGAATGGTCAAATATAAATTTTCATTCGTTCCTTCATTTTTATAAGCTTTGTATGAGAACGATCTTTTGAATCCAAAATAATATATTTTAAGAATTAATAATTATCTTTTCCATTCCCAATCAGTTGAAAAGCTGTGAAATTATAAGCAAAGGAGTTTGGAAAAATTTATGGTTATAATCAACGTCATGATTTTATATAATATCCACCATGGCGTCAAGAATAAACTACCAACATTCAAAATGAAGAAGAATATACAATTCAACTATATATATTTTAAAGCACAAACTATAAAATTTAATATATAAAATAAATCCTTTACAAGAATAACTTTTAAACATCAACATGAGTATTCACTAATATATTCCCTTTTTTAACCATAAAAGAACCATAGTAGGTTGTTTTGAAAAATGGTTTTGTGCTTATGTTCGTGTATAGCCATTAAATATTATTTGTTGAAAATTTGAATGATATAGAAATCAATTAATTGATTTTATTTGAATGCTGCATAAGTATCCTTTTCAAAATGAATATTAGCAACAAAAAAACACGCTAGTACGAAGTTGGATAGGGGGGGGGGGGAGTGTCAAACCTAAATCCATTTTCACGATCATTTAGTTACTAATGACGCAATTTTTGCAGTTTGATAGCTCATTTTTGGTTCCTATAATACCCTCTAATTTGTACACATATATTCTCTAAGGAGGGGCAATACTAAGTACACAAGTTTAAATTAATATAGATTAAAAAATAAAGGATTTAAAATTTTGTAAACGCTTCACATAATACATTATTATTAATGAATAGAAAGTTAACAGTAGTTAATACTGCATGAATATTGATTATTGAGTTTTATGTACGATTTTCAAATGTAAATGGGATTTTGATCAGGACATTTACTAATAAATTTGTTTTACTTCCGACATTAAAGGACTCATTTCGGCAACTTGGAGATTCCGTGTTTGTTTGAGAGGTACGTTGTTTGTTTTGGTTGCCAAGTAGAATAAATTGATGTCTATTGTCAACATATTTTCCTGATACGTTTGTGTCACAAAATTGAACACCTTTTATTTAAAGAAAAACTTTCAAAAGATTCTTCAGATATGCAGGCTCAATACGGGTTGTTTCGATTTATATTTTTTAGTTCAAATCCTGCATTGTATGAAATTGAGATAATCGTCGCGCTCATCCTGTACTACGACTTTATGCCTTTGTGTCAAATTGGTTTGAAAAAAATTAAAGATGATAAAGCTCGTTTGTAAATCAACAATAATGTTTAGTTTGGCCTTTTAAAGAATGTATTATAATTCCTAGTTATTACCAATATAGTATCTTTGAACAGCTCAAATTGAAATTGATTTATTTTTATGTTAACCTCTGCTTTATTAAGATTAAAAGTACGAATGTATTACAAAAATATAGTAGATTTAATAAATAACGGAAAGTCTCTTTCTTGAACTATTATTTATTGTTAAGTAATCACAAAAATCACGGACTTATAAGTTTTTAAACGTAGCTCCTAGTGATCAAATAAAAGGAACTAGTGAGTGTTAAAGAATTGGACTCTATAAAATATGGGTTTCTCTCCTAGTACTCACGGCATAGAATAATAAATAACCCATCAAGGTCCAAAGTACAACAACTAATCCCTTCATTGCAGTCCCTAGTCATATTTTTATGATATATAAATTGCATTTAAAATAGAAAATAAGATTTGCATTTCCCATACACTAAAGCCATGATGACACTGATTGTCATCAAGCCTCACATAATCTAATGATTTAAATCTAGAAGCATTTCAACTCTTGACAATCCCTTTATTATACGCTTCTTTGCCTTTTGATATATTATTTTCACTCTCAAACGGAGGATTTTTATAGTAACCAGATTGCTTATAAATTATTTTTATACTTCGGTAATTCGTTAACTCCATTCATATTTTCGATTGAAGCAACCAAATAACATAGAAAAAAGTCATAAACTATTTATAGTAGTTACCGGAGATTGGTTCTTTTTATAACTTTCTACCATAGATAAAACGTAGTATGAAGATTAATTATATTGTGTGAGTAAAAGAGTAATTTGAGAAGAGTCAGTGATAAATGACAACTATAATGAATTAGTTTCACTCAAAAGGATACCATTATTTATTTGTTATAGTATTGTTATAAAAGAGAAAAGATGTTTACTAAGAATGCTGCTACCACTTTTTTATGCAACCATTTTGAATACTATTACACGACGAATATACATATTTTTTTTTTGTATTCAGATAAAAACAATTATGATGTTATTGTAAAACAGAGGATATAAATATATATATATTGATCAACAACGAAGGCACATCTTTCTCAGGATCCCTATGCAAGTCCTCATCAACGTTCATTTGGAGTACACACAAATAATTGAACGAGTTCGACGATCTGCAAGGAAGAAAATTAAAAAAAACAAGATGGTGGCTTGAATAATTTGGAAATAAATCTGCTTTAATTCATGAATCTTTGTTACGAATTTCTTATGTTTGGTATAAGCACTGATTAAATAGTTTTGCATTTATTTACCGACGTTTTAATGTATTTTAGTATCTTGCAAAATTATATGACAAACTTTAAAATCCAATTATTATGTATACTTTTATATGAACTAATAAAACTGTTAACAATTTTTTTATCACAGAAAATATCCAAAATATCATAACATAAATAAACTGATTTTAAGGGGATTTTTATTGGACATGAAAAAGGTCATAAATAAATATAAATGTCAATTAAACGGCATATTGAATCTATAAACTATGTGTGCAACTAACGAATATCGGTTTATTTGTTTGCATGCTTCCAAAAATATAAGCGTATCACCTTTGGTTTTAAAAATGGATCATTAATTCTTAATTTCATTGAGTGCGTCTTACGGTTTTTGACAAAATTGTGCTTAACTATATTAATTTAATTGTTAAATAATTGATTTTCTAACAATAAAAGGAAACTAATATTTTCATTAATTAAAATCACAAAAAATATATACCAACAAATAGTAACAAAAAGACAACAATAGTGAAATAAATTTCATATTAATTATCTCCGCCGAAGGAGATATTGTTTTCACTGGCGTTGGTTTGTTGGTTGGTTTGTTTGTTGGTTTGTTTGTCAGCAGGATAACTCAAAAAGTACGAAACGGATTCGGATGAAACTTTGTGGAGTTGTTGGAAATGCCAAAAGAAACAAGTGATTAAATTTTGGCATCTCTGAGTGCAGAATGAAGATGCAAAATGAGCTAAATACTAATAATATTTCAAGTTAGCCTACTCTGCCAATAGATGTCGCTGTGCTGTGAAATCGGGTGCCGGGAGCGTCTTCCTATCAGAATTTCCGTCGAAGAGAACCCTCCCCCGGCCCTCTACGCCGCCCCAGTAGTGAAAAATCCGCCTCGGAAGGCTCATAAGGGCCCCGTGACGGCGGAGGTTTGCACTCTCTGAGTGTATATTTGATATATATTATTTTTGAGGGTCTATAACAATGATATAAACATTTTATCATTAAAAAATGAAAGAAAGTTGAAAAAGCAAATAAACAACTCATAACTTAAAAATATGTATTATATGTTTTTTTTGTTTCAAAAATAAGGTTACTATTCATTTATCTTGTAAATATGAAAAAATATATTTTTATTTTTGTAAATAAAATATTCTGAAAAGTATTATTTACTTTTACTTTTTAAAAACCAACACAATCTAATGAAAGAAATTCAATATTTTGAATAAGCTGATGAAGACAAAAACATGAGCAATAGCAACGCCTGGCTGTACTTTAAAAATGAATGGACTAAACCTATTGTAAGCAATACATTACGATAATAAGATGGAGTTTTGGGGAGTTCTCTAGCCGTGTGTGTTAATGCATGTTTATCTCTCAATGTTGGGGGCGCAAGTTCGAATCCCGAGAGGGGATGGTCATTTTTGGTCTACCTCATTGAGAAGATCCTAGGTTCGATAGACTAATTTTAATGATATAATGCTTATTTATATCCTGTCGGATGTAACTCTATCAAACCATATAGGCAAAAAAAGATGGAGTTTTCAATAGAGCATCCAAATTATTTTTAACTACTTTTCTACACATAAAGTTTGTTTGGCTGGTTCACTCTTAGGTAAACCCTACTATACTGTAACTCATTACTGTGTCAGCCAGTCAAAGTTCAAATTATCAATCCGGCATGATAGAACCCACCTGAGGATCAAAATTACCTCCTATGAAAGCTTCATTAAAGTTTGAATTTATATTTTAGTATTCTTATGTTGGAGTGCAAATTTTAGATTATAATGTCTATTTATGTAGTTAATTTACGAATGTACTTCAACCCTTATAAGAAATGAAATACAAAAAAAAAGTTCACGTAGAAGCTAAAATCTTTATTATTGAATAATTTCTTAGTACAATAATGCCATATTTATTCAATCAGTTATAAATTATATGATTTAACGTTTCATCATACTTCGTGTAGAGACGACAGGTGGGACTTTTGATTTGTCAATTTTGAGTAAGTGAGCTAACAATGGCAACAATGTTCTTAATTTGATATTTTAAATCTTCGTCCTAAAAATTGGCTCTTTCATGAACAGCTTACAATTCTGGCAAGTCTTTAAGTTACATCATTTTTTTCTTCAAAACACTGGTAGGGCACAACGATATTGTAACAATGATAGGTAGTCCTTTTAAAATCGCCTTCCTTCGTCTTCTTCTCTGTGAATTCGTTGACCATATTACCTATTGTTGTGGCCCTGTATCCAACTCAATGTGATTTTACATTGATGTTTTTCGAGAGGGGTTTTGTATTTCACGATGTTTTTACTTATTGTATGCCTAACCATATATCTAATTATTAACAGCAGAGAGACTTTCGGAAAGAACGAGTAATTTTGCCTATTTATCCATAGCAGTTGGCATATTACTAGCAAGATTTCCGACAGCTTCAACCTCCGCCTGAAATAGTGTATTAATTTCGGCCAGGGTCAGTTTTTACTATGGGCAATGTGGGCGACTGCCCAGGGCGCAATCTATTTGGGGGCGCCCCTCCAAAAAAATCGCCAATTTTCTACTCTAAAACCACTAATTTCCAAGTTAGTGGACTGGTTGCTGAGGCGCCCCTACCACCAGGTCAACTTGCTGCAGTGTGTGTGTCAGAAACAAATAATGAGAGCGTTTTCCACAAACTGCAGATCACGTCCCAATCTCTATTTCTGCCGGACGCCGCACCGGAGCTTAGCTCAGCTCCAGATGCAGCGGGATGTGGATGCGGCTTGTAATCAGTGTTATTTGTAACACTGAGGGAGGGGGATGTTGGGGGGGGGGGGGCGCCAATGAAGTGTTCGCCCAGGGCGTAAAAGTCGCCAGGACCGCTTCTGATTTCGGCAAGCTTTAGGGACTGTTCGTCTATCATCATGGCTGACTTTGTTAGTGATCATCCTGCCCATCTGTCTGTCCATTTATTTTTCAACCGTCTGAATATCCGACGAGATCAAAGTCAGTTGTATCCCATTTATTGCCTATTTTTTACCTCACACTGTTCGGCCAAAACTTATTGCTTTGTCATAAGACTAGGATTCTATACTTGGCTATATAGCCATCCAGAAAATTTAGATGTTCTTTGTTTGTATGGTCAATCCACTTTAGAAGGTTGTTCCTTTTTAGTGTATTATTGAAAAACAGTCAGGTTCAATAAATATAGGTGAAGTAAGCAGATGAGCCCACAAAGTACTTCCATTATTGAAGTCCGGATTGACTTCATGGATCCAGTATTGCTTGATAAACTTAGTCTCTGCAACTTACAAAGTTCATTTCGGACCAATTCACATAATTGAAGCCTCGGCGTGAATACAACACAAAAAGTTATTATTCAACTTCGTTTCAACCACTTATTATAAAAGCAGTAATTTATAGCAAGAAGAAAGAATATCCTTTTGTTTTTCTTAAATATAAATTCTTAATAATGAAAGTAAATATAAAAAAAATATTTAACAGAATAAAGCATTATCTGCATTCTAGAATTTCATAAATTTGCTGATGATTATTTCAAGAAAACTTGATTGAAATGGAGAAGTAGAAGGAAATACTTAATACTTCCGCTGCCACTATTTCAGTATCGTTATCTATGTGGCATCATTGGGATCTTCAAGGAAAATGACGTGTAACAACCAGCGGCCGGAGTTTCTTTTTAGTATATATTAACTTGAGATTTATCAAAAGATACAAATTGTTCAAGATCTTACATAAGTGCTTCAATTTTGAAATGAAAAAAGCTATTTATCATTGAATCACCTAAACAACAGCATTATTTGAACCGTTTCTTTATACTTTAATAATATATTACTGGATGTTACCCGGCACTGCCCGGGATTTTCCGACTTGAAAATAGTCTTTGGAATAGAAAAAAAATAATACGAATAATTCTAAGTGATGTCAATGCATGTGATTCTTCACATTAAAATCAATTCCTTAAAAACACATCCTTGGGTCTTTATTGTAATTTCTTCCTTTTTCTATTACTTAAGGCTTGATAATTCACTATGCAACAAAAAAATGACTTTTGTCTTGCCAACGCATAAAACAAATGAATCTAGTAACCAAGAGAATGGGGATTACAGATATATGATTATTTAGTCATGATATTTGTTTTTTTTGGCCGCAATTAAAATTTTAAAATTTCATGTTTTAGGCCAATGGTACATACGGATCTATGATTTTCAGGGACAAGGCAGCAATTAACATTAATTCATTGCCAATACAATTTCGAAGAAAGATCCAAAAAATCTATTGGTAAAGTAATATTTCCAAACTCTGATTATGTAATGAGATAATTTTATATATATATATCACTTGCATGTATTTATAAGTTTCATGTCCTTAGAATTAAACAATAATTTCTTATTAATTGGAAAATTAAATACAAAACTTCATATTGAAAAATTATATTCGAAATAAGTATTTAGTATAAGTATATTGATATTAATCCTTTTGTTACGGAACGAAGAAATTTTTAACAATTAACGAAACCTTTAGAACGATGAACGTAGATATGAGGAGCATAGGTGCCTAATGATTTTTTCTCAATTATTCGATAGTAAAGTCGTTTTTAATGGTTCTAATGGTCTCGATGGCTATTCTAAAGCCTGG
Organism: Caligus rogercresseyi; assembly: GCA_013387185.1. Lineage (NCBI taxonomy): Eukaryota > Metazoa > Arthropoda > Copepoda > Siphonostomatoida > Caligidae > Caligus > Caligus rogercresseyi. The sequence continues at coordinate 19,677,460 of CP045891.1, forward strand.
AACGTATGTAAATATAACTTTGCAGCTGAAAAAATTGTCCATGAGTGATATATCTATCATAACGTGAAAGTGTCCGTTTTGTCCCATTTTTTACGACTATAATGCAATTATCTCATTACATAATCAGAGTTTTGGAAATATTACTTTACCATAGATTTATTGGATCTTTCTTCGAAATTGTATTGGCAATGCATTAATGTTAATTGCTGCCTTGTCCCTGAAAATCATAGATCCGTATGTACCATGGCCTAAAACATGAAATTTTTAAAATTTTAATTGTGGCCAGAAAAACAAATTCCCATTGTTCGAAATAGCAATTTATCATTGCATGGACTCCATAGAATCAATTTCTTAAAGTTTTGGCCGTTGGCAAATTTTTTGTTGCATAGTGTAATTAGACATAAAAAATAAATTTTTAAGTCATTTCATAGAGTGCCAAAGTCACGTTTGATTGCACTGAATATTGGGGTATTTGTTTGGTCACCATTGATTGAATAAAGACAGGGTTAGATAGATCGTTAGTGAAAGTGAGACTTCATATGTTGTCATATAAATAAAGAGTGCTGAATTCACGTATATCTTGCGCTGAATATGAAGGTATTTGTTTGGTCTTCATTGATGGGAAAAATAGCGTTAGACAAAACTTAAAGATAGTGAGACTTTCTATCGTTATTGTGGAAAATGGAGAGTGATATCACATTAATCTCCATGTTTGGAGAAATATATCATCAAAAGAAGTTAAGAGAGACGTATACTTCATATTTTTATTATGAAATCGGAATACTGATGTGACATCAATTAGAGAACACGACTCTCAATTTTTCATTTCTTTAATTTGGTTAACGTAAGGTTGAGCTCTAAAAGGTGGAGAATATCCATAGAGATATAATAACCCAATAAAAACACACTTTAACAACTCAATGTCATTCACATAAAATTTGGACCTACTTTAAAGTAGTTCCTTGAAAATCCATAAATGTGTTTCATTGTCATTTGTTCCATTTTTATTCCTTAAGGCTGGTATTCAAACATCATAAAATAAGTTATTTTAAAGTCATTTTATAGAGAGCATAGAGTGCCGAAGATATGTATCATCTTAATATGATAAGAATATCAGAGTATTTGTTTGGTCTTTGTTGATGGGGGAAAACCGCAAAATTAAAAAATAAGTGCGAATTCATATCTTTATTAAGAAAATTTAAGAGTGATGTGACATCAATTTTAGACATTATTAAAATTTGATTATCACGAGGCTGCGTTATTTGCCGTAATCGTAAATTGGGGGGGGGGGGGGGGGGGGGAGCAGAGACAAAAAGAACTTATTTTTAAATAATCGTATGGGAAACTAATTTTCCAATAAACACCCAAGAAAACAAAAACACGTCATATTACCTCAAAGTCATCACAGAAAATGTGTTCAAAATCGAACTTGGCAATTTTAAAAAAATCGTCAAAAAACGTTTTGTAAAATAAAATAAGCATGGCGATGACGAATTTCTCGGGAATTAACAACCCTATTAAAACACTCCCTAAAACTATTCACTGAAAATTTTGTCACGATCTAAAACCCATTCGGGAGATACAGAGAAACGAACGAACGGAATTCTTTTTATTAGTATAGATAATTTCAGCAACTAAATGAGATAAAATTTAACAAAAAAAAGATGTAAAATTATTTTATCGATTTGTATATAAGTGTATATCAATCAACACATTAAGAGCAATTCTTTTCATTCAATACACTCTGATAGAAACTATGATAGAAACTCAAGTAACTTTTTGATTGTCTACTAAGTCGTATTCAGCGTTTGAAAAATAACGCATTCTTCATTTTTCTTCATGTTTTTTTCTTCTTCTTATTATTATTATTATTCAAAGAATGATTAATATTCGTCAGATTGTTACACAACATCTTTACCAAGAAGAAAAAGAAAAAATCTGATGAATCCCATTGTTGAATTGATTTTCGACATTGATCAAACAGCTCTGGATGACCTGCTCAAAGAGTATTATTATTATCATAGTAAACAAGTCAAAGATGATCTTCAATCAAAAAACGACTTCCTATCAAAGAGCCACCCGACACCATTTATCAAGGCTGCAGCGGGAGCTATTCTACTCTCTCTCTCTCTTCAAAGAACCACTGCATTAACTGTTGCATTGTCTGGATATATATATATATATATATATATATATATATATATATATATATATATATATATATCACACAAATCATTTGAATACATATTCAAGCAATCATAATAGCAAATTTTGTCTTAATGAAGATCGTGCTTTTTGTTCCTCTCCTGGTCAAAAGAAAAGAAAAAAAAAGAAAAGGATGCAAAAATCATATTTTTTCATGATGATTAAATTGTCGTATCTAATTTACAATAAACATTTATTTCATATATATATATATATGCAGAACAATGACCATGGGGCCTCATACAATCAACATGAACGGCTTTTTTTCATTATTATATTCTTTTATTTTTCCAGTTTTTATAGTACATTGAAGTATTTTATGATCATTTCCCACTCAAACTACTATTTTGCCGCATGAGAATTCCCAGCCATATGAATACTATTTACAAGAGAGCGAAAAAAATCAATATTGTAAATAATGGTATTTTATGATCTGTAAATAATTAAATAGATTTCCTTGTAAAAAAAAGTGTGAAGACGTTTTGTGTGTATATATACATATGTGTACTTAGTTACTAGCTCTTAAAGAAGATAAAAAATACATTTATGATATGGCTATTATATGGGGCCCGTTATCTTTTTATCCCTTAATATTTGTGGCTCTCATAATTTTATTTGCATTGAACACTTTATATTAATAGGAATTGATGATGTGTAGTTGGGAAGCGAATCATGGCCATGTCGGATTGCTACAAAACAATTATGTGGTAGTTGATTTGTCTTACCCTTCTTTTGAACCCTGAGTGCTTAATATATATATATATATATATATATAAGCACTCAGGGTTCAAAAGAAGGGTAAGACATATCAAATACCAAATAATTGTCCCAATCCCGTTTTTTTTTGGCTCCCGATCCGATTCCGATCGTTTGAATTCGAGTATCGGCCGATCTGATATTTCCCCATCCGATCACTTTTTTGCTCCCGATACAATTCAGATCATTTATTTTCATTTTCCCGATCATACACATATTTTTATCAAAGCCTTAAGAAAAAGGAAACTAAAGCTCAATTAAAATGTCACATGTTTCTTTTTTTAATATTATCCATTCACTCCAAATTGGGCATATTCATTTTTTTTTCACTGCACCAAGTTATCAAAAGAATAAAGCTTATCAGCACCCGGTGAGTCACAACATAGTACAGTATATAAAATGTATAACTTAAAGTAGCCTGCAGTGCAGGCTACTGTATGATTTTTTATAACGAATGACAACAGCAAAAACAGTTTTTTCATAGACCAGTATTGTTGTACTATTTAAATCCTTTTTGATGGGAAAAATTCCTTTCTAAAAAAACTTCTCCCCTTTCAGAACGACGAACGACAATTTTAACAACGTCAAAAAGTCGATATATATATATATATATGTATTTTTATACTAGACATTTCCGGTCCTTTCTGAAAGAAGAAAAGATACATTTGGAAGTATATCTACATATATTAGTTGTGAATAAATATCTTATTAGCTAGTTTCATACATATTTTAAATATTTTTATTGTTGATGCATTAATATTATGGAATAATTATGTAGCTTTTAGATAAGGGATACTCAACCAAAGTTTAAGGAAATTTAGTTGAAGTTTACTGAATGTTGTTTCTGTGTTGGTGCATATTATAAACATTTTATTTTATTTTTTAAAAGGACATTCAAAACATAAGAAATATTGGCTGAAACAATTATAAAACCTTTATTTATTGAGTCGATATGATCCTTGATATGTAAATACGGCGATGGTTCCAGATTCGGACTGCGATACGCCAGTTATATACATATTGTTGGTGTAATAATAATATCATACTAAGCTATAATGTTTTATTATACATTTTTTATATATTAAGTATATAATAAGAAACGCTAAACTAAATATGTAGATTCTGATATATTTGTCTATCACAAACTTTTATTTATATACATGTATTATACGAATAATTATTAGAAGCTGTCTTATAAAAATTCCAAACATAGGTTTTAGTATCTAAAATAGCTTTCCTCTCTCTATGTAGCTTTGATATAAAATGAAGCATTAATGTTTCTTTATCGGCCATATGTTTCCCTAATTAAACACCTAAAAACATCGGAATAAAAGAACGAACTTACTTTTATGACTTTTCTTCAAGAAGTTGGCCAATGCCTAAGCATAAATGTTTCATATTCTATCAAAGCAATAAAAATACAAAGGTTCAATTCATATTGTTCTTTCGTCAAAGTTTAAAAATTTATTGATAGAAGCTGTACTCAAACTGTGAGCCATAATTATAAGTATCAAACTAAATAACTCAAAACAAAAGGCCCCAGAAGCCTTCTTCTGTATGTATGTGAACTCATAAAATGCTTAAAAAACAATAAAAAATTCCATGATAACCCTTATATTTCTTATATTATTTAAGGAAACATAGATGATTGTTATTGATAAAAGATTTTCCTTATAGGTAGTGTTTATGTCATAAATATTTTTCCTTGTATTTCATTGTATTTGATCAATGAATCTTTTTAACATTTTCTCAATACAATATCAATAAATAATTTGAGTGCCAAATGCTTAATAATACATTTTATGAGATAATCACAAATAATTTAATTATACTTAACAATTCTTTTATATTTCACGTAAATACACAACATGGATGTACTTTTTATCAAATATTTTTTATATTTCCGTATATTGACTTTTCAACATATTTTCACATTTAATAGCCATTTTTTAATTAGTTTTCATGAGATGCAACTGACAAAATTAAAGATTTAATTTTTATATTTCATGTAAATACGCGACATGGATATACTTTTTATCAAATATTTTTTATGTTTCTGTTTATTGACTTTTTCAATACATTTCACATTTAATAGCCATTTTTTATTTAGTTTTCATGAGATGCAACTGACAAAATTAAAGATTTAATTTTGCACCAATATTTATTTCTATGATATCAATTATGTTAAAATCGATATAAAATTCATTTTTGCATAAAAAATCATTATAAAGATGCACATTGAAAAATAGCAATGTTCATGACATTATAAGTCCTGCGTTGATCCCTTGATACTAATCGTATTTTGTATCTATGTCATTGATTTTGTTTTAAAATTTCATAAAGGTTTGGGTTTAAAATGTAATGTCTGAAGTTTTAAACACATTATGAGCTTGTTCTAATTTGAATGATTGTCCTTCAGAAGGAACCTCCTTTATTTCTTTAGTTTTGAGTAGTTTCTTTATTTAATATATATTTTGAAAAGTAACTTTGGAGGGGCCAATTCAAGAAACTCGTAAATGACATTAATCGAAACCGATTAGAAGAGATATTTTCTGTCTTTAAGTTGATGTTCCGATCTCAACAATACTGACATTTTATATTACCATATATGTATTCACGCATACTTTCAACCAATACTGTACGAGATAAAGGCCTCATAGTTGTTATCCTTGTATATGATAAAAACACTATCCTATCAGGATATAAACCAGTGTCCTCAATCCTTAGAACTGAAACCATAGAGATAAAATGATATACCGGGTGTACAAGTGAAACTTTTACACTCGTATTTAGTTAAATGCTAGGTTTCGTGATCTTCTCAGCTTCTTTCCGACAAAATACGAAAAAAAAATTGCTTGTCATCTTTCAAACAAAAAAAGTAAACAAAAATCGGTCAATCGACTCCGAAGAAAATCTCTCTCGAACGTGATGTCCGAATTCGGGTCCACGCACTTCTGGAAGTCGGGAAAACACCGACAGAGATCTCGAGGCAGTTGGGCATCAGCAGGCCCACCGTGTACAAGGTCAAGGCTACTGGCATTGAGAAGAAGGTCGGGTCGGGTGCAAAGAAATCTTTAGACGGGGAAGAGGTGAAGCAGATCCTCATGGCGAACCCGTTGAAGTCGATCAGGGTCCACGCAGCCGACTAAACCGAGATCCTGAGGACCAAGTTCATCCCCTGGGTCGGGGAGAACTTCCCGATGGGAATGCGGTGCTCCAGCAGGATGGAGCACCCGCCCATACGGCGTGGGCCACGCAGGCGTTCCTGGGGCAGGAGATTGACTTCTGGGCCATGGACTTGTAGCCCCCCCCCCCCCAGAGCCCAGACACCAACCCCTTGGACTACGCCTTCTTGCCGCACATTGAGTCTGTAAGCTTCGCCCCCCGAACATCACCGCCCTGAAAGCCGCCGCCAACCAGGAGTGGGCAGGCATGGACGAGGACTTCGTGGTCAAGGTCTGCCAGGCTTTCAGGAAGCTCCTCATTGCCATCGTGGCCGCCAACGGCGGGTACATCGAATGAAAAGATTTAAATATATCTATGTTTTTTTCATATTGTAAAATTGGTTTTCACGTGATTCTTCTTGCTGTTGTACTATATCTCAATAAAGTTTGACCGGTTTTGTGTAAAAGTTTCACATGTACACCCGGTAAAGAGCTTATTCCCTCCAATTAGCAGAGAATCATAGTTCAGCTGTATTCAGGACACAATGAAGTATCTCTCTTCCCTCAAATAGCAGAGAAACATCGTTCAATAAGCTCTCTATATCTTTATACCTCTATGGTTGAAACACGCTCGCATAACAAAACATCTCCGAGTCTAATTTTATTTGTAAATGTGTTTTTTAAGAGCCTCGTTTATACGCATTATCCATCTTTGTTTTGTTTTTAAGATTTGTCATTGAAGCAATATATATTTGCATAATTAATTGTAATTCTTGTCAGAAACAAAAAATATATTGATAAATTTTATATCAAGCTGGCATTGGAAGAGGAAAAAACTATATGTAAAAGATCAAAATATATATTAGTCAAAGCGTTTGTCATGTCAATTACCATAAGATATATACAATATTGATCCTCTCCCTCTCTCCTAAATGTTCTTACCTCTTAAAAACAACATGTTTTTCTCTATATATGGAGAGAAAATAAGATTTTCAAATGTTATTACCTATTTTATATATGGGCAAGGTAGACTTTAAACGCGTGAAGAGAACAGCGTCGCATTCATCTCTCAACAATTAACTCGTCAAGGAAGAAGAAGGTTGCTTACCACGTGTGGATAAATATTAATAATATAGGAAAATAAGCAAGCACAATTTTGCATGTCTTAACTATTTAAGCATTTACCCTTAGAGGGATATATATATATATATATATATATATATATATATATATATATTTACGTAGATTTATACTGCATGGAGCCTTGTCCATATTCTAATTAGTTGAAACGTGGACACGTAGAGAGTATTTATGCATTTTTTATTGCGTTTTTTATGCATATGAAGGGAGCTTTGAAGTAGGAGGGGGAATAATATGACATTTAAATCAAGAGGAACTGCATCAAGAAGCCTTGTTTATCATAGACCATCAAAACAACGCTATTAAAATATCTACAATGAGAGGAAGAGAAAAATATGTGTGTTTTTTATCCTCTCACTTCTCTCCATATCAAGTGGACGAATAAGAAGAAGAATATAGGCTTTGGAGCAACCATTAATCAAGGATTTATTGCATCATCAACTCTTATGTGGAGCCTCATTACAGCCCCCTTCAAGGGAGGGGAGTGATCTCAAAATAAATCAATGCTTCTAAGCCTTTTTAAGGCGATGAAAAACAATTACAGGGGTACTTAAATGAACGTTAAGCATTCACCAATGCACTTGTTTCATTCAATCCATAAAAATATAGATTTATATGACTGTTTTTTTACTTATTATTATTATCATTGCATTGCAAATGACCGGCATTTGGTGCTAATAAAACAATTTTTGCATGAGGCAGTAAATAGGTCTATGTATAGCGGTGGACCTACACTTGTGAACGTGATTTTCTTTTATGATTTCAAATCTATAAAAAGCTATCATGAGAATAATACATTGTATTACATATATTTGTAACTATTCATTCTTTTTGCAGTATATATATATATATTATTTTTCTTCTTATTATTAAAAAATTAGAAGGAAAAATAAACGCGTTTCCCTACATACTATTCCCATACCAAATGCGAATGTCTATATATGTTAAATATATATACAAAAAGTATAACTATATATATTTATAGATGAACTCACATAAGTCCACTTGCTATATATATTTTGCAATGAAGCCTAAAATTTGAGGGTGAGTAACAAGAATGGTGGCTCTTACGTGTAATTATCCTTTTAGCTCAATAGAGCGGTGATAAATATGTACATTTTTTAATAATAAAAGTGGGGGATATCATTGAATTTTTATAGAGGGCTTTAAAACCCACTTAAGAGAACACATATCCCCATTATGGGGATTATCTGGAACTCTTTGTAAGGCGTATTTCACAAATGTTAATATATATATATATATAGGTCGGCTGATAAGTCCCGAGACTAACTAAGAAAGAAAACATTTTCTTGACAAAATTTGATTATATTATTCTACATAGTTGCCTTCGAGGGCGATTCAGCGATTATAGCGATCTTTCAATTTATCGATTCCACTTTTATAGTAATCTTTCGTTTAATCCGAAAAATAGGCTTCTGTCATGGCGATTACTCCATCATTGTTCTTATATTTCTTTTCGATTGGACTCGGGAGTGAAGTAATGGAGCCATGTTTCATCCATTGTAACATATTGACGCAAAAATTCGGATTGATTACGATTGAACAGCTTCAAACAATGCTCAGAATCATCAATTCGTTGTTGTTTTGGTCGATTGTGAGCTCTCGCGGCAACCACTTTGCACAGAGCTTTCGCATGTCCAAATATTCATGCACGATATGTCCAACGCGCTCTTTCGATATCTTCAGAGTCTCAGCTATCTGGATCAACTTCACTTTACGGTCATTTAAAATCATTTTGTGGATTATTTTTATGTTTTCTGGTGTAACCACCTCTTTTGGGCGTCCACTGCGTTTATCATCATTCGTGCTCACACGACCACGTTTGAATTCAGCAAACCATCGACATATTGTTGCTTTCGATGGAACAGAGTCCGGATAACATTCTTCAAGCCAAGTTTTAGTTTTGACGGTATTTTTTCCCATAAAAAAATAATGCTTTATTAACACACGAAATTCGTCTTTTTCCCATTTTTTTCACAATAACAAAAGTAGCTTCACTTAAAACGCAATATCTCGCAAACTAGTTGTCAGACAACTGTTATATTTAGGCATTATGTTTTGAAGGTTGGTACTAGCTGACAGTCATATGAAAACAGATCCACTGGCACCATCTATGTGTTAGTCTCGGGACTTATCACTCGACCTTGTATATTTATATATATTTCTAAATTAATGCATACACAATCCAGAACAGATTTCAGTAAATAATAAATCAGTCAACACGGGAAAAATTATTAGATAAAAATTAAAACCACTGTTTGGAATGACAACATGAATGATAAAAGTAAAAAATGTTTCAAAACATAATCTTCAAATTTTAGGATATTTTCCTTGTGTTTATGATTAAATTATACACTCCATATGTTTTTCTAGTTGTATGAACTTGAAAAGTTGCAGATACGCCAGAGCTTTTCATAAAGGGAGCGGAGGTAAAAGATTAATATCTTGCTTCAGATATCTATGAAATATTTAATATAATGAATGGGATGGAAACTAAACTATTTTTAAACTCTTTCTTTTAATAAATGGTTGCAAATATATTATAAAAAGATGTTTACTTATATTTTTTTAAATACTAGCTAGTATTTTCATGATTAGATAATATCTGTAGTTCTTTGATTTTTATATCAATCCTTACTCATTGAGAATAAGTTATAATATAGATCATTAAATTTTTCTAAATAATATGTTTTTATATTTTGAAGTGATTGATCGAGCCCATACGAATGATATTAATATGATTTTATTTAAAACAAAAAATGCTAATTAATTGCACAAAGCCATTTTTGATGTAGGAACAGTCAAATCTTGGTCAATAAATCTATACAATTAATGAGCTAAAAATAAAACAATTACGTCATATGATGAATTATACCCTAAAAGTACATATTACGTTATACATATACTAATTAGCATACAATAAACGTTTATTATTCATAAATAATTATTTAAACTAGTAAAATACCGAGATACTAAAATGTAAAGTATTGATGCCGATATACAAATAGATTTGAGCTACATAATGTAACTACTAAACCCATTCGTGCCGAGGGCTAAATTCTTGTAATCAAGTAGATCAAATGTATAATTATTTATTTAAAAAAAGTAATTTGTCTTGTTCAAATCACAAGGGAAAAAATAAATGTACGCAAAACAAAAAAAAATCGAAATTACATGTTTATTGAGGAACCATTTTGGTGACTTTTTTTAATTTTATGTGTATTTAAATACATGTGTAGCGCGAAGGAGGAGGAGAATTGACAACTTAGTGATGAAGTGAAAGAGTGTGTTATTAAGCTCTTGCTTGCTGCTTATATAGCCGCAGGCAAGAGTACTTAAGATAAGAACCTGCTGGGGTGTGAGATAAGAAGGTAGGTTGACTGCTTTTAATAAGCAGGTCAATCCGCTACACATGTAAGGCACTAATGGACTAAAGGAAATTCGTCTATAAGATGTATAATAACTATCAATGATATTCTTAATAGAGGATAATCATGCTGATGTTTCTTTATAACGATATGTTCATAATATGAATTATGAAACATCGAGTATCCTGATATAGACAAAAGATATTTAGAGCACTAAAGGTTGGGTCAGACACCATATTATTAGTATGCCTCTATCCACGACCTATATTAGGGTTATCCCTCATTAAAATCAAAGTATTGATGATAGTATTTTTTGTTTGATGATGATATTATCATGTCAATATAAAATTAACTCCATTTCTTAGATATGAAGACTTCCAACTATGGGAAAGAGTAATTGGGAGGCTTTTTGTGTGTTATTTTTTCCTAAGAATCTGACACATATATTTCTTGAAAAAAGCTATAAGACACGATATCCTCACATTATACATGACTCAACACTTTACATTAAATATATATATTGCCTTAAAAATCGAAAACTGTACTTCCTTTTAACAAGTTAAGGACACAATTCCAGAATTTTAAGGTGAGGAAATACAAAAAATATAAGAAAATTATGTATTGTGTTTTCCTTTACAACGTTTTAAGATTTAAACGTCAATAGAATTTTAAGGTCCTTAGGGGTATATTACTTTTAAACTATATTGTTTATTTTATGTTTGTACCAAACATAAATCTCCGCTTTTCATATCTATTTTTATATTATATTATTTTCTTATATGAATAGAATAGAGACCTTTGCCAGTGATAAAGAAAAAAAGTAGTACAATTTATAATGTCATGGTTGTTAACTTAATAAATATTAGGTTTTTGCTCATAGTTACCGATGATACATTTTAAATTCAACATATGGTTGGAATTGCATTTTGAATTAATTATAGAAAATTCGACAGGTCTTATGGCATTATTAATCCCAATTCTCCATGAAATAGATTATGTGATAAGAACTATGCTATCTATGATTTGTGGTTGCTTTTTTCATAGCAAAAGTCTTTATTCTATTAATATAATACAATAATATAAAATAAAGATAGATATAAAAAAGAGGGAGAATTGTGTTTGGTTAAACACATAAATAAACATTATAGTTTAAGATTAATATACCCCGTAAGACTTAAAATTACATTGACATTTAAATCTAAAAAACGTAGTAAAAGAAGAACACAATACATAATTTCTTTTTAAATTTATTATATTTTTTTATAATTATGCTGATGGCCTTGCCGTAGTGCTGAGAAGTTGACGGGAAGTACTTGACGAGTACGGACGCGTTATCCCAAAATACTCCACCGAGAGTCGGAATCCTTAGAGCAAAAGCTGTGTACCGAGCTGCCGCTTTTTTAGATATAACAAATCTAGCTTATTTATGTGATTTTAGATTTTAGTTTAACTACAACATATTAGGTTTGCTATATTTATGGCAAACAAACCTCCGTATTTTGATCCATCCTATTGGTTCATTCATTGCACCATTTAATATATAAGGATTGATGGATGTGATTATACACAAACAGGCTCACTTTTTGTACGATGAGGAGTTCTACTCAATCAAAAACAAACCATGGAATATAAAGCCCTTCGAGGCAAACATTTGATTCATTCCCTAAGTAAGTATGAAAGGGGAAGAAAAAAAAGTCAAAAACAAAAAATATATGTCTTCAAAGGCTAGAGGCAAACTCTTCCTTCCGCAGTTATTGTTTAACTCACAAAAGACACATTATCATCATCACACTTTGAAAGGATTTTTTGCGAGCATTAATTACGTCTTATTCAGTAGTAGGGAGAATATTTAATGCCATTTATAGCATTAAATATGTACACTAGGCTAGCAGCTCAAAGGAGAACTTACTCATGGCTCAATAAGCACTCATTGGGGCAGTCAACAGATTATGAGGACGACGATGATGATGATGATAAACCATCTGATCTGGTGAATATTCTCTCTCTTCGACCTAGGCTTTTATTCTTCTTTTTTTTTCTTTAACGCGAATGATTCAGACATATTTCTTCTTCTATGTGTGGATGGTTGTGTGTGAATTACAATGGGCCCTTAAACAATAACACTTTTTATTATTGCTATTTCAATGGCATTACAATATGAACAATCTTTGAATAATAACTTATCCATTGAAACAATGTCTTATTTATATTTTGGCTCAGATATTTCCCCTCCATTGCACTTAGCCAGGGGTTCTTGGGGAATAATGCAGTTTAATTAATTCATCAGATTATATACTTTGCTTTAAAAAAAACGATTAATAAATTCTTTGGAGGCAGTGAAAAGGCTTTAGATGAATGGCTGTTGCATCGTCATAAAATAATAGATGCTGCGAATATATCTCGCTTTTGTTCAATATTATATATGTATTGGAGATGTTCTTCGTTTTTTATGGGGTTTTTCCTCCAACTGTTGGTTTGTAAAATTAGTTTATGTAAAAAAGAGGAACTTTTACGTCCACCAAAAGGATTATATAATATGATCCTATCTTTCATTCCAACTTTATAAAGCTGATACGAATGATTTCAAAAATAATTAATAACTTTTAGCCTTTTGTGTTTGTCTGTAATTTTATGAACACATTTAAATTTATTGTTTTATGTACATATGGTATCTTATAAGACGTGTTCTATCACAGAGCAAAAAATAAAACTGCAATCTTTATTTTGTTACAATTATATATTTTCTTTGTACCTATCCTATTTTAGATTTGATGAATTAGCAATAAAATATAAATAAAACATATTTTCAGATGGCTTGCATTTATTTTTCCTGTATATTGTAATCAATTAAAATTGAGGAGGAAATATGATAATTTGAAAGGTAAATGCTTTTTCACAAATGTTTGTTGGATCTTGAGAGAGGGGAGGAGTAATTTTATTCAGTTTTTAATATGAATTAGCTTTGCTTGAAAGGATTAGTTGTGTGAGTAATATTTGTTTTATAGTACAAATTTCAATGGTCAAATGTATACAATGGTTCATAAAACGGTTTTCATGTGTATTAGATATATTTATATATTCAGGTTTTAAGAAATAAACATAATAGACACATAGGATAAGCGAATAAGTTAGTAAATAATCAGACATTATAGTATAGGACAATGTCATATAAAACCATTGTAGGCTCAAAAAGGTTTTGATGCTAACACAGAAGAAGCTTTCCATTCAATCGATGAAGGAATCAGCTTTAAAGTATGAATAAGTATTTTATGATATAAAAAACAAAAAATATGATCAAAGAAACCAATGTACTATTCACTCTGACTAAATTACATTCTACAAATTTTAAGATATGTATTTTTCATCTCAAACTTGTTATTTTCATATATTGGATTCATATGGATATAAGTTATGCAAAGAAAAGACATTTAACCATTTTTTATTTTAGAAAAGTATCTTGTGTATATTTGAGGACATTTCACTAATGAAAAACCACTGCAACGTACTTGCTCTATAGACAAATAAATTGTCATATAGAATTAATAAAATTACCTTTTTTAATAGTAAATTGGTAAAAATATCAGAAAGTCCTATTTTGTAATTTTTTTTTGACCTATAAAGGAAATAAAATAATAGTTGATAAGCTTTAAAATTCAAAGTCGTTTCAAGAGTCGTTTCTTGCACATTCCTCATTTAAAACAAACAATTTATTGTACAAATACTGTATACTTTAAGCTTAACTAATTAATCTTCTACTTTCAACCCTCCAACCAATTTAAAATATATTTTAGCATTTGCCTCCACAATTAGATTTTTTCATTTTTATTTGAAATAATTTTGTTCGGTTTAGTTAAGCCAACAACATATTATACAACACCAAAAAAAGATAGGAAAACAATAAAAAATCCCACAGAACGTTCTTAGTAATAATGTGAAAGTAAGTAACTTTTTATAACTCAATGTATTTTTTATTAGTCCTTCATTTGAAAAAAAAAATGTTGTTAATGTATATATATATAAACTTAATAAGTTTTAAAAAATATGAATGTGGGTTTTGAAATAAAATCAAAAATAATCATTTCAGTTTTAAAATGTACTCTCCAAGGAAAGACCAACAATGCACTAATATATTAAAGTGAACGTGAGTAATATATAAATCCGAAACAAAATAAAATATTGGCTTATAAAATAAATCTTTATGTAACATTTCCTTAAAAGTTCTTTTGTTTCTTCAAAGAATGAGTTTCAAAAGCAGATAAGTTTTTTAATATTACAAGAGTCTTTCTCCAAATTCCTATTCATATCAAAGATGTAATTAAACCCTTTTAAATGCTCTCAGGTATGTATTCTGCTTCTAAGTAGAACAAATACAGAACCAAAGCCTCAAAATAATCAAGAAAAAATAAGCACAAGATTGCTGTGCTTCAGTATTGTACGTATATGTATTATCTCTACTCGTAATGATATTTAATTTGAAGTCACGTATGAAGTAGAGCTCATAGTCAATAATAATAATAATAATAATAATAGTACCTATTATTTAATCATTTTTCCCTTCGTTTTTCAAAAAAAAAAAATAAGACCAACAATTTTATTTTCAAATAACAAAAAGCCACTTGAGTGAGATGCGTGTTGCCTCGTTTTCTATGAATTATCTCAGAGGGTCAATTATTTTTTTCTTGCTTGCTTTGGCATACCTAGAATGGATCGTCATGTGTCCATCGTCATGTCCTAAAAGCTAGTGTCTATTCTGCTACTCCTACTTGAGTAAGTAAGAGAGGAAGGTTGCCCTTGAGCATCCATCATGTAATAATCCTTGAACTTAACACATGAGTATAGGAGAAGAAAAAGGCTGTACAAAGCTTTCTTTTTATAATTATTGATGAAAATTATATGACTTTTTCCTTGTTTCTATCATATGTTAGATTTTAGTATTTTTAAATAATTGAAATTCGTAAAAGAGATCGTTGAAAGACTCACAATAATGGAGCTTAAAGAATACTGTAATAAATACCTAATATTTACAACGATCATAGCGTTACTTACATGTGATTATGTAAGTTTTTGAATTGAACATTATTATTTTTTGTACCATTATTTCAAGAGACTCTCAATGTGATGTTTAGAAAACTTGAAGCCCCATAATGGCATACTAAGCCAAGATGAGAGGACATTTTATAATCATATATCCTAAATAACGTTAGATGGTGCATAAAAAGCATTGATAATTCAGAGTCTGCAGTACTTTTTTCTTCATTATGTTGATATAGTCAAACAAAATATTCTACTATATTGATATAATACATGTGGCAATATTAGTTTTTTATGTTTTCTGTCATTGATACTGTAATAGTCGTTTTTCTGCCTTTAATTTGTTTCGCCTGATAGGATTACTTAAAAAAACAACAGTTGAATTGGTTTGCGGGATATTACTATTTTTATAGTTTTTGCTAGTATTTCAACTTTTTCCATTTTCACGTATGTAAATATGCAGAGACCAAAAGACTACCCACATCATGATTCAAAAGACATGGAAATACTTTTGAGTTAAACCGAGACAACATTTTAAGTACAAGAAAAAAGTGAGATGTTGATTGGATGGACTACTAAACATCTTCCCTTTCCTGGTATGACAATATATATAATCAAAAAAGCATTAAAGTTTTCTAAAACATCAGATAAAGTTTAGAATCATATCGTGTGTCAAGCAATTTTATCAATATAAAGATCTTTGAGTCTTATCATTGATGGACCTAAAAATATTGGTTTAGCTAAATACCTGTGCTTAAGCCATTAGAGCTTTATAAAAAACATTCTTCTAAAAGATTATCATGAGTTCTAACAATTTGTCAATCATTTTATATATTCAAACATATTTTGACGTCGTAAGATTTTTTCATTTTATAAGCCAAAACTATTATTAAAGCTTTAAAAACCCAAAGATTGTTTATTTCCAATGCCTCTTTATAAAAAGTATGATTCTTAATTATGGTGTATTCGTGTTTTTAATGTCTTATGATAATTGTACTATTTCTTGGCAACGACATTATTTTTGTAGTCAAAAATATCTAAAAAGATTTAGCATTGCACAAACTACAGAAAACTATATACATATCGGAAAATAACCAAAACTTTTGATGGACATTGGAGTAAAACTTAAGTTCTTACGACATGCATCCTTTAAGACTTTAAACATCAGTTATGCTATAGTGAATATAATCCCAAAATACCGTTGCATATTTTATAGACCTTAGCTATTAATGATTCCCTAAAAATATAAAACAGGGGGGTGCTATTAAGTTATTTGGATATGTGGGGGCCACAAAGTATATTGTCTTTTGTTGAGCACACAAAATAAGTTTTTATGGAAGACTGCATTCACTGCATAAACAGAAAAGTTATGTAATTCATGGATATTGTTATCCTGTAAGTATGATTAGAGCAAGAGGAGTGAAGGGTATCTGCGTGTTGTTGAAACAATAGGAGGGCCTTTATGAAGTCTTTAACGATGACTCTCTGCAATAAAGCCGATAAACTTGCTACAGTTTATGAAGTTGATGCGTAAAGTGTTGCAAAGATGAAACTGATATATTGAAAGGTCCTTGAGTTCAAGG
>CP045891.1:19694827-19709595 GCA_013387185.1 Caligus rogercresseyi
GGGGTTCAGATTGGCCTCCCAAATGCTTTATTATTGATTCTTATTGAATATCATATAATTTAAAACCTTATAACGTGGTCATACAAAAAGAGTACGGCAAAAAATGTTTACACTAGAAAAGTTTCTTTTCAAAATTCCTTTCTATTTAGAATAGCTTAATTTGACGTAAGCAACTTATACATGCTACCTTAAAGGTAGACGCAAACATTTACCTACATTTATAACTCCTAAGAAAAAAAACATATATAAATCAGTGAATAAAAAGACGTTTACTGATTCCACAAAAAGAGTAATCTATAAGCTCCCTTCTTTTGTATACTTTGCCAAATAGTCAATTTCTTAAGTAATTACGGACTGAATGTGAGATTCATTTTACTCATGATTTGCAGTTTTTTTTTACAATGTATGTACGTGAAGTTGTGTGTCTTATACCCATGTAAGGAACATAGAACCCAGGATTAATTAAAGATCCATTGAAAGGAAGAAGTCATTCTCTCAATATCTCAATCAATTAATAAATCACACAATTAATTCCTATGAAGAAAGTAATTTAAAAGGATATTTTTTGAAGTGTCATGTTCCAAATTCGCAATTTGGTTTACTTGTGTGCGAATGACTAAAAAAATTACATTAAAAGAGCTGTTTTCTCGACATCATTTATTAAAGAATATTTTAAATGAAAAATAAAATGTTTTATAATATTTGGTTCAGTAAAGAATTTCAGTTTGTAAATGTTAGAGTCTAGATTTTCTTTTCTGAAATTTTAAGAACTATTGAACTCTCAGAGTTATGAAAAATAATTTGGATTAAGTTTAAATATAATTAAATGCAGTCCTATTTTTCAGTGCCCAAAATTTATTTCCTCTCTATAATTGATAAAAACATATAAATCTGCACAAGGAAATTTTTTGAACAAAAAGTATTTAAAAAAATTAACACTTACCTATTTGTTGTTTCAGCTTGTCAATTTAACAATTATGTAATACAACAATGCATTTAAAATCTTTGCAATATTTTGTTGGACAAAAATAAGGTGGCGCCTAATGACGCACTGCCCTGAAGTTGAAACTTGGCTCTATTCTACACGCCCCTATAGCAATAACAGTTTTAAAATATAATATATGTAAGCTTTCGAAAGCATTTTGTCAATATATTTTTTTTATAATTTGATCATATATATATATATATATGTAATTACTAATAAATATATACCAATTACAAATCTTTTTTATCTATTTTTTTATATATTTGTATTAAATGAATAAAATTAAGACCTTTGCTTTGGGGGGGGGGGGGGTATTAAATCCATACCTTGAGCTTATGGACTAATAAGTATATTTACTTTAAAATGAACTTGTTATAACAGCCTCAGTCAAAGTATTTTTAGATTTTATGATTATTTACTCTAAGATCTCCAACTATGCTCTAATAGAAGTATGATTACATATATGTACATTATTGTTTATGATGGAGAAAATAATTTATCCTATCTTAGACACAAATCAACGACATTTATTATTTTGATAATATGTATTATTTGCTCTCCTTTGTTCTATTTCAACTCGTAGATAAAATGAAAACGTTGCATTTAGAGAAGATTTATTGATAGAACATAATAATGATTTTTTTTATTTGACAATTTTAAATTAAATAAACAATTAATTATATTCATTTCACATAAGTTTTATTCATTGAGTATTGTTATTTATTGGCAGTATGCCTGATGCCCCCCTATTGGTATGTCTAATCATTTTGCCTATCTTTTTTCTCATGTCAACAAGATTAAAATCCGGAGCATGAATTCTTCTAAGGTGCTTGAATGCTATACATATAATGGTATCTGTTACCCATATGCACTTAATATTTTGTCTGAAAGGAGAAAAAAAATAATAATATATCCCAGAAGCAATGTACAGGGGTATTTTGCTTGTGTTAAGCTAGGCAATGGGCATATATATTTAGTCCAGTTAAATATTTCATGCATCGTAAAAGATTTTACAAGATATCTCTTCTTTTTGATATGTATAAAATATGAAATAAATGATGGTGTTGAAATGGATGTGGAAATAAAAAGCAATGTTATAAATGTTATTTATTAAATGATATCTACATTTGGTAAGTTTGAACTATAAATCTCATTGAGATGAGTGCTTTATTTCATTTTTTATTTGGGTCTTAGTATACTAAAATTACGATTTGTCAAATAAAATGATTTTATATGATGATTTAGTAGCCATGGGTATTATACATATAATCATCAAAATGATAGAAATTCTTTGATCCTTGTAATAATTATGGTTCATATATATTTAATAACTAATGAATTTTGTATTGGCCAACACTTAATGTTAAAATAATGAAATTGACTGGCCTATAAGAAATACTGTCTCTATTGAATTTAGGCCATACAAACGAAACAATAATGCCCTATCAAAAAATAAAGCTTTTGTATATTCCCTTCTTAATGTAAAAACTTCAACGATACATATGATGATAAACTCTTTCGTCGACGTCGAAGACTTTAAATTTACATCGAAGGGTCTTTCAGCAAGGTACTTATAACTCGATATAAAAATCCACTGATACTTACATACTGGGAATAAATAAATATAAATATATATATATAGGCTGCAGCAAGACCTCAAGATACCTACCCTTTTCAACAATTCGTGGACAAGGGCGTCGGAAGAAATTAAATACTTCCCATCGGTAGCACTGAGTCATCGATATATATATATATATATATATATATATATATATATATAATGGAATTTTAAAGTATTGTTTGATATTTTTATATTACATGCAAAATTTAATAACCACTTTGAAAAGAAAAAAGAATACAACTAACGATTCCACAGAATTATAAAAATCCAGTTTATCTTGGGGGGGGGGGGGTATCATTAATTTTGAGATAAAATACAACATTCAACGAGTGCTAAGATGACAATTGATGACAAAAGCAAAACTATTGATGAATGAATACTCTCTTCTAGTAATAGAAATATATATATATATAAAACTTGTATTTTTCATTGACAGTTTAATGTATGCAAAGAGGGCTTTTTCTCCGTTGGTGGTATTTACGATAAATTTATATTGCAAAAGGACCTCACACTTTATAGCTAAAAATATCAACTATTCAAATGGTGTGTATGATTATTTTAATTATGTAATTTTATTTATTCCATGGAGTTTTTGACTTTTTAAATTATTTAAATTTCTAACAGTTATTACATTATTGTTAGAAATTAAACCCTCAAATTAAAGTGTAGAATCTAAAAAAAAATTATGTAAAATAATACTCTTTATAAAAATTGAAGATCACAGCCGAAATAGCTGGAAATATTTTAAAAGGCTAAGATTTGTTCAGTTTTTTCTATATGTATTTTTTTTTAAATGTAGACATGTGTTCTTCCTTTTAGTTAACTAAAACACATAATAGTGTCTTTTCCAACCCGTCTATATACGCTTGCCACCAATTGTTCGAAAATTTCATCAATTCATCCCTAAATCAATCAAACTCATTTAAAGTATATTATTTATTAGGTCGTTCCATAAATGATGAGGTCGACCAATTAAAACTCAAAATTTTCATCGGATCAACAACAAACTTCTCAATTAGTACACATAACCCCCTCCGACTGCAATGACGTCGTGGCAGTGTACCCGGAGCTTCCTGAGTTGGTCGTAGAGCTCGTCTTCACTGACCCTCCTAATCGCCCGCTGAACGGCGAGTGTAGCCTCCTCGTGGCCCCCCAAAATTGTCCTCCCGGAGCAGGTGCTTCAACTTCTGGAACAGGAACCTGTCACACAGGTTCAGATCGGGTGAGTAGGGTGAATGTTTCACCGGTTCCACGTCCCTCCGGGTCAGGAACTTCCTGGTATCGGTGGCAGTGTGGGGACGTGCATTATCCCACATGAGGAGACAATCTTTCAGCCGGATCTTGTTCTTTTTCAGGCTGAGAAAGCGCTTCCCCGTCCTCCTCAGGTACTCTATCATGGTGCTCCGGTTGGCTGTGGTCCCGGCAGGTAGTGAGGGACGAGCACGCTGAGGAGGTTTCGGAGCTCTGCATCCTCCGTCAGAAGCCTGAAAACAGTTGTAGATGGTAGGGACACCTCTGCAGCCACTTGTCGAGTGCTCATTTGGGGTTATCTTCGACCAGGCGCTTCACACGGGCCACATTCTCCTCTCTCCTCGTCTCCCGGGGACGTCCAGGACGGGTCTTCTTCTCCAGGGCAAAAACACCCTTATCGAACTCAATGTTCCATCTCTGGAGAGTGGAGAGGCCAGGGCAGGAGTCAGGGAAGGTAGAGAGCAGGTCCCCGTGGATCTCGTTGACTGTCCTGGCGAGCTTGATCCGGATCAAGAAGTAGGAGGGAAAGTCGGGTGTCTCCATTTTTAGCGGCGAGTAGAATGGATGATAGAAATGACCGATTACTCACCTATATACTATAAGAACGCTCCCGTTGAAATTTTTGAGGTAGCGTGTGAACTTTTCGAGATAGCTAACTAGCTCATATTTATGGAAACAACCTAATATTTCTTTCACTTTACTGCCATACGGAAAAACGGCATAAGATCCGTTTAAAAAGCATACACTTATGGTTACTAAGGTTCTTCTGATTCAAATAACAGAAGAATACATAATTTTTTTGAAAGTTAATACCCTCTAGTAGTAGATGGAATATATCACATTAATAGATACTTCCTTCACTTTCTTGCAACCAAGGGCGTGTTCAATTTATTCAGAGAATAAAGGTAATAATGTTTCCTCATAAGAAGTGGCCTTAAATGCAGGAAAACATGTATTATTTTGACTTGCAAATATTTTACCGCTCTAATAAATCATATAATATTATTATTGAAATTAATCCTATTTTATAATTGGTTTCTCACTTACAAATATATTGAAATCGTGACTATATTATGAGGAGAAAAATTAAATGCATATATTGGTAGCACATAGGAAGCAGATTATTATAAAATATGATCTTAATAGTATCAACATTTGCTGTGAACACACTTTAACATATTTATTGACAACTCAAATATAAACATATAAAATAAATATAACCAAAAACATATGGTTTTTAAAATAATCTTAAAATAACATATATATATATATATATATATATATATATATATATATATATATATATATATATATATATATATATTACATTACCAAAATATTGTATTATTTTTCAAATAGTATCATTTATAATAATAAATAAATTATAACGACGAGATTCCCCTTTTTAATATGATTTCAAATTATGAACATAGTATTTTTATTTAGGTGTTAACTTGGAGATGTTGGGATTCATCATAAGCGGATAAAAAGTTCTCATAAGATTTTTTTTTTTCAAATACCTTTTCAAAATGTTCCTTTGAAACACAATTATAATTAAGGGACTGCGATTGCTTAGTACGTTAAGGCGGGTTCAACTATCAATTTTGGTGCCGCAGGTTATAATTCCGAGAAAGGTCAACTATGGTCTACCTCATTGATATATCATAGGTAAGATAGACTAACTTTAACGCTATAATGTTTGTTATATCCCCGCAGATGCAATTCTATCGAACCATATATACAAAAAAAAAAGATGCTAACATGACGAGGCAGTCTCAAACAAGAGATAAATATTTTGACGTTTAAAAACAATTAAATAACATAATATAGAATTGAAAACATGTTTTAAAATAGTTAAACTTTTGATCAAATATGGATCCAATGCTGTATTACAGTTGTGACCAGAAAGAATCACCACAGTCCAATATATATAATTGAGTATTTTAATTTGTTCATTGATTACTTTTGATTGCGTCATTTTTTAAATCACACTCAAGAAGCAAAGTTTCATATATATATATATATATATATATATATATATATATATATATATATAATATATATATATATATATATATATATATATATATATATATATATATATATATATATATATATATATATATATATATATATATATATATATATATATATATATATATATATATATATATATATATATGTATATTATATATATATATATATATATATATATATATATTCTCATAAATAATAATTCAGTTTTTTCCTTCAGAAAATTGTTGCTATGAGCATTTAATATAAATTTTCAATATGCCAAATCTCTTTGATGTCGAGCAAATTTAATTTTTTTGATACACGCTTCTTTTCTCCTTTTTACCTATTTTAAATTTAAAAGACGAGTTAAAAATTGTGTTGCATACATAAATGATATAACATTTAAAAACACTTTCTTTCTCTTTTTAACTTATATTGAAGTTTTCCCCGATATTTGCTTTATATTATCCAGAAATGAATGAAGATGTCAGTTTTTATAATAGGTAGTTGTTTCTTAATTACTTAATTATTAAATCAGCTTTTCATTCTTAAATCCCATTTTGAATATTAAGAGTAAATGAAAATAAATAATATATAAAAATAGTGGCTAATAATTCATAAAAATATTTTTCAGTATTGTATTTAGCCGTGTTTTAATTGTTTAGCGTTAAAGAAGAAATGAATTATATTTGAACACCAGCTATTCAAAACATTATCATAAATTTTGAAAAATAAAATTAATCAGTCGTATATAGGTATTTCAAGGTAAGTATATAGCTATATCATTTATATCTCTTTATTACATAACAAAAATATATTTTACAGCATAACTATGCGAATCATAGCTACTAAGTTTTGGCAAATAAAAAAAGTTGCCAATCGTTTTGATGAAAACTTTAAATTAAGGCATATTTTTATACTTCAAAAAGGTTAAAAGGACTATATGAAATTTTTTGAAAATAAGTTTTTTATATATATTTTTATTTCAGTAGTTTGATAAGAATTAAGGTTTGAAGCTAGAACTTGTATGTTCATTTATTTAGGAGGCTAAATCATCAATTCAACTCCCATTAAATTTAATCAAACAAAGTAGCTATGCCCAAAAATTATCTAACGAATGCATTATTACAATGTCTATCTCCACGCTTTAGTATGATTAATATATCTTATTTGCATGTCTTTGTAAAGGGTTATTTCTATGTTATTTGTTTCTAAGTTTTTGCAATTCATTATTTTGATTTTTTGTTTTTGTTTTTTAAACAACACTCAAGAAGAGAATCTCAACATTCTTATTGAAATCAATGAAATTTAGCCTGATGGCCAAAAATGTGTTTATTTTTTTTAAATTTTACGTATACTTAACAACACTCAATAAAGTCATATATAAAATAAGGGTGATAACATTCAGCTGAAACGACTAACATACTGAATTGCATACTATTTGCTTTAAATTATTATTATTATTAAATATTATTTGATAGCCGAATAAAAAAAATTATAACTGTAAAAAAAAATATATCATTTATTTAACTTAGAGTAAGACTCCTGAATAGAAGATCATTTATTCTATTACAGATTATTATAGATACCATATAAAAAATGACTATCTTATCCGACAGTCTTTATAGGTTGTGATACTGAGGCCAGATTTTAATAAATAAAATAGAAAACCTCCCTAAAGCATTTCTTACGAGTACGACTGTAATCGGCGCCGTCCCCTCCCACAAAAAAAATAAGTTTTTTACTCATATATGAACACAGCATATACCATATTTTAGACTGCCCAGAGTAATTCATGAGAATTAACCATCTATAAATTATGAAAAACAATATGTATTTCAATACATAAATATTTTAGCCAAAAGGCTGTCAATAAATTTTCAACATGAATATAATTTGTAAGTTATGAGCGAGCATCTTGAGTACCTCCCTCGCCCTCACCTCAAAAAAATAATTTACATAGTAATGTACTTCAGAGAATCCTCAGAGAATATATTTTGTTTCTCGTCCAGTCATCCTTCCGCCTACAACATCATAAAATACGAGGGTCAAAACAAAACAACAACAACAACCTCACCATCATTATGCATACTCTGAGTTTGAATCTACAAAGCCTCAAGAAGCACGTTCAATACTCATTACAATTATTTTGAGTAATACAGTAAGTGCAATCTCAAGTGTTTCTCATTTGAAGCCTCATTGTTTGTGGATCTCTCAATATGGAAGGACTCACGAAGAGTGGACAAGAATGACACAATCACACACACACATTCATCTTGAGAATTATTCAGAGCAAGTACTTTGATTGTACCTACACAGATAGAATATTGTCAATGTAAACACAAACACACTCACACACTCGCTTGAACCAATTAACTCCTTTAACTGTGTTTTCATCGTAAGATTGTTAGCTTGGAAACAAATTAGGATTTTGGAATGAAAGAAATGGTTAATCCATATGTTTTTTAAGCACTTTTTCTTGGTTTATTTTGGTTAAACATCCGGAGCCCCAAACGATTTCATCTGGTAGTGAACCTATCATACTCTTAAGATGTGTATCCTTTCAAATTGGACTAAAAGAATTTTGTCTACAGTCAAATATAGTCGCATAGGGATAAAAGTCTTTTTTTAGATTTCTTCCTTGGTGAGCTAACACTTTTTTGTGTTGATGGGGAACAATCAAATGTGAGATGGTTTTGAGTTTCGTGTTCTTCTTCGTAGAGCCAGCAAAGAGGGGTTATGGCCTTTACTTGCTAGAAAAAAGATGGCTCTGGAGGCTGATGTAAAAACGTGTCTTTATTCAATGTTAATTTATCAAATATGAATTGAAAAAAAAACAATCTTAAATATATGCACAAAATACGAGGAATAAACGATAAATATGGCAGTTTTTTACCCTTTCTTCTCTGTAAGTAAATTTTGCCAAAGACCAAATTATCTGTTTTCAAGAGGCAAAATGTGTAACTATCAGAACTAAGCTTCAAATGATATGAGGGAATTATGATTATAATTTGCTCTAACATCATTTCATCCCTTTTTAATGAAAAAGTCATTATGTATTAACTTCTAAATACACTATAAGGATAGTCTTTAAAAGGAAATCTATCAGTCAAGAATAATTTGTCCCTTTGACTGAAGGTTTAAATACTTTTAACGTACAATTTTGGACAATACATTAAGCGATGATTCAATTTAGTTGATTCTCTGCGGATATAAATAAGACTAAACATTTAAATGGCTTGATGGAACAAAGGATATCTTCAATAAAGCTCATCATAAAGTTTTTATCTCTCAGGGTGCGAACCATAGAGATATAAAGATATAGAAAGCTGATTCCCCAATTGCAGAGAAACAGCGTTCTGTTGTTTCTGTGTGTTCAAAATAAACAAAGAAATTTGTACTACGTTATCGTATGCTGAACATAGAGATAGACTCTATCTCTATGATCAGCTTACGATGACGTATTATAAATTACTTTGTTTATAGTGGACACACAGAATACAGCTGACCGATGCTTCTCTGCTATTGAAGGGAATCAGCTCTCTATATCTTTATATCTCTATGGTGCGAACATGTCCACTCCACATAGAGAGAACAACACGCTTTACTCATCGAGTAACTTTTTGAAATAATATTATGGGAGTGATTTCTATTTTATAGTATCCTCAAAAAATGTAGAATTTCATTTTTTTATAAAATACTAAATTGAGAAGGTAAAAATATATTCACATATCATATAAAAATGATTAATGTTATATTCTTTAAATATCATTTCGCTCTAAGGGGTATGCATAAAAAACAACTATCTAAATATGTTTTTATTATCAACCTTTATCTTGCCTGGAAGGTCTTATTTAGAGCATAAACTAGGCTAATAAATTTTATAAATAATTGAGAATGGAGAAAATGAAATAAATAAAATGAGAATAAAAATAAATATATTGAGGTAAAAAAGATATAAATGGCATATCATTTTTAAATCCATATATTCTAGGTAATTCTTTTTTTTTGTGTCCTTGGAGAAGTATACGTCTCATATGGGTGGAGCCCCGACTATTAGTAGAACACAAACCGAGAAACTACTAAAAGCTGCTTTTTCACAAGTGCTCAAAAGTTCATTTATAATAAGCTTAAATAATTTTTTCGCCAAATATTCTTTTGTTCTTTTGATACAGTCCAATTTTGTATGTGGTTTTGAAGCTCCATATAAAAATATTAAAAGCTGCACTTTGCTACATATTACAAAATAACTATATACAATTAAAAGAACCAATATCGTGTTTTATTGGAGTAACATTACATGAAGCTTTAAAAAAATTATTAGCATTTGCTATGTCCAAATGTGTTAGTTCACGAAATTAAATACATTGAAATACATTTTTTTCCATGTTCGTTTATTATGTAACTAAAATAAATAAATACATAAAAAACTGGAAATACAAAATTGTTTTATTATTTTCTGAATAAGTGATCCTTTTTGGTTCTTTTATAAACTACTGATTCAGCATCCATATTCACACTATACATATAATGTATTTCACTTACACCACGATAGAACCTTGTACTACTGCAGACTCAAAACTATATTTTTACTAATTAAACAACTGTTCTATATATATATATTCAACGAATGAGGACATTGTTTTTTTTTGTTTTTCTTAATTTGACTTGAGACAGACGGGCAATTATGAAGATGATAGCACTTACATGCTTCAAGATTGATATCATGATTGAATTTTCATCTATTAATTATATTTTCCCTGAATCCAATTAATAATCAGTTTCGGGTATAAAACATCAATAAAATGTCTGAAGGAGTTCAATCCCACCATAAAATATTTGCAGAGAATGTGGGCCTAGAGCTGTGCGTGTTTGGAAATGTGCAAGGAACATACATAGGTATAACCATGGAGTGACTATCTAACCATGTTGGAGAAAAATAGATAAAGAAATAGAAATCCTTTTTACTCTTGGAGGAAAATATCATGAATGCCATTATTATTATTATTGGAGAGATGAAAAAAGAGAGTTTTAGGAAAATTTACATACTTTGCCACTAATATGCATGTATCAAATTAAATCTAAGGTCACACAAAGCACCTACTTCTGGCAATGGATTCGATTAGCACTTTGAGGAGATAGAACATTGCAGAATTCAATTCTCTCCATCTCTAGGTTGAGAGAGAGCCTCAACAGGTAAGCCCCAAAAGTATATTGTATTGGAATACATGCATATAAAATTAATGCAGTGAGCAAAGGAAGTATTTGAATAAAAGTACATCTTTTAAAGAATATTTTATAATACATTCAGAATATTGTTTTAAAAGAAGAAGATATAGACAGAGTTTGATTATTCAAAAAAGTTATATAATAATTACTTAGCGATAATAATAAAGTCATTAAAATTATTAAAAATCTATATTGAATCAAAGATTATATTATGTTCATATGTATTAGAATATGTATATAATAATTACTCGATAATAATAAACTCATTAAAATTATAAATATATATATAATATAGATTATATTATGTTCATATATATTAGAATATATATATAAGAATATCTATAAATATGATATATATATATATATATATATATATATATATATATATATATTATATATATATATGAATTATAATGTTCTTTATGTTTTGTTTTAACGTAACTGTCTTAAGA
The DNA here is from genome assembly GCA_013387185.1 of Caligus rogercresseyi. Classification (NCBI taxonomy): domain Eukaryota; kingdom Metazoa; phylum Arthropoda; class Copepoda; order Siphonostomatoida; family Caligidae; genus Caligus; species Caligus rogercresseyi. The sequence continues at coordinate 19,706,382 of CP045891.1, forward strand.
TTGTGTTTTTTACGTCCTATTGTAACCACTATTATTTGTGGTGTGTTATATTTTATAGATGGTTATGCATGTCTGAGTAGATGAATAAATGATAAAAAAATATTTTTTTAAATTATAATACTTTTGTTTTTAATTGTCTTAAGATTGTGTTTTTAATCTCCTACTTTCTAGTGTATTCCTATTTCTTACACTGTATGGATTTTAGCAATAATTAAACATCTTAACCAAAAGTATATATATATATTTATTAGACTACTAAATTTTTTATTTTACAAAAAAAATATATTTTTATAAAAACAATCAGTTAAATATTTCTTATCTCATACCTTGAATTGACTACCAATCATATTTTTATTGAATCAGAAAACAGTGACATACGGTATTATTATTCAGTCCTTTTATATATCTAGGATACAAATATATTTATCTTTGCTTTCCATAATCATTTATGATGTACCAATAAAAGCTTTTGGTTTTTCTATCAAATAACACAAATTTCTACAATGTAAGGTTCCCTGTGACTGAAGACAAAATGGAATATGGTTATAATCATAAAATATTTTTGCCTATACACAAAGCCTCAATCATGATCTAACAGCTTTGTTTCATACATACAAATGAAGAGGATCACTGGACAGAAGTATGTAGGGGGCAGTCAGGTGAGAAAGAGAAAAAATAATACCTACATCAAATTTCATTGTCACCCCTAAAAAGGGAAAAAAGATATTTAATGTTTCTTCATGCTTTAACATGATGGCTTAAAGGGCGCAAACTTTCATCTAAGATCCTCCTTTTTGTAAAGTCATAATAACACCATTGTTAAGTAGAGCAGAGATCATATTGAAATAGTTGATGAAAAGAGTTGTACCATACCTTAACATGTATATCTATAAACGTTCAGGTTATTGCTTCATGATTTAATTTAAAAAAATAACTTTTGGTTGATCTGCTCTTATTTTTATAAATCCTATACAAATATATATATATATATATATATATAAATATCAAAGTAAATACTGAAATATAATTATATGAGTGATTCTTCTAGTAGAAATCCACATCACAATATTTAATCATTAAAGGATAATTACTCATTCTCTGGTAGATATTATAATTGTCAAAGACATATTTCTATTTATAAGTGGGATGGTTGGTATATTACAATATTGTACTGACAACTTTTTATGTTTGCCAATTTGTTTAATATTTTTTGAGAAAAAATACCATCTCACAAAACAAATTGCATCCTACCCTAGGAGACATTACAATCATAATACCTAAAAGTAGAATAACGAGGGCTGGTCAATAAGTCCTTGACTTTTTTAATTTCCCGCCTTATAATTAGGTAGACAACACTGCTCTTGTCTACAAGAATCTATCAGCTGAGTCCTGTTAAAGTTTGACACACTGGGTCTTTTGGTTTGTCTTTGACGACAAACAACTTTGTGAATTATGGAGAAAACGGAGAAAAGTGAACTTCGTGTGTTCATCAAGTAATTTACCAATTACACACTGAATTACTTCCTCATCGGCGTATTCTATGGATTTAGCCCTGGGTGACTTTTTCTTTTTTCCGAACTTTCAGAAATGGCTTGGCAGAAAGAGATTTGTTTTCTCATATAAAATATACCACAAACAAATACATATTTTGAGGACCTCGAGAAATCTTATTTTTTGAAGGGTTAATTTTTTTTGGAGAAACATGGACGAAGTGCACATATCTCAAAAAATATTATGTTGAAAAATAAATATATTTTTTATTTAAAAAAACTTCATTAAAGGTCACAGACATATTTACAATCCCTCGTAGTAAAAGTTCTATTTGAGATCATGAGGGATCACAATCTCTACTATAAATATCATAATCAATTATTTTACTGGATTACAATGTCTGACATATCTATTATAGTTGCAATTAGCTTATAAAAAATGTTCAGGCTGTAAATTATTTAAGTTTCACACACAAAAATATAAATGAAAAGTTTGCATTAATTAAAAAATACCAATATCTTTAAAAAAAGTATTGCATCACCTAAAACAAATTTAATTATGTACTATTTTTCTTATAATATATATAAACATTCTTTTTAAACTACACTGTAAGAACATATATATGTTCTACAGTGGTAGTTTAAAAAAGAAGTTATCTATAATTATAAGAAAAATAGTATGTTGGTAACTGCTGTTAGTGTTACCTGGATAGAAAGAGAAAGAAAAAAAGAAAGGAGAGAAGTGAGGCAAAATACTCTCTCCTTCTTTTTTTCTTATCTTTCTATCCAGGTAACACTAACAGCAGTTACCAAATGGTAATTGTATATTCTTATATCAAAGGATCAATTTTTTGGGAGAGTACGTGCAAAAGTGTATTTGCTTATATCTCTTAAAGTATAGCGATTTTTAGAACACCAAACATATAAATGAAAGCTTGGTACACCAGCTTTAATATTTTGGTATACTAAATCATGTCAATTTAATAAGTAGAGAGTTATATGTACATTAAAAAAAGCATATCTCGCATACAAAATGACGCATATAATGGATTATAAATGCGTCAGAGACAAAGTAAAATTTTGAGAGGATACCTTGACGCAAATCTAAGAAACACATTATTATTATTTTTTCATAATCGATTTCTTATAGGTCAATACAGGCTCTGAATCATATGATGTAAACTCAGATTGTACTGAATTCTGAATTGATAGAATGCAACCAAGGTCATTTTTGGATTTATCATTCAAAGGTGTACTAAACTTAAAAATACTATTTTACTCTGAAGCGAACAAGTCATCTTCTACAGGCGAGTGAAGTTAATTGATAAAAAAGCTATGAAATATGCTAACAATACACACTCCCTTTTTCTTTGTTTTTACTGAAAACTTTGTTTTATTAAAAAACATCAAACATACGTCTGGTAGTAAATTAGATTTCCTTTAAATTAATAATAATTATTGAAGTCTGTAACGTCACCATTTTGAAGAAATTTGCGGAAAACTATATTTTTACTAAATTTTTAAAACTTTGACCTCGTTGCGCGACCTCGTAATGTTGACCGATTTTGTTCAAACTTTGTATGTCGTCTTCTTTTATCACCAAGAAACAGGAAATCCACAATGTTGCTAACATTTCAAACATTGAAAAATAAGAACAGCCCTAATATATATATATAATATATATATATATTTTATATATATATATATATATTATATATATATGG
>CP045891.1:19709695-19733957 GCA_013387185.1 Caligus rogercresseyi
ACATCTCACAAAACAAATTGCATCTACCCTAGGCGACATTACAATCATAATACCTAAAGTAGAATAACGAGGGCTGGTCAATAAGTCCTTGATTTTAATTTTCCCGCCTTATAATTAGGTAGACAACACTGCTCTTGTCTACAAGAATCTATCAGCTGAGTCCTGTTAAAGTTTGAACACCTGGGTCTTTTGGTTTGTCTTTGACGACAACAACTTTGTGAATTATGGAGAAAACGGAGAAAAAGTGAACTTCGTGTGTTCATCAAGTAATTTTACAATTACACATTGAATTACTTCCTCATCGGCCGGTTTCTATGGATTTAGCCCTGGTGACTTTTTCTTTTTTTCCGAACTTTCAGAAATGGCTTGGAGAAAGAGATTTGTTTTCCTCATATAAATGTATACCACAAACAAACCTATTTTGAGGACCTCGAGAAAATCTTTATTTTTGAAGGGTTAATTTTTTTGGAGAAACATTGGACGAAGTGCACATCTCAAAAAATATTATGTTGAAAAATAAATATATTTTTTTTATTTAAAAAAACTTCATTTAAAGGTCACAGACATATTACAATCCCTCGTAGAAAAGTTCTATTTGAGATCATGAGGGATCACAATCTCTACTATAAATATCATAATCAATTATTTTACTGGATTACAATGTCTGACATATCTATTATAGTTGCAATTAGCTTATAAAAAATGTTTTCGCTGTAAATTATTAAGTTTCACAAACAAAAATATAAATGAAAGTTTGCATTAATTAAAAAATACCAATATCTTAAAAAAACGTATTGCATCACCTAAAACAATATTTTTCTTTAATTATATATATCATTCTTTTTTTAAACTACCACTGTAGAACATAATATTATATAATATATATTATGTTCTTACAGTGGTATTTAAAAAAGATGTTATCATATAATTATTAAGAAAAAATAGTATTTGGTAACTGCTGTTAGTGTTACCTGGATAGAAAGAGAAAGAAAAAAAAGAAAGGAGAGAAGTGAGGCAAAATACTCTCTCCCTTCTTTTTTTTCTTTATCTTTCTATCCAGGTAACACTAACAGCAGTTACCAAATGGTAATGTATATTCTCATATCAAAGGATCAATTTTTTGGGAGAGTACGTGCAAAATGTATTTGCTTATATCTCTTAAAGTATAGCGATTTTTAGAACACCAAACATAAAATGAAAGCTTGGTACACCAGCTTTAATATTTTGGTATACTAAATCATGTCAATTTAATAAGTAGAGAGTTATATGTACATTAAAAAAGCATATCTCGCGTACAAAATGACGCATATAATGGATTATAAATGCGTCAGAGACAAAGTAAAATTTTGAGAGGATACCTTGACGCAAATCTAAGAAACACATTATTATTTTTTTTTCATAATCGATTTCTTATAGGTCAATACAGGCTCTGAATCATATGATGTAAACTCAGATTGTACTGAATTCTGAATTGATAGAATGCAACCAAGGTCATTTTTGGATTTATCATTCAAAGGTTTACTAAACTTAAAAGTACTATTTTACTCTGAAGCGAACAAGTCATTCTACAGGCGAGTGAAGTTAATTGATACAAAAAGCTATGAAATATGCTAACAATACACACTCCCTTTTTTTCTTTGTTTTTACTGAAAACTTTGTTTTATTAAAAAACATCAAACATACGTCTGGTAGTAAATTAGATTTCCTTTAAAATAATAATTATTGAAGTCTGTAACGTCCACCATTTTGAAGAAATTTGCGGAAAACTATATTTTACTAAATTTTTAAAACTTTGACCTCGTTGCGCGACCTCGTAATGTTGACCGATTTTGTTCAAACTTTGTATGTCGTCTTCTTTTATCACCAAGAAACAGGAAATCCACAATGTTGCTAACATTTCAAACATTTGAAAAATAAGAACAGCCCTAATATATATATAAATATATATATATATATATTATATATATATATATCATATATATATATATCGATATTATATATTATATATATATATATTATATATATAGATATTATATATATATATGGCGGATATTTGCTTTACAACACGTTTGCGCGTAAAATAATATAACATAAATACGGAAAAAATGATAACTTACTGGACTCTAACATAATAAATTTATTGGTTCAAACACGACGATGCCTTTTAATTATGATTGTTTATTGCCTTTATTTTTACTTACATTCCTTAATTAGAAGTTTTTTCATTTAATATGACTACTTACCTGTACTATCCTGTAGGTGGTTATATTTTCTTTTCTAGCTTTGTGAACCGCTTCAATTTATTTGTCTATTAATTTCTTCATGCTTACAATAATTCATATATACATTGAAGAGTCTTGACCACGTTGTTAAGGAGAGAAAAAATGTCTATACAATAAATATATGTGAATTTGATTTTTTTTTTCCTTGAAGGAAAAATAGACGTCGCATATATTTAATAATGATAATAATAATAATTTCAAGTATGAGAATAATTTCTCACGGATTTAATTATTGCAATTGGTAATGTTATTGTTTCTTTTTGCCACACTGCCAAGGGAAATAGAAATGTTTAAAAAATGTCTTGGACTTAGAAAAACTAATACAGACGTCTTGAGTTGGATCTATATCTATATATCGTATAGATATATTATATATATATATATATATTAACAAGTAACTTACATGTTTCTCTTAGAATATCATAACTAATTACATCCGCCGAAGGAGGTATTGTTTTCACTGGCGTTGGTTGTTGTTGGTTGGTTGGTTTGTCAGCAGGATAACTCAAAAACTACCGAACCGATTCGGATGAAACTTTGTGGAGTTGTTGGAAATGCCAAATTTTGGCATCTCTGCAGTGCTTCTTTAAGATGCCAATGAGTGCTGTAAAATTGGGGGCCGGGAGCGTCTTCCTCTCGGAATTTCCGTCGAGGGGAACCCTCCCCCGTCCCTCTACGCCGCCCCAGTCGTGAAAAACCCGCCCTCGGAAGGCTCATAAGGACCCCGTGACGGCGGAGGTTTGCACTCTCTGAGTGTATAATGCCTCTAGTTATTTTTACAACCCAAAAATGAATAATTTTTGGATGATAATTTGTTTCTTCGTTTAAAAATATCGTCATGAACAAAGTGAAAAATATGATATGAACGATTTGTCGCGTTTAACGTATGTACATCGTTAATGAAAAAAATTTCCAACTTTTATTAATGAAATCAGAAAATACAATGTTATTTCCCAAAATCAATATTGTCTACTGAAAAGAATTCTCCATCGACTGCATTGCACTTAAACCATCGCTTGATCATTAAAACACACTTTGTGGTATGGCCTTTAGGGCCATTTTCGATTTTTTTCTCTATTGGTTTTTAAAACGTGTTCCCACAAGCTTTTCTTTAATCCAAATTCGATGATTTATTCTTCTTTATTCATATTTTAAAAGTTAAAACAATAAAAAGAACTCTGATGGTTACCGCAAATCGAATAAAATAATGTTTTGAGGATTGGTTCAAACGCTAGTATAAGTGCGTTGTAGTCGATGGAGAATACTTTGAAGGAAACAATATTTATTTGATAATGACTTTGTTCTTTTTATTTTATTAAGAATTTGATCAAGAGTCTATATCCTTGCATTACATATTTTTCGTTGACGCGCAAATATCAATAAAAATGTTTATATCATTTGTTACCCTTTGAATTTGTGGTTGTAAATATTTAACCCTTTAATTTTTTGGGGTCCTTTTCATATTTTAATACCTTTATATATAATTTATAAAAAAGGACCTTACTTTAAATGAAAAGGTATTTTAAAAACATATCATTTTTGCTTGAACATATGCGAGACGATGTCCAAAAAATGAACAATTTATACATTTTTAAACAATATTTTTTGTGATCTTTAAAGGAAGCATCCTTATGTTTTGTACTGCCAATAATAAATAGCAAAAATCTTATATTTTTATAGATACTTTGATATTTTAAAAAGATTACACTATACGACTATTAGGTATATCACATTGTCTTCAGACAGGGATTTCACCTGAGGAAACGTTGCTGACGGGTGGATTATATAGATGAACATATTTATTAAGTGTTGATAATGTGTACCTCAGGGCAGGCTAAAGGTCAAGTAAGATACTTAATACACACAAACTCCTATATTTAACGTTATATTAGCACGTGATATCCCTCATGTTTTTTAATATAAACAACAGGCATGGAAAATTACAAACCCATGCCAATTCGATGAATGCATAAAGAGATTGAATCACTGTGATGTAAAAACAATAATATTCCTTCTTTGTTATATTGAATTGCCCAATATAAATAGGAAAATTCAACATGTTTTTGCTTTTCTTATATGCAATATCGGAAAAGGTTTGCAGACACAATAAACTACATTACATGAATAACATTTGCATGGAATGTCATGGTCAAGAATTGCTTTTGAAAGTATTATTTTGTATAGTTTAAAATATATATTCTTAATTTGTAAAAAAAGATCTTCGATTACAGATTTTGTTAAACTAAATGTATGCTTATAATTTAAAAGTAATTAAATATTGTTAAATTTATGTTATAGACTATCCGCCATTCAATAAAATTATCAAAAAACCTTTACTCCAAATTCACTTAACTTATTTACTATTACTTTGTTTTTTTAATCTTTAAAACAACCTTGGTCATATAAAATTGCTACAAAGGTAAGAAATAAAGTATTTTCTTTATAAAAAAGTTAAAAATTCAACACAGAATGATATTAAATCTGATATTGATATTGCCTATTTTTTTCCTGAAACTTATTACTAAACAAAATAAGTGATGAAATAATTGTAATACTGAATTTTTGATTTTTCAATGGTTCAAGGAATAAATACATTTATGATAAGTATATTAGGAAATGTATATTTTTATTTGTTTTATTGTGTTTTTAAATATCATTTCCCCCCCTTTCAACGGACTTCTCAACCTATTTATCTTTTCCATGTTATATTTTAATAAACTTTTATATAAGCACAATGTTTAAATCTTCTTTAATTTCTAAATTATTTTTCTGTCATTTTAGTGCCACTTATAAACACATTTATAAAATTAAAAATGTTGAGATGGGGACCCAAAGACTTGCCCAAATTTGGCCACAGCATGAAGCAAGCAGAATTTTCATCGGAGACGTGTGCATTCAAAACCTCGCAAAGAGAGAAACTAGAGGCATATATACACTCAGAGAGTGCAAACCTCCGCCGTCACGGGGTCCTTATGAGCCTTCCGAGGCGGATTTTTCACGACTGGGGCGGCGTAGAGGGACGGGGGAGGGTTCCCCTCGACGGAAATTCCAAGAGGAAGACGCTCCCGGCACCCGATTTCACAGCACAGCGACATTTATTGGCAGAGTAGGCTAACTTGAAATATTATTAGTATTTAGCTCGTTTTGCATCTTAATTCTGCACTCAGAGATGCCAAAATTAATCACTTGTTCCTTTTGGCATTTCCAACAACTCCACAAAGTTTCATCCAAATCTGTTCCGTACTTTTTGAGTTATCCTGCTGACAAACTAACCAACAAACAAACACAAACAAAACCAACGCCAGTGAAAACAATACCTCCTTCGGCGGAGGTAAATATTACAAGACAGTAGGGACACGGTGTGAGAGCTAACACCTTGCTGGATCTTCATCAGCAATAAGCAAGGTGAAATGTGTAAAGTCACTTTAATGTCTTGGATTAAGATAAATCATGATTAGTGGAATGTTATTTATAGGATGGCCTAACGAATTAGGGAATTAGAAGTGAATAATAAGAGTTAAATGCCTACCATAATGCTCACTGATATATATAATATCACCACAGCTATCATTTTTGATGCATAGGTGTATATAGATAACCAAGTCCCCAAACGTTGATAAGAATATTTAATAACATTTTGGAGGGCCTGCCTATCTAAGCAAATAGTTGATTAAACTTACTTAATCGGCCAAAATTGTTAGCTGAATTTTTTGTTTTTTCTCACCTAATATTCATTTATTTATAAAGAACACAATCATAATATATGTAGGACAAGCATTTTAATAAAAAGAGTATAAAATATATAGATATATTCATAACCATAATATAAATAGAAAATAACAAGTTCAATTTCTTATGGGATTGTTTAATATGATAAATGACACTTGATGGGCGTTTTATTTAACTTCCTTCGTAACAAGGATGTAGGAGTAATTACAAAGAGATTGGATCTTGAGAAACACGGATTATGTATGTCTTGCTGAAGCCAACATAGAATTCCCTTCAAGTATACAATGTCTTTAACCTCCATGTGGTATAAATAGTTGGCAATCACTGCTTTTCTGTCAACACGTTAGCCGTTGTATTTACAGACAACTGATTTTCGTCACTACTAAAAGATTGGTAAAACAATCAACAAGATTTACGCTGTACTCATTTGACCCTTCCTTCACAACTACCCTAGCCTCACCATTATCAAGAGTTGGAATAATAATTTTGATTGCGGGATTTTTGAATTTGAGAAGAATTCATACCACTGGCTTTCGCGAGATATAAAACAGATAAGGACCATTTCCAAATTAAGCGTATGATCGAGCGAACACCTCTTAAGAGCACTAATTTATTTGCTGTTGAGGTTTTCTTACCAATCATAACCGTCATCAAGATCATCAAAGATGGTCTTGGTCTCTTGAATGTCCTCAAGTTATCCCTTTCTTCAAACAACTACAAGAATAAATTATCGAATTTCTATCAAAACTCTTGAACTATTTCCTTTACTACTAGGGGTAGGCCTAACTGGGGCATCTGTTAATGCAGGACGATTGAAGTCCAACTCCCCGTTCTGAATCAGCTGACGACGAGGAAAACAATGATCTTGGCAAAGTTAATATGCAAACTGAAGCAAATCTCCATCTTGCGGAACACCACAGCTGACCGGAAGTAAGTAAATACGAATGGTAAACACTACAGTATATATATCAGTCTGCACAGGATACTCATAAAGGATTGCCTTCGGATGTTAAACAAAACCCATCCTTCTTACTGCCGCTCAAACAATGAAGTTTATAACAAAAAGGCGTAATACTGGTCAAAAAAGAACCCCTACATCCAGGATCTGAACCCCTGTGGCCGTTTCCTATCCCAAAAGTTGAAACATCTAGCCATGAATATTTAGTTTGGGTTTTGGGGGTTGATATGAGGAAGTCATTTTTGCCGTTCAGCGAAGAGAACGAACGAAAACAAGTTGTTCGACCAATTCAAGAAGCGTTAAGAACTCTAACGCAACATCATTCCAGCCGGAGGGGATATATTTTTATTTTAAAAGTGCTTTTATGAATTTAAGGAAAAAATCCGGAATTCATCTTGGTCAGGCTCAGCTTTTTAGTTTGGTAGATATTGATATTAATATGTATTTTAACATTGTTGTAATAAAATTATTAAAAAAGTATTAACGAAATATAATTAATATAACATATAGTTAATACGGATATACATATATCTAAAATAGTACATATTATAATAACATTTAATTATATTTAAAAGTAAATTCTAAAACAAAAAAAGACTCGTGCATAGTATTATGATCTTTTATGGTATATGATTACAGGTAGTCTCAGGCATGGCTTTGAATAGGCCGTCAGAGTATTCAGGAGTACCATTTCCATTATTTCTTGCAGAGTTGTTGGAGGTGTCTGGACGTGAAGTCAACTTTTCCTTACAAAGCCTCCTCCTTAGCAATGAGAGGCACACCTGCCTACCCACTGCCCAATACGAAATGAAAGTCATTTCATTCAAGTCTGAGAATGCGATTACTATCATTAATCTTTCTCTCTGTTTGGTCAACCCCAGCCAAGATTTTTACCTCCAGTGGGCCCCGTCAAACCAGAAGGAGATAATAGCATCATTAATAAATCTTATGGGATTAAAGTCAGTACATACAAGGAAAAATAATAAAATATACTATAATATTTAGAAGAGAAAAAAAAAGAATTATGCCATGTCAATTCATAGTAATAAAATATTTATGTGATCCTTGAGGAAATAATGATTATGATTTACGTTTTGAATTACATCTCTTGAATACTTTTTTAAGGATGCCTGATAGAAGAACCCTCCTATATATACGTAGGCAATGAATGAACGTAGACGGAAATTTAAAAACACATAGGAAGCCATCTTTATGATAGTTTATTAGTAAAATTTATGCATTCCTCTGTTTGATAGGAAAACACCTTCAATCATGTATTTTTTAATATACATATACATCCATTTTTTATTTACAGATATGTATGTTTTGTATAAATATCAGGGTATGTAAAAAAAAAAAAAACCGAAAAAACCGGTTAAAAACCCCGGGTTTTACCGTGTGTTTTTTCAAAGTTTGGGTTTTTCATTACACCATTAATTAGCTATTAATTTCGAAAAAACACACGGTAAACCCTGGGTTTTTTAACCGGGTTTTTTTTCGGGGTTTTTCAAAATTTTGGGTTTTTTTACATACCCTGATAAATATGGATCCAAAAATATGTCTCAAATCTTTTTTTAACGTCAAAACGACGTATCTTTATTTATTAATGTTAAAACAACTACACTCAGAAACAACAGATCATCTCCTATGGAATTGCCATCCAAATCTCCTTGGAAGACCTCTTCAAACTTCTATAGAATATTTCTGGCGTTCACAAGGTATGCCATATGCGACTCCGTCATAACAAAAGTACACAATATATTATACAAAATGCAAACGGTTAAAAACGAAGAAGACCTTTCTTTTATCATCCCAATTGTTTCTTAATATTCCAAAAATTATTACACATATGACTTTTTATAAATGTTTTTAGTGCCTTTATTAAAACGATCGTTTCCCTATTATTTGAATGTTTTATATTCTTGTTTTGCTTAAATCACTGTTATTTATTGATTATTTATTCACAACATATCTACACAAACCTTTTTATACATCTTTGGTTGAATTTATCGAAATATATGCCCACGTGGCCAACAAAAAAAATGTTACAACAACAAAGAAGACAAACATTAAAAGAGATATAGGGATTCAAATGTAACAAAATATAAAAATTGTACAGTTAATTTGATTAAACCGACATTTTATAGCATATATTTCCAAGTATTTATATATATTAAAGAGTTTTAAGCAATTGCATATCAAATATCTCTCAAGAAAAAAAAATATGTAAGTAAATCCATCAAGTAGACCTTGAGCTTATTGCGAATCGAAGCTTCACTTTATATTTCCCTTAGTATTATTCATAACATTGTTCTTCTTAGGCTCATAATGAGGTAGAATCTCCTTGCCTTCCTCCAAATAATCGATAATAAACATGCAAAAGGGTTATTGTGTACCTATATATAAAAAACATGCTCACGATGCCTACATAAACACATACCCATTTATTGAAAAACATATAAAACGCTTCCTTAATCCCTCTTGTAAACAACTTTGAGGCTCATTCAAAACAAGGGCAATAATACTAAGATTGCATTTTTGCATCCTCAAAGAATTATAACAAGTATTTTTTAGCGAATATATTATATGATTTTTAACATTTTTTAATGGTGCTTTCAAAAGACACCATTGATTATAATCAATGGTGTCTTTTTGAAAGCACCATTAAAAAATAAATATTATTCACTTCAACTCCAAAAAGACCCTTTGTAAAATGAAGTAATCTGAATATTGTGTTCGGGTTCGAATACAAACAAACTTAGAAAATATACATTCTGTCAGGCTGTCTGAGATGATAATAAATATTACCCTACAAAATAAAAAGACAACTTAAAATCGTATCAATATTTTTTGAGATTCTTTCAAAACAAGGAAAATTAATAAGATTCGATTCTTTTAAGCATGATTGTGTTCGTTAGCCACTTTGATGACTCAACCTTATCATGGCATGGCTTATTATCAAAAATTAGATTCTTCTTTACAAATTATTACATTGTTTTTAAATGTTACTTTATATATAATAAAAAATTGTTATGAGGAAAAACAATAACTTTATGATGAGTAAATTCTTCATCGCCCGTCGAACTTTAATCTGACTACAAACAAGTATTAAAGGAATATCAACATTGAATAATTAGTAAATAGTTTTATAAAGTAGTTATATAGTCAATTTTATCAGATTAAGATATAAAATTTCAAAGATTTAACACCTCAATAACTCACCTCACTTATCAACAGATGCTCATGCATTATCTTGTACAGCTGTCTTTTGAACGTTTGCCTGATTTTTACAAGTGGTTTAAAGGCCTCTCTCACTTACCGCCTTATTTAATAGTGTTTCCAGGAGCACAGTTGTTAAAAACCTCTGCTACCTATAATATTATTATGATCCACTAATTTAATGGGATCGTCATGGCTCTTGATTTAATAACGACAAAAATAATTAGGTTCTATTTTATAGTCGTCTTTTCCATCCATCATCATCATGCCTAGAGAATATAATTCAAGGACAAACTGTTGTTATTTCATGGATACTATACGTGGTTAAAGAATTTAAGCATGAAGAAATAAATATACTTTTAATATCTACGAAGAGTACTTTGATGATAGCACTCGTCTGTCGTAAAATGAATGGATATTGGTGTAAGAGGGGCTATGTGTATGATATTTGAGACTTCAATCATGCCAAACAGGCGAAATAAAAATGAAATGGACCACAATATAAGGCTACTTTATATTAGATTATCCATCGTAGTTTTACTTAGACAAATATGGAAAAGGAATCTACAACCTAAAAAATATTTCTGTATTCTTAAGTTTTGTGAATAAAAGTCTATGGATGTGTTAATAATCAATCAAATTAAAAAATATCCAATTTGTTATCGATTGATTGTTTAAACCCTTTTTTAGCTCTGAAAATAGTAAATTCAAAAGATAAGTTTATGTGTATAATATTGTATAAATATATATATATATATAATTGGTAGGGAAATGCATATATATATATATATATATTTTGCCTATATGGTTCGATAGAATTGCATCAGAAAGGATATAAATAAGCATTATAGCGTCAAAATTAGTCTATCGAACCTAGGAGCTTATCAATGAGTAGACCAAAAATGACCATTCCTCTCAGGATTCGAACCTGCGCCCCAAACATTGAGAGTTGAACACGCCTTAGTACGCTTGGCTATCGAGCTCCCTTTCATAAATATTTATTTTTATTATTTAATACATATACTAATGATTAATGATTTTGATTTGTCGTTCATTTGTAAAAAACGTTCGAAGGAACGACAAAAAATTTGACGAACGATGTACGACAACTAAATTCATATCGTTCGTCGATCGTTTTTGGCGCCAAAACGTCATCACTTTTTCCAAAATGACGAACGACAAACAAACGATGAACAATGAACGATAACTTTTGGTGAACGACAATTTTTCGCGAATGTCAACAAGTCTGCTAATTTCAATAAAAATAATATCAATGCAATCATAAAAACACATGGGCTTCTAAGCTTTTTTAAAGTAAGTTTGTGCCTGAAGAGGGCGTAGTTATCGTTCACCATATTTCTTAATTGAAAAAAATTAGATAGAGGAAAAAAGTATTAAAAATAGCTCGATAGCGTGCGTGTTAAGGCGTGTCCAAATCTCAATGTTGGGGGCGCAGGTTCGAATCCCGAGAGGGATGGTCATTTTTGGTCTACTCATTGATAAGATCCTAGGTTCGATAGACTAATTATAATGCTATAATGCTATTCATATCCAATCGGATGCAATTCTATCGAACCATATAGGCAAAAAAAAATAAAAAAAAAATACCTTTTTATTAGATACCAATTTTACAGTATTTTTATTATCTTCTTGGAGAGGACATATATCCGATGGAAGACTCAAGTTTTAGATAAAGGGTATACTCAATGAAAAGATCCCTTTTATAAATTATACAAGGAGGTTTCAGTAAGTATTTAATACTAAGCCACTGATGGAGATACGTACTTACATATATACATATCTTGAGCTTGTGAAAAGTACATTCACATGATGAGTTTGATATATGTTATATGGGTTATTAAGATCAAAGATTACTTTCTAATGATAAGATATTTAAAAAAATACTTTGAGCATTTTAATTAAAAAGATCCGACAGACGTATGTACAGAAGTCTGACCTCTACATGAATTTATTTGATGATGATTATAATCTCAATTGCAATAGATATGATGCTTTAAAACTTTCTGATCCGTCTTTAGAGATCTCCTATGGAATCTATAAAAATCTTTTTTTATTGCTTTGAAACATACATAAGTGGGTAGCTATAGAAAAAAGGAAGATATTTTGTTGTTTTTGCTTGGTTTTATGACTAAAAAACAAGTTTTGTTGAGGCTTCATCGCTCTCTCCCTCTTTGTTTTACTGGGAAGGCAGAAAATTTAGTATTAATCCTCTTAAATAATTAACTTTAATTAAATGCCTTTTCTGGGGAAGCCATTATGTTTAATGTCAGTTTATAATTGGAGTTTTAATTTTGAATTAATGAGGAAAAAGATCAGGTAATTACTTCATTAGCGATTTTTCTTTAGGCTTCCCTGTCAAAAAGCAATCAAGAAGAGAAGGACGATGATCTCTTTTCCATTCATGAATTCTATATAGGCTTACATATTATTAACACTCTTTGCAGTTCTTCAACAACTTCATCCAACTAAATTGAGATTGTTGCATAAAGTGCTTTAGAAACTTGGTTTCATGAACACTTTGATTTATCACTTCAAAAGTGTGACCATAAAAAAATCTATGGCGGCAAAGACGGTGGCTCAACCGGCCTGATATATATATATTAACAATTTCTTGAGTTTCGAAATCAAACGATTTAGGACAAGGGTACATATATTGAAATATTATTAGTTCTCTAAGCATATGTTAATAAGTATAATAAGTTATGTTCAATACGAATCACAATATTTTACAAAAATATAATCTCTTTGAACAAAAAATAATCTCTTTGAACAAAAATATAATCTCTTTGAACAAAAATAAAAAACAACTAAAGGCATATATACACTCAGAGAGTGCAAACCTCCGCCGTCACGAGGTCCTTATGAGCCTTCCGAGGCAGATTTTTCACGACTGGGGCGGCGTAGAGGGACGGAGGAGGGTTCCCCTCGACGGAAATTCCGAGAGGAAGACGCTCCCGGCACCGATTTCACAGCACAGCGACATCTATTGGCAGAATAGGCTAACTTGAAATATTTATTAGTATTTAGCTCATTTTGCACCTTAATTCTGCACTCAGAGATGCCAAAATTTAATCACTTGTTCCTTTTGGTCTTTAAAACAACTCCACAAAGTTTCATCCGAATCCGTTCCGTACTTTTTGAGTTATCCTGCTGACAAACAAACCAACAAACCAACGCCAGTGAAAACAATACCTCCTTCGGCGGAGGTAATAAACTGCAAGAAAACATATGAAGCTTTAAAACACGCCAAATATAGCAATTGAGAGTTTGTGTACAGCAAAGACGGAAAAGTGTAATGGAGTAATTCCCACCTAATTTATTTTTTAATATAAAATATATTCTTATATTTATGATAATATTTTATTATAGCTTTCGAAAACTTCACGTGTTCGACCGACTGTTGGATAGACTATCAAATCTCTAATCCGAGTCTCACTTGTATATAGCATTAAGGTTAAAAAGAGACTCAAGTTTATTTTAATTTTCCTAATAATAAATCCTCGGCAATAAAGATCTTTACAAGTGAAACGCTTGTAAAATATTATGTCTAACATTTTTAGGCAATTGAGAGTTTTAAACAAAGTTTTTATTTTTTTAAATATAGCTACAATTACAAGCACTAGTTTAAACAATATTTAAATACTCCGTTGTCATGTCTTTATCAATATGAATAAAATATCAAAATACTTAATAAGAAATTAACTGATTTGAAACACTCAATAACTATTTTTTATTGAAGAATATATATCAAATTTCAATTTTTACATAAATGGTTTTTCGTTTCTTCATTAAAGAATTATTAATTATAATTTATGAAATTATGTGACTGATATAATCATTATCTTAAGTCTATGCCCCTTTATTGCTCTTATATATGTATGACTTTAAATCATTGTAATAACTAATATGATTCGGACATTTTTTGAAAATATTATATCGAATGAAAAAACTAGAGGCATATATACACTCAGAGAGTGCAAACCTCCGCCGTCAAGGGGTCCTTATGAAACTTCCGAGGCGGATTTTTCACGACTGGGGCTGCGTAGAGGGAAGGGGGAGGGTTCCCCTCGACGGAAATTCCGAGAGGAAGACGCTCCCGGCACCCGATTTTACAGCACAGCGACATCTATTGCAAAGTAGGCTAACTTGAAATATTTATTAGTTTTTAGCTCGTTTTGCATCTTAATTCTGCACTCAGAGATGCCAAAATTAAATCACTTGTTACTTTGACATTTCCAACAACTCCACCAAGTTTCATCCGAATCCGTTCTGTACTTTTGAGTTATCCTGCTGACAAACAAACCAACAAAAAAAAACCGACAAACCAACGCCAGTGAAAACAATACCTCCTTCGGCGAAGGTAATGCACAAGTAAATGTTTCGGAGTGTCCAAAGACAAAAATTAGTAGTTATCGTAAACTCACTTGAATACTCAATATTAGTTTAATTTCATATTTGTAGTTCTGACAGATTATCCCTAAAAGATATTACTAAACTTCTGAACTCAAATGATATGATTAAATCCCTCCTCTTTCTTCCCAAGGACAAAATTTAACCTTGGTGCAAATGCAAAAAACCTCACTCATTGTCAACCACAGCTTCCAATTCAAGTTGTTTGTTTTTTACAAAAGATAACACTATTTTAAAATTAATCACATTTTTAGTAGTAAATATAAACATGGAATGACTTCGGATTATCCAAATTAGATATCCTATATAGAAGCCTAATATAGTATATATGAATAGCAGAGCTGCAACTACCGAATGTAAATCGGTATTCGATACTACCGACGGTAGATTTCAAATATCGAACCGATTATACGATATTCGGTAGAAACTACCGAATACCGTACCGATTGACAATTGGTACGATATATTTGAAAGTATGACTTTTGTAGCATTCACATAGAGACATAAAGATATAAGAACTTATTCCCTTCAATAGCAGAGAAACATCGTTCAACTGTCGCTTTGCCCAAGCGCTCCCTTGTGTGAAGAACTTGAACTTCGAAAACAAATAAACAACTATAACTTATAGTATTATAGAGCAGATACATAAATAGACATTCAATATAAGCTTATGCTATGCATTGAATACTAGAGTACGTGAAAGTGCATTTAATATCGGACAATAAGAGACTATCCATTTAAAAAATTATAACCTTTCATTTCCTACAAAATCCAAGTATATATATAATTTATATAAGATTAATATGTATTGAATTTCAAATAATCTCTAATAAATTATAACAAAGTATGTATTTAATTTTCCTTTGTTATAAACTGTCCGATGTGAAATGCATATGAAGAAGTAAAAGCAGATAGATAAATACATTTCTCTCTCTTTCTAATCTACCGTACCGAATATCGATCGATACGATAGATATATAATAAAATTTACCGAATACCGATGTAATAAGAAGGTATATACCGAATATCGAACCGGCGTGGCGGTAGATATTTCTACCGAATCTCAGCTCTGATGAATAGTAAAACTAGCCTATTTTTTAATGTATATTTATGTATGTAGAGATTATTCAAAAAATTACCAATAGTAATAATAAAATTATTCATGTCTCACATGTTAGAGCCAAAATAAATTTGTGGAACTCTGACGCAACTGTTTTATCTTATTTCAGCAATCTGACAGAATGACAATTAACTAAATCTTGCATTTATTGTATTTCAAAAAAGCCCCACTAATCATTTATTACTAGCACATGGTATTAACCATCCCATATTGTATTAAATTTTGGAAATTGCACAATAATCAGTGTGTGTCAAAGAGCAGATTCATTTGTCATTTGGAATCTATGACAACTCCTGATAGAGAGCGAAAAAAAATACTTCATGAAAATAACATCAAATCTACCTTTTAATAAAAAGAGGAGAGATCCTGTATATCATTATTACACGTTGCAAAAGAGGAGAGACGACTCATTTTTCTGATAAGGGGATTACTCCATAGAGAAAAAACATATAGAGATCTTATTCCCTTCATCTGTATTTTGTGTTCAATATAAACAAAGTAATTTATATTACGTCATCGTAAGCTGATCATAGAGATATAATCTATCTCTATGATCAGCTTACGATGACGTATTACACTATTAATTTGTTTATTTTGAACACACAGAAACAACAGAACACATGGACGTCGGAACTATTTTCTGAGAGGGGGGGCGGGATTTTTTTGGAGGATCGGGGGAGAGACGCACACTTACAGTATCAATGATTAACGAACTATAATGCAGCATCTTAATTGTTAAGAAAATGAAACGAAATAAATGAATGAATAAATCAAGCCTTTATTAAAACACATAACACTAGGCTATAAAAACAGCATTCAGAAAAGAACAGTTTGCGCTCCAAAGGGCTTTCACACTTTTCCAAAAGTGGACCTTCTCTCAGTTGACCTGCTGATGAATTCTTCAAGCAGGGCCGAAACATCGCATTCATCAAGAAGGTCACTATGCGCATTCATAATGGCCAAATGCGTGAGTCTTTCCTGCTTCATGGTATTGCGCAGCCAGGTTTTCAATCTGCGCAAGGCAGAGAAAGAGCGCTCGGATGCCGCGACAGATATGGGCAGGGCCAGACAGAGCTTTATGAGCTTCTCCACCTCCGACAGCATGGAGCGGGTTTGGGGCTGCAAGGTGTGCAGGATGGACACAACATCCTGAATGGTGAAAACTTCTCGCCCCCTACACACGTCCCTCAGTATGTCCAGCTCAATGCTAAGCTGCTCTCGTGAGAAGGGGCTCAGTTCCGGGGAACCCACATCAACCCGTTTCCCTTGGGCCGCCTCAAGGACTGCCTGCTCTCGCCCTGCAGCTATGCGGAGTCCCTCCTGATCAAAACGCCGCTCCACCTCTGAGCGCACCACGTCCAGAGCCTCAAACATTTCCCTCTTCCACAGGCTTGGATATTCTGCAATATTAAATATAACATCAATTAAATAACAACCAACCAATAGTTTACACATGGGCTGCTTATTTAAGCTGGGTCAAACTTTTTTAAATTAATTAATTTCAAGTTCATTCATTAAGTTCAAATTCATGAATTTGGTTTGTTATGAAAATGAAAAATACACAAACCGTTGTTTGTGTATTATTAATTACAGGCTCATTTCTCAAATAGGCGTACGTGGATGTACAGTATTATTGAACTATTGTATCGTTTTTTATGTCATAATCTATGAATAGATACATAATATCTGTCTGTCTATGTGTGCGTATTTGTTGCATTATTTCAACATATACAATTACAGGCTGATGAGTTAAGCTATGTGTTATTTAAAAATACTGTTGGCATTATTATTATTTATTTATTTACCCTCTATGTTCCCCAACTCCCCTTCCTCCTCCTCCGCTGTATGGCGAAAACGCGCTGGGGTCTTGCTCGTGCGCGCTGGATGAGGAGGCTTTAAGTTGTAGCGCTCTGCGTACTGCTTGGTCTTGTCCACAAGGTCAGCGAAGGTGTCATCCTGTCGCAGTGAGTTGAGTCGCTGGCAAAGAAGTTTCGCAGCTTCCACTGATCCAAGGGCTGTGACCTTGATGCCTTGCAGTGACCGAGCCACGGATTCACACGGAGTAAACATGGTAACGCAGGTAAACAAACCAAAGACTGTGCGCGTAGTGGTGCCCTTTTTGAGCAATCCTGCCACTTTGGCACGCGTCTCCCCTTGACAGTCCTGTCACTCTCCAGGGTCCTGAATGTCTGCAGCATCTCTCCATAGCAGGCCAGCAACCGTGACAGTGCCACAACTCTGACGCACCACCGAGTTGGACAGGGCAAGCTTCACTCACATCCAAAAAGAGACTGATATAATGTTTTTCTCTTTGCTGAATCATTAATAACAACAGTGACTTCTCGAACGAAGTTTAGTGTATCAGCAACAAGGCGCACTTCTTTTGCCACTTCTTGTAACACTAAATCCAGAGAGTGATTTGCGCAGTGAACAAACACGGAGTCAGGACATGTTTCCTTTAATCTTGCCTGCACTCCCGTGAACCTCCCAGACATGTTGCTGGCTCCATCAAAGCAGTAGCCTTTCAGCTTCTCCATTGGTAAATTGAGCCGAACAAGGACATCTTTTATGCTCAAAAACAGCATCTCTGCTGTTGTGTCTGGGGGGTTGTAAAAGCCTAGAAAGAAATTCTGAATGTCCAGATTGTGATCAGCAAACTGTATATTGCATGAAAACTGTTCTTTGCCACTGAGGTCGGTGGTCCCATCAGCAGTTAAGCCAAAAAAAGGACTTTGGGATGCTTTAGCTCCGATTTTTCTCTGAATGTCATGCGCAAACAGCTCCAGAATTTCATTTTGGATGCTGCCAGACATCCAATTATCTCTTTTTTTCATCCAGTTCTCCAGGTCCGGATCAGTGCGTACCCTTTCCACCATTAGCTGCCATAACACTCCATCCCGATTTGCAGCCCCTCTCAGAGGGAGTCCCTGGCGCCCCAGGAATCTTACGCAGCTGAAAATGAGCTCCAGCATTTTCCGCGCTGTTCTCTGCTCTTTAGCAGCGGCCTCAGAGAGTAGTGCATTAATTGGCGTTGTTTTCAATGCAGCCAATCTTTGCATCGCATCTAAATGAATGCGAGTCTTCTCGTGGTCTCTGATCTTCTCCGTTGCTTTTCTCCAATTTGAAAAGCCTTTATCTTTCAAAAACAGACTGTCAGTGTCTGACCCGACCAACTTGCTTTTGACAGCTGACCTGCACACACCACACACAATGCCATCACTGACCGCAATGTACTCCAGCCACCGCCACTCTCTGAACCAGGCGGCCTTGCAGGAACGACTGAAGTTCTCACCGCTGAACTTCCTGGCAGGAAAATTGTAATCCTGTGGTGGTTTGAATGATATTGCCTCTTGGCTAGCACGGGTGGCGCTGGGGAGGGAGGACGAGGACGTTTAGCTGGGTCAGGGGTTTGTAAAAAAAAATCTGAAATTCTTTTCTGAGACATAGCTGGTTCATTGAACTCACATTGTCATGTAAGCTAACAACAATGCGCGCAATCATATCAAAACAACAATGCCCGCGAAACAAAAGACTTTGTTTGTTTATTTAGCCTACGTTACACTGAGCTGTCAGATGCAGCCTGGCTCTGTACAGTAGCCTATGCCAGGCTGTATATCACATAGCCTAGATCTGTGCATTATGCGTAGAGATAGAAAAGCGAGGGATATTTTGGGCGTGTGAAAGGTAGAATGTGGAATGGTACATTGAGTTCAGGCTCTTGTTATCACTATTATCTTTCCTCTATTGAGGAAAACAGAGACTCAAATAAAAATAAATACCTTCCGTTCCGGCCGACTTGGCCTACTTCATAAATGAAATAAATATTCCTCAAAAGAGGAAAGAGAATACTGATAACAAGAGCCTGAACTCAATTGTACCATTCACACATTCTCCTTTCACACGCCCAAAATAACCCTTGATTTTCTATGTCTATTATGAGAATAAATGTAGTAAGTCAGACAAATTCAGTTTACATTTAGATTCTTTTTTTTATTTTTAAGCATAATGCTGTGGGTAGGGAGGCTGATGGGGGGGGTGGATGGGAGGGGGTGCGGCCGCACCCCCGCACCCTAGTTCCGACGTCTATGAAACAACAGAACACCGTTTCTCTGCAATTGGGGAATCAGCTCTCTATATCTTATGGTATTTTTGTGTCCAATATAAACAAAGTACAGTCGTCCCTCACAAAGTCGCGGCGGCCTGGATCTACTACATGGCCACCGCGATATATATGAGGGTCGCGATGTAGATATAAAAATCTGCCATTGCGTTCATATGGGGACGTTTTGCCGTAAAAAAACGGTAAAAAAACGTCGTGCGTTGTACAAAGAACTGCGAGATGTCGAGGGGCAAAGTAGCGAGGGCCGACTGTAATTTATACTACGATCATAGGATAATCTATCATAGAGATATAATTATCTTTCTCTCTACGATCAGCTTACGATGACGTAGATCAAATTACTTTGTTTATATTGGACACAAGAATACAGCTGAACGACAATGTTGCTCTTCTAATGAAGGGAATCAGCTCTATATATCTTTATATCTCTATTGATCCTCTAATAAAGTATAATAACTATATTTTTTAAAGATTTGTTATGAGATATAAGATATTTCGATAAATTACAAAACTTTGCTTAAACTTTGAGGAGATTTAACCTAGCATATGAATAATGATCTACACAGGAAAGTCAATTTACAATAGTGGACACATGGAGCACAAAACTATCTAAAGAAATGAAATGAACAATTTGGGCATCCACTTCCATTGAATGAATCTCTTTTAACGCGGCGTCAGATGTTTTGTATTTTTTTCCTTATCTTATATTAATTGTTTAATTCGATTAAAAGACGGCATAACAAGGATTATATTGAAATAGATATGCTCATATTGCAAGGTAGCTGTTTTTTCGTTTCAAGCTAAGTCATATAAACCACCGACAAGCAAGAATAAAATTATTTCAACATAGTTAGGATGACGTCAAAAAAAATTATGAATTTGTTAAAAAATGGGAAATATGCATTCATAGAATTCTATTTACCTGATTGTAATATTTAATATTAGTTATTTGAGACTGAATTCCTCGCGAAATGATTGGGTCATTTTCTATATCAACAATTGAGATATCAAGCTTGGCTTTCTAAACATGAACAATAACTTAAGTAACATCTGCCTTTGCGTTAAATGGATTGATACAATGGTATTGCATACCCTATTTTTCATAAAGAAAAAATAATTAAAAGAAAAAAATTGTATGGAATGAATGGAGATCTTTGAAATGCCATATTTGTTTATTTTGAAACGATATGACAAGAATGCAATAATAAGTTTTCAGTTCCCATTGATTTTTTATCAATATCTATTGATCTTGAAGTTTATTTTAATTTCTTTAAATTTCAGGCTTATAAGGCAATTATTATAATAATAAATATTTGAATGTTGAAAGGAATTGATTGTAAAAGTGCATCTTAGGTATGGAGTAAATATTTAGATACGGATAAGCAAAATGAATATTTTATCAAAAAAATTAAATAGGTGTGGATTTTAAAATTAAGAGCTTGAATATGGCATTCGCTAAGAGAGCTAATATTTTACTTCTCAATACAAATATTATCAAAACCTAGATTACTTAATTTTTGTTAGGTCGGTCCTAAACATGTTGGACTATTGTCAAAAAAATCACAAATGAAAATGTCACATTAAGATCTATTGATAAAAAGTTTTCGGGATCACAGAAAGGGGAGAAACGGTAGGAAATATTTATTCATTCTAAATGAAATTATTTTTGATATAGATATATAATTTTTCCAGCAATGTTCAAAAAGTAATTTTGTTCAGATTATTATTAAAATGTCCAAAAAGCTCCTATTAAAACTAGAAACACATATACAAAAATACGAATACACAAAATAAAGGAACACAAATACTCAAACATTTGATTAGTTTATAAATAATCCAGAACTCGAAATGTATCTAATCCACAATAGTGGAGCTTAAAAAGACTACTATTGCAGAAACTACTAGTAGTTGATCCGTAAAAGCATTTGATACCTTAGGCTGGAGTATTTGTAAAGAAAGTTGCTCAAGTTTCTCCCCATTATTTTAAAAAAATCTCCATCAGTATCAATAATCATTCAAGTAAATAGGCAAAAGAATTCCATCATTAAAAAATATCAATAAAATTAATTGTAAACAAAAAATTAATCATTATAAAATATATTAACTTAAAAGAAATCCTAATCGGATTAGAATCAACGCTGTTGTTCGTAATGAGTAAGTAGCATTAGAAAAATAATTATTTAAAAACTAAATTGTAAGAACTGAAAATGGAAATTCAATGACAAGAAAAAAATTCTAAAATTGAATCCAGTTTGGATTCGTTTGCTTCGTTGGAGGTGCAGGAAACTTTTTGGGTGCAGCGAGGCCGGCAGCTTCCATTGCAGCTGCATTTGGTGGAGGAATACCTCTTCCAGGTGCAGGGGATTTACTCCTATTCCTATTGCTCTTTTAGGAATGTTAATATTGACTTTAATGGTCTGTCCTTCTTTCAGAGAAAGATCCAGCTTTTCTTTGGGCTCCTCTTGAGACTCTTTTTCGATGGCCTCATCCACCAGAATTCCCTTGAAATGCGACTGAAGGGCTACATTCAAGTCAAAGGAGTCTGAACGGTCCGCAAAGCCAAGCCCAGGTACTCCTTGGGCTTGATCTGGATAACAAAGTACCGGGAGCTGTCGGATACAGTGGTTACGCATGGGCCAGGGTAGTTATCAACTATGCACTCGGCGTATGTGGAGCTCCCCTCCTCCAAGCGTATGGTGCAGGACTTGTCTGAGCCCGTGACGAGCTTGAGCTTCCCCGTCCAGTCGGGCTTGCTCAGGTTCCAACTGTTGGCCTTCCAGTTGGAATCCTTTCCAGAGTCCTGCCCTAGGGGAGTTTGTATGCAAAAGCCTCATTTTTGACAAGGATCACTCTTCCAGATGACATTTTTAGGAAACCGTCTCACACAATGGAAGAAGAACTACTTATTCATTTATGAAGTTTCAATAATAGAAAAAAAGAGAGCACGTGATATGTATCGATTCCAGGGGGCGAACCAGGGCAGGGCACGGCATACCACAAAATCGGGGGTGAGTAGAAAGCCTCTTGCTCTTCTCTGCTTTGTCATATTTCTCGCTAAACTTATTTGCTTTATAAATAGAGAATATTCGTCATCGGAAAATAAAATGTGTATTATTATTTGTCATAAAAAAGCCCATACTATTTTCGAAAGATATATCATTCGATTGAAATGAATTTACTGTTCTTAGGAATAATTTTCGCCCCAGTAAATCGAAATATTCATAAGGAAAAAACGGAACATTTCCTATATAACGAAACCTATCGAGAAATAACTTTTCCCAAATTTTATTATCACTCTTTTCTTTTTATCATTACTTCCGAAGTTTATAAAATATTTTTCCCGCATTCAATCCATTTATCATTAGTCATTCCATATATTCATGGTTTTTGCATATATCAATTTATTGTGATTGGATTGTTAAAATAAAAAACAAAACTTAATCTATTTTTATTATATTTAGGACCACATATATTTATTAGAGAATAAATGATAATTGATAAAATATGTATAATTCAGAAAAATAACAAGATTTTGTAAAAAAATGTCTACATTTATTTGAGTTTTATTATTTATAGTACATAAACACGAAGTAAAAATATGCAGTTTCTAAGGTTTTTTCTAAAAATGTATATATATATATATATATTATATCTATACATATATTAATTGAAAAATTATTTAAGTATGGGGAAAGTATACCTACTTTAACAATTACTTTGAAAAAATCAGAATTGAATAATATTTTTGGGGAAGCAATTTTAAACCACAATCTTAAAAATAAGTTCTTATTACATTAAGGAAAAAAAGTCATAATTATTCCTTAAACCAATATCTTTATGTTCAATATATTAAATAAATAATAAATTAGAACTAGAACCAGTTTATATAATTCTACTTTTGGCTCTGTAATATTAAAAAAATATTACTATTAACAAAAGATTTGTATTGTTCATACACATCCATGATAAACTGTGTTTGTAAAACAATATCGAATCCCGGGAGGGAATGGTACTCTTTGGTCTACTCTCATTGATAAGATCCTAGATTCGAGGAATAGTTTTAATGCTATAATGCTTATTTATCTCT
The DNA here is from genome assembly GCA_013387185.1 of Caligus rogercresseyi. Taxonomy (NCBI): domain Eukaryota; kingdom Metazoa; phylum Arthropoda; class Copepoda; order Siphonostomatoida; family Caligidae; genus Caligus; species Caligus rogercresseyi. The sequence goes on from CP045891.1 coordinate 19,733,642, forward strand.
GTCGGATTCAATTTTATCGAGCCATATCGACAAAAATAACAAAATGTACATTGTTAATTTAACAATTAAGCTACAAGTATCCAATGTTTATAACTTTTTGCAAAACAATATCGAATGTTGAATCTCGAGAGGGGTATCCATTTTGGTTAACCTCATTGATAAGAACCTAGGTTCAGTGAATAATTTTAAGGCATAATGTTTATTTATATTCAGTCAGATTTATTGTGGTTGTATGATTTATTACAGAGCTACTATCAAGGTCTGTATAATAAGGTCTGGGCAATACAAAAACAAACATGTAATCCTAGCAGTATAA